>CM038464.1:66116855-66445303 GCA_021464415.1 Lonicera japonica
ATATTCTAGTTTCACTTAGTAAATCTAGGGCGTACTTCTTTGAGATAGGAAAATGCTTTTTGGATGATCTAGACATCTCGATTCCTAGAAAATACTTCAAGTTCCCAAGGTCTTTCATCTCAAATTCCTAAGACAAGAGTTTTCTTCAATGCCTGTTGTTCTCGAGGTTTGTTTCCTGTGAGCACCATGCCATTTACATAAACAATAAGTGCCATAATCTTCCCATGACTCTTCTTCCAAAATAAATTATGATCAAAATTACTCTGATTGTACCCAAAGTTTCGCATCGATCTCATAAATCTCCCAAACCAGGCTTTGGGGGATTGTTTTAGTACTAGTCCATACAAAGATTTTTTCAACTTGCAGACTTTAGTCGTATGCTTAATTGGGATATTATATCCAGGTGGGAACTCAATATACACCTCCTCCTCATGTAAGAAGGCATGTTTTATATCGAACTGTTGTAGAGGCCAGCCCAAGTTTGCAGCTAACGAGAGTAACGCCCGTACAATTTTGATCTTTGCCACGGGTGCAATTGTTTCTAGATAATCAATCCCATGTGTCTGTGTGTAGCCTTTTGCAACTTGTCTCACTTTGAATCTTTCGATTGATCCATCTGATTTGAATTTCACAATGTACACCCACTTGTAATCCACTTTCTTATTTCCTACTGGTAATTCGGTTAATTCCCATGCGTCATTTTTCAACAAGGACTTCATTTCCTCATCCATTGCCGATTTCCACTTAGGATTACAGAAGGCTTCCTGCACACTGTAGGAATAAATACATAAGATAATTGATTCACAAAGGATTTGTTAGGTGCAGTTAACCGATCATAAGACACATAATTATTCATAGGATATTTGACTTTACTGGTAAAGTTTGGGTCACATGTGGGTTTAGTGAAATAATTAAAAAGAATTATTATTTTTATTCCATAATCATAAAGACTGAATACATCACAACTTATATAGAAGAAAGACACGACTCTTAAACGACCTAAAATACCTATCAAGGTGGGACACTACCCACAAACTCTCTAACTAGAATATATCAAATAACATAAATAAAATAAAATAAATAATACTAAATTATCAATACTTCCCCTCAAGTTGGTGCGAAGATATCTATCATGCCGAACTTGCTCACTTGGAATTCGAACGGTTGTCTTAACAGGCCTTTGGTCAAAATATCTGCAACTTGTTGATTAGACGGAACAAAAGTAGTACATATTATTCCGCCTTCTAGCTTCTCTTTGATGAAGTGCCTATCAATCTCAACATGTTTCGTCCTATCATGTAAGACCGGATTGTGGGCAATATTGATAGCAGCCTTATTATCGCAGTATAGCTTCATCGGGAGAATTATTGGCCTTTTGAGTTCTTCTAAGACCCTTTATAGCCAAAAAACCTCACATACTCCTTGAGCCATTGATCTGAACTTAACTTATGCACTATTTCTAGCGACAACACTTTGCTTCTTACTTCTCCATGTAACCAAGTTGCCCTAAAAAAACGTACAATTGCCAGACATGGACCGTCTATCAGTAATCGATCTAGCCCAATCAACATCAGTATACCCCTCTATCCCTTTTTTATCATTTTCCTGAAGAACTGACATTTCCTTGGGGAGCCTTTGAGGTAACAAAGAATATGTTACATAGTCTCTAGATGCTCTTCACACGGTGAGTGCATGAACTGACTAACCATGCTCACAGTGAAAGCAATTAGGGCGCGTATGAGACAAGTAGATTAGTTTCCCAACTAGCCTTTGGTATCTTCCTGTTTCGACTGGAACACTATCTTTAACATCTCCTAACTTGGTACCCAATTGTATAGGAGTATAAGACGGCTTACACCCACTCATCCCAGTTTCTGACAGCAAATCCAATATATATATATGTTGTGAGACTACAATACCATTTTTTGAACGGGCCACCTCCATTCCAAGGAATATCGTAGGTAGCCAAGATCCTTAATCTCAAATTCTCTTGAAAGATTTCCCGTCAGTCGACTCATTTCTTCGATATCATCCCCGGTCAAAATCATATCATCCACATAAACTATGAGAATAGAAAGCTCGTTTCTTGTGGAGGTCTTTGTGAAAAGAGTATGATCAGACTGTCCTTGATTATATCCTTGGCCCTTAAGGAACTTTGTTAATCTTTCGAACCACACCCTAGGGGATTGTTTAAGGCCATACAAAGACCTCTTTAGCTTGCAGATTCTCGTCCTAAATTCTTCAGTGAAACTAGGTGGAGGTTCCATATAGACTTCTTCTTCTAAGTCTCAATTCAAGAAGGCATTCTTCACATCTAATTGATTCAGAGGCCAGTCCAGGTTAGCTGTAACTGATAAGAGAACCCGAACTATATTTAGTTTTGCCACTAGAGAAAAGGTTTCAGAGTAGTCCACTCCATACGTTTGAGTGAAGCCTTTAACCACCAGGCGAGCCTTGTACCATTCCACTGACCCATCTGAGTTGTACTTCACAATGAACACCCATTTACAACCAACCACTATCTTTCCTTCTGGAAGCTTTACTTTCTCCCAAGTAGCATTCTTCTCCAAAGCTCTCATATCATCATACACCACTTCTTTCTAGTCAAGAACATTTAGAGCCTCCTGAACATTGTTACGAATAACCAAATTCGACATACGAGAGATAAACGCAGAATAGGAGGGTGAGATATTTTTATATGACACAAAGTTTGAAATGGGATATTTGGGAGATTTCGTACAAGCTCTGACTCCTTTTCTAAGAGCAATAGGAAGATCAAGTTGATCAGACTGAGTTGACTGACTCGGTATTAACTTGAGAACTACCTTCAAGTATCTTGGAAGAGTCATCATGAGTATCATGACCCACCTCCAGGTTGGATTCTTGGGGTTATTGAGGGATGGTTTCTTCCCTTCCTTGTTCTGGATTTTTCCTAGAATAAACAAGACCTTTATACCGTTTTGTACACATCTCTGGTCCATCGGTAGTTAGATTTTGGGATGACACTAGCCCTGGTTGTTCACCATTACCAACACAAGTATTTTCAGTATTTAATTCATTTGTTTTCCCAGATTATGTGTTAAAATAAATATCGAAACCACAACCACCATCTTCACTCGCGCTCCCCCCTGAAAATGGGAGTCATTGTAATAGGATTGCTCCTCGAAGAAGGTAACATTCATAGATATATACAATTTTTTGAAAATCGGGTCAAAACATTTATACCCTTTCTGATTTGTAGGATAGCCTACAAAAATGCATTTGTGTGCCTTTAGATCAAGTTTAAAATATTTTGGGTCATGATTGTGAACAAAGGCAACACTTCCAAATATTTTTAAGGGAATATCCCCTAATAACTGAGAGTTGGGAAATAGGTTCGAAAGCAATTTTATAGGGGCTTTAAATTTCAAAGTTCGTGTTAGAAGCTGGTTAATAAGGTAAGTAGCTACTAAAATAGCATCTCCCCAAAGGTATTTAGGAACTTTAGTTTGAAAAATTAAGGTTCTAGCAACTTCTTCAAGTAGATGTCTATTTTTCATTCTGTTGAGGAGTATATTTACAAGAACTTTGATGAATTATCCCATTTTTTACGAAAAAATCCGCTAACGTCTTATTAAAAAATTCCTTCCCATTATCACTTCAAAAAATTTGAATTTTGGTTTAAAACAGTGTGTATCATGGTGTAAAAGTTTTGGAACACACTTCCAACTTCTAATTTTTCTTTTAAGAGAAAGACCCAACATACTTTTGTATGATCATCAATGAATGTCATAAACCAACGTTTGCCAGACCATGTTGGCACTCTAGAGGGACCCCAAACATTACTATGAATCAAGGTGAAAGGTTGTGATTTCTTCTATGGTTGAGACAGAAAAACTGTGCAATGATGTTTTGCTAATTCATAAGATTCACATCAAAATTTAAGCAAATTTTTATTCATTAATAACTTGGGAAACAAATGCTTTAAATACTGAAAGTTTGGATGTCTTAACCTATAATGCCATAACAAAATCTGACTATCACTAGAAACAGAAATAGAATTAAAACAAGTCTGCCGGTCTTGCCTTCCAGAGGTAGACCCATTATTGAATAAGTAAAGACCCCCATCCTGTTTAGCAACCCCAATTGTCTTCTCTGAATTTGAATCCTGAAATTCACGATGAGAAGACAAAAAATTAACTTGACAATTAAGATAAGAGCTAATTTGCTAACAGATATAAGATTATACGATCAATGAGGGACATGTAAGACATTCGTAAGAGAGAGAGACGGAGAGACGATTATAGTTGCTTTGCCGGCAAATGCTGCAAAAGAACCATCAGCGATTTTAACTTTCCGATTCCCTGCATGGGGAGTATATGACAAAAAGAGTTCCAAGATTCTAGTCATGTGATCAGTAGCCCCTAAATCTAATATCCAGTTGCTATAAGATTTGATGCAGACAATTGTAGCTGTAAACTTATTACATGACTGAGCTATAGAGCATAAGGAGCCAGAGTTTCCTAAGGAATGAGATTGAACCATTTTACACAGATGCTCCATTTGTTCCTTTATAAATGGAAGTGGTTCTGAGGAAGACTGTTGCTCTGAATTGGCATTGCTAGCTTGGAATGCTCGTGCACCTCCCCTTGTTTTGTTATCAAGCTTCTTCCAAGTTGCTGGCTTACCATGAAGTTTTCAACAACTATCCCTAGTATGACCTAACCATTTACAATGATCACACCACAATTTCTACTTTCCTCCCCGCTTATCACCGTCTATTGCTTTATCAAGGACTACCAATGTAGATCCTTCACCATCTCCATGGGATTCACGTTCGTCTCCCAACATCACAAATCGTTGAGCCTTTTCTCTTCGTACCTCTGAAAACACCTCTCTGATAGTGGGCAAAGGTATCTTACCTAAAATACGACCTCGAACTTCGTCTAGATCCTTGTTTAGTCTAGCCAAGAAGACAAACACACGATCTCGCTCGACCTTCTTCTTGTAACGAGCACTATCATTTGGGTTTTCTCACTCTTCGGTTTCAAACAAATCCAACTCCTGCCATATGGCCATCATGTCATGGTCGTAAACTGTAACCCCACGATCCCATTATTGCATCTTTCACAACTGGTTATTGAGTTCGAACATTTGTGAGTGATTGTCAAGATCCGAGTACATTTCCATAACTGTTTGCCAGATATCTCGAGCAGTTGGCAGGAACATGTAAGGTTTACCACGTCCAGCCTCTATGTAATTGATTAACCATGAGGTAACCATCGAATTATCCTCACGCCACAACTTAAAGTTTGGGTCGTTAGCTGGTGGTGGTACCACCTCGCCATTTACATAACTTAATTTGCTTTTGCCGTCAATGAACAACCTCATTTATTGTGCCCATTCGAGATAGTTTTTTTCATTCAACTTATAACTGATGTTCGTTATCGAATTCTCACTCACAAAATAAATAGAAACAAACTGCGATATAGGATCTGTGAATGTAGAAGACGTGCTTATGATGGAACCACTAGCATAATCTGTGAGACCCGGAGTAGTAGCACCCACCATAGCAAGTTTATAATTCATATTGCCAAAGGATCAACAACTAATCAAACAAACTCAAGTCTAAGTGAAACCAAATTTGGAACACAATCTGCAATGACTATCCAAGCTAAATCTCACTTAAACACAATCTGGAACAACTACCCAAGCTAAATCCAGACTGATTAAACCAAACCTGGGCTGGAAGAAGGTGCGGAACAAGGAGACAAGCAGGCCTGGAAATTTTGGCAGTGGTTGGAGCTTCGACGCGTTGTCACACGCAGTTGAAATGGACGGCGCGTGAGATCCACATGCAGGGGGACGGTAGCACGTGTGGGCATGGGGGGTTCGAGCTGCTGGTGATTTTTTTAGAGTGAGGTCGTTTGATTATTCCGACCACCTCTGTGTGGGTTGTGTGATTAAAAAATGACACACGTTTGAGATTGCACGGTACTAGGTTGAGGCTAGGGTTTTGGCAGAATACTTCTGTTGGCTGCTAGGGTTTTCGCAAGAATAAATTTTCCTACGGAGTTCCTAACACTCCTTTCTAACCATCCTCTGATAACATGAAAGAATTAGAGAGAACTATTATTTTTATTCCATAATCATAAAGACTGAATACATCGCAACTTATATAGTAGAAGGACATGAGTCCTAAACGACGTAAAATACCTATCAAGGTGGGACACTACCCACAAAATCTCTAACTAGAATATATCAAATAACATAAATAAAATAAAATAAATAATACTAAATTATCAATATTTAGGTACACCTCTATTTGCTCGGTTAGGAAGTTACTTTCTAGAAATAGAAGAATATGATACCTGGGAGGTCTCAATTTCAGGGATATTTGAAGCGGATGATTGGTTATTTGTGTCAGGCGGAGATGAAGATGGCACAACTTTATTTTCGAGCGAATCTTTTTCTTAAGACCGATTAAGGTTAAATCTCCGTTAAGGAGTGAACATCGGGTTCCGAACCCCTCATATTTGACCTAAAACTTCTAGAATGTCATATTATGTTTATCAAGTTTGTGGGAACAATCATTTCATTACTTGGGTGGCCCAAATTGAAAACAAGAAGTTAATCACGCATTTTGAACTTTTCGAAAAATTTAATTTTTGACCAACTTTGAAAGGCCATAACTTCTTTATCCGATATCAAACGACTCTTTGTTTGAGGCCAAGTCTTCATTTCATTCTCCTCTACAATTTTCGTGTTTAGACCGAAGTCCAATTCATATTCCTCGTGGGTCAAAACAGTGTGAAAAGTAGGCCTCTCAACGAAATCCTATCATTTGGTAGCGCTTTGGCAATACGCCGTCTTTAACGAATTTTTGGGAATTACTTATCCAGAATTTACGGATACTTCCTCTTAGGAAGTTGTAGGTCTTTGAATTAGCTTTTCGTGGACATAAAGATCACTTTAATCCGAGTTTCGCGTAAGAAGTTATGAGCAAAATACCAACAGTGGTTTATGCTGAGAAAAGAAAATTCTGGACATAATGTTTCTGGGATCGGTCCCAGACCCTTGTGTGTCGAAATTTAACACTTTTAAACCTCATTTTCTCATAATTTCTCACCATTTCTCACCCATTTCGAGCTCTACAACCTAAGAGCTCACCGAGAGAGTTTTAGAGGGAGAAAGAGAGAGATTCTCACCGTATTTCATCCCCGAAACGAAGCTCCAACATCATCATCTTCATCTCCATCATTCCTTCTTCCTCCATTGATGAACCCTCAAGCTCAAAAATTGGGCATGTTGTGATTCAAAGGCTTTTGGGGCGATTCAAATCTTCTAACTTAAGGGTTTAACTTCAAAAAGGTGGGAATCTAGTACTAAAACCTAGTTTTCAACTTATTATAGCTTTGTTATGAATTTACTACTTGTTTATGCAAAACCCTAGGTTTTCTAAATGAGTTCGTGCGTATTTGTTGGGGTTTTTCTTTGATATTGAAATTGATGGTCTAAATAGCCTAAATATAGTTTAAATTACATTATTTAGCAAGAAATTATGACAAATTACTTGATTTGCACTAAAACCCACTTGGTACTCAATTTCGTTATTAATAACCTTTGAAGTGAAACTTGTGTCTACTTTAAAAAACCCAAGTGGTGGCTTCTATGTTACAAAACACTTGTTTATGATTTATATCACTAAACGGAATGTTTGATTTGAGATTTCTTCCATTGCTTATATGTGGAAGTTATAATTGATTTATGAAAACCATGTATATGGCATAATTACTACTTAAATGAGTCGGTTGATACCCTGTTGAGATTATACAATGGTCCTAGCTAGTCCATGATGGTCCCGGGTTTGGTCTCTAATGATTGGGGCCAAAAGTTGGGACACAGTCTCCTAGGTTCAAGACCCAAAACCGTGCACTGAAACGAACGGGAGGCCATGCTGCCACGTGGGTGAAAGGCCACGAAATGCAGACCCGATCATACACTTGGGTAATTGTGAGATTTATGAGATTTACAGTTCGAGTTTCATGATATGGAATTACGTTAATTATGCCATAGGATTCCACTTAATGCTCTATTCGTGGGCTTTAAAGGTGTTTAAGCAAACCAGATAAGAGTTTCTTTTTAAACTGTTAAATATGTAAATGGTTTATTCTATGTTACTATACAAGGGATTTATGATATAATTTTCATACTAAATTTATTATATGATTCCCACTGAGTCCTTTTGACTTATCCCATCCATTTTTCATTAAGTTGCTTTTGCAGGTACTTTTGGGAAAGGGGATAGCGAGGGCGCAATTCTGTAGAACGCCTCTATACCATTGCCTAGTCAACCTCAAACTAGTTATAGGTCCATCACAATGGAAGGGCCTTTGTTCTTTGAGTAATATTAAAAAGATTTATGTGTTGTACTTATACTAGAACTAATTAATACATTGTATGTATTGGAGATTGTAAACTTTACATTTGGGACCTCGTTGGAGGTGTTTGATATTATATGGATTTGTTTGGATGGTGAATTGATTTTATGTATTGAACTATTCTCAATTTATACTAGAATGTGAGTATTTAAGTCTTTACACATGAATTAAGCTTCGTTAACCAACCGTCGGCATACGGCACCCGTGATTAACCGGGTCCCGGAGGTGAAAATCTCATACGGGATTCGGGGCGTCAAATGAATTATGTTATTTTTTTTAAGTTCTAGATATATGTTACTGACCATAATGTAATTTAGCATTGTTATTTGTGATCGGTTAATATATGATTCGATTAAATATTCTGACTTATTATTTCGATAATTTAGGTTTTTGATCACTAACCTATTATTGCTCTGTTTTTTTTTATCATAAAACTGTTTTATACAAATAATATATAAGGTAGAATTATCATTGTGTTTAGTTTATATATTATATAAATCTGTTTTTAAACTTGTAAAGTTTAAATTATACCTATCTATAAATTATCTTCTACATAATTTAAATTTCTCATAAAGTTCAAGAAAATTATAAATACTCTATCACCAAAATCACCATCTTCACTAGAAAACTCTTATATATATATGTATTGCTCATTAATTAATTAATTATTTTTTTAGAAAACTCATTTATTTATTTATTTTCTATGATCAATTCATATACATATATACATATATTTATTGTTTGTCATTATCAAAAATCATCATTAAGAGCCGCAAGTTTTTTTTTCCTCTCTTTTCTCCTTTGCACGGTTTTCTATAAGCAAAAACAACATAATATTCTTTCTTCTCCCTTTTAATTTTATCAAGTAAAACAACCAAACTCTTAAATTTTTATTATATGTTGTTAACAAGAAGCGTGCACGACTTTCAAGGAGTTTCTGAATTTTTATTATTTTTTTCCTCTTTTGTTGAGAGCAAATTTATTTAATTTTGGAGTGGACTTCTTTATGCCATTAATTTAAAATTATTAATATAATTTTTTCTTCTTTGCCGAGCACATTATTTACTTTATTCTTGGTCTTTTTATTGTTGATTGATTTTTTTGGTTTCTAGCAATATATATCTTTATTAATTAGCTATGTTGCAACCGATATATATATATATATATATATATTACGTTTTCTTTTATATTATCTCCATTACTTGCCTAATTCGATATTTTACATAAATTTAGTATGTCATAAATTTTAAAAGTTGCCATGATGATGAAATTTCATGCGCATTATAATAACAATAATAAAGTATTTTCATATAGCATCGAAAATGTGACCATTACGAATCTTGGTTTTGAAATCTAATTCATATTCCTGAAAAATAATTAACATGGATATACTCATAACTATGTAATATTTTCTCCATTTTTTATTAAGATGGCCAACCCAACTCGACCCGAATTTCACATTTTGGACTTAGAAAGACTTGAGTACCATCTGTGGGTTTCTGATGTAGAAACTGCCTTTGTGGCTAAAGAATATTCGATTTGCCACACTTGCTGATCCCAAAGACCCCACAGATAACGGACCATCTGATAAGGTGAAAGCAAATGCATTAATGTTTATGACACTTTGCTCCCAGAATTGACCGTTCAGTGGAAAATTTGCTTATTTAACTATAAAAGCGTTAATGACTTTAACAAGGACATGTTACGCCTAAAGGCACGTCTCAACTTCTATGAAAATGATCTAACAGAAGATGATATAATCTAGAAGACTCTTTCCACTTTTTCTACTTCAGCACTTATACTAGCGAATCAGTATAGACTCGAGTATGATAACACAAGAATCACAACATTCAATAAGTTGGTCAACCTAGTGCAAGTGGCTGAAAGACATAATGAGGTTCTTTTGAATAACAATGCCAGGCTCGTCGGGACAAAGATAATTCCTGAGGCTAATTATGGCAAGATGAACAGTGAAAATAACCCCAATATAAAAGGGGCTGGACGTGCTGATCCCTACCCACATGGCAATAACGCACAATGTGAAAAGGGACGTGGGGGTCGTGGAATGGGCCGTGGAGGTTCTTCTAAAGTATGGCGGATAAATGGTGCCATTAGACCTAGTGACCACGGAAACAAGATGCAAAATGCACTGAAGAACCCTCCAGTCAAAAAGGAAAGAGTTGGCGACGAGCCATGCTACAGGTGTGGAGTTGCTGGGCACTGGTACAAGAATTGCCATGCAAGCCCTAAAGTAGCAGCCAGTTACAAGAGATATCGAGAGTCTAAAGAACAAGAATCTCAACTTATGAATGAAGAAGAAAATGACATTAATGTCAATTTCAAAATCACAGACTTTAGTGGCAAGAAGGACTTTGCTCAGTTAATGGCTGCACCCGTTTTTTACTGATATGCTTTATTCATTTTATTTTCTAGAGATAGTTGACCAGGAATATTGCCTAATTATGTTTAGACTATGGTTTTGTCTTAAAGTTCACATTGGTTTGATGGATTAGATTTCTGAACAAGATATTGGATTTATTATCGTTGGTTTTATTAATTAAAATTTCGGACTTTATTCTAATGTATTTGATATGTTCGATTTTTTTTATATAGTTCGGATTTTATAATCAATTTCATTAGTGTAGGAATGAATCGAGAATAACTTTAATGATTGGTTAATAGTGGGAACACCATAAGCATTCAATGAAATAGGCAATTAATGATCTATAATACCTATGTGACTATGATGATTAAATCATCATAAGAGCGAAGAACTGCTCAACTATTTTGTTGCCAAAACGTTGTTTAAAGACACATACGCTCTATATGTACCCAAAGCGATTCGAACTTTTCTAATGATATCCATACCAACAGTAATCATGCAAAAACCAAATGTAAGAATGGAACCAAAATATATTTATTTTTCCCCTAAACAAATACACAAAGAAATGCAGTTTAAAGAAACTTTTAAGTCATTTTAGTGGAATGTACCCGACTATGATAAGGATTGTCGAATCCTATAATGTCACCAATAATGTACTGTGGGACACTGACTCAAACAGGCTTTGGCATGCTTGCCTAGTGCACCTTGGTCATGATGATTGTGACGCCTCGAATCCCATTAAGAGAATCCATCCTCCAGGACCCGATTAATCACGGTGTCGTACACTGACGGCGGGTTAACAAAGAAATAATTTCCTGTGAAAAAACTAAAAATCCATGCACTAACAACCAAGATATATTCTTTTCCGTAAAATTCTTCCACAACATAAAAAAACTAGTATAGATAAGCAACTAGCCTCCAACGAGGTCCCAAGCACAAGATACAAAATCTCCACATACAACATCTATATATATATAAATTCTAAAATAAGAATAACGCATGTATCGTTAAATAAACTTTGAGAACAATGGTCCTTTGATCATGAAGGACCTGCGACTAGTTTGTGGTATCGAGGCGATCTAAGAATATGCGATATTCTTTTTCCCTTGCCCGTGGAACCTATTGAAGTACATGTGTAGAAAATAATGGGGTGAGTCAAAAGGACCCAGTGGGAACCATTTAAGTTTTAGTGTGGAAATCATATTTAGAAATCCCATTTTATAAAATCATGAAAAATTCTTTTTCTAGAATAATATGAAACAAGTCATTCATATATATATATAGTTTAGTAAGAAACCTTTCTCATTTGTCTAACATCAGTCAAATTATAAGGAAACACTCTTTTGAACTTTTGTATAAAGACTAACCTCATCTCAATGAATATCCATGGCACGTAAAAAAAGGAACCTCGAGCCGAATCCCCAAAACTCTCACACTATCTAAGCGTCAACCAGGTCTGCATTTCGTGGCCTTTCACCCATGCGGCAGCAGGGCCTCCCATTAGTTTTCATGCATGGTTTTGGGTCTTACACACAGGGGCGTTCTGTCCCAACTTAAGGTCTCAATCTTTAGAGACCAACCTGGGGCCATCATGGGCTAGTGCTATGATAAAGTTTCGATAAAACAATAACCGGCTTGTTCAACTAATCTTTATGCCATATACTTAGCTACCATTATCATATGTATAAATATAATATCAACACTGTTACTGACAAGGGTATGTTAAATGAATAATCCCAACAAGTATAATCAATCATACATACGTGCTTCATAAAGATATCCCGCCACTTTGACCATTCAAGGAAATTATCATCTTTAATAATATGGGTTACTAGTAAGAAAAGGGGTCCAAGCAAGTTTTAGTGTAAATCAAATGAAGAGTATTCATTTCTAGTTAAATCATGTATTTAAAACTATATTTAAGCTATTTGGATAACCAATTTCAACAACATCCCACAAAACCCCAACATATCCTCAATAACCATTTGAAGAACTGGGTTTTTGTATAAACAATGGCTATTCAAATGAATTGTTGTATGAATCAAGTGGATAATTGTAATTACTAGTTGAATCGCGTAATCTAAGTCATACTAGGCTCATACGAAACAAAAATTTGACTCCAACATAATATCTCAACATATACTCATAGACCCACTTAGATAACATAGGGTTTTTGTGTGACCAAGTGATAAAAGAGAAATTAAACCTTAATAAGCTAGAAAATAAGTTTTGATAAAAGATTCCCACCTCAATAAAGTGATATCCTCAAGCTAGAAACGTTGGATCAAGCCGAGAGTTCCTAGATCGCAAAACCCACAAATTGGAGCTTGGTGTTCATCAATGGAGGAGAGAGAAAATGTAAGAGATGAAGATGGTGATGATGAAATATAGTTTAGAGGATGGTAGATGGAGAGAATTACCTTCAAAAGACTTGCCAAGGTTGAGCTCTCAAGCCTCTCTCTTTCTCTTGAACGAATTAGGTGAAAATGGGGGTTTGGGAATGTTTATAGGGTTAAAAGAGAGTGAAAATTCGTGGCTGGTGGAGTTAGACCGATCCAGCACTTGCTGCACAAGTGGACCCGGAGTATTGTTCGTAATTTGGCCATAACTTTCAGCACAGGACTCCGATTGAGGTGATATTTATGTCCACGGAAAGCTAACTCAAAGATCTTCAACTTCACAAGAGGAAGTTTTCCCAAATTATGGATAAATTAATACCAAAAATTTATAGAAGACAACAGTCTGCCACCGAGTTACAATACGATTAGATTTTTACGATCGGCCTACTTTGCGTACTTTTTTGACCAATGAGGAGCATGAATTGTCTTTTGATCAAAACATTAAAGTTGTAGAGAGGAATGAAATGAAGACGTGGCCGCAAACAAGGAGTCTTTTGGACATTGAATGAAGAAGTTATGACCTCTCAAATTTGGCCAAAAAACAACTTTTTCGAAAAGTTCAAAATGCGTGATTTGCTTCCTGTTTTCGATTCGAACCACCTGAAAAATGAAACGATTAATACCATAAACTTAATATACCACATTTCACATGCTAGAAGCACTGGGTTCAATATAAAGGATCCAGAACAAAATATTCACGGCCTAACGGAGGTTAAAACTTAACTAGGCTTTAAGAGGATAATATGTACGGAGAATGGGCATGGGTATTACAATGATCAATGTGTTAAAGTACATGCACGGACATCCCTTATTCCGAGTAACAAAAAATGGGACAAAAATTCAATACATTACAAAGTGTTGATATTAGTAATGCTCAAAAGTAATCCTTGAATTCCGAAGTATTGGAATCAATATCCCCTTTCCTATTATGCCTCATTAACCATGTCAAAGGAACGACACCCGATTTTTCAAAGCCTACTCTTTAGCAAAAATAAGATCGAGACCTTCTTATGCAAAGGATACAAAATAAAATATACCATTCTTACAAAGAATATAATGATATATTTATAGATTAATCCATCCAGAGTGCGGAACCATTCAAAGTACTTTATGCATCTGGTGGATAATTTGACATTTTGGTCACACGTCGAATAATTTTCTACAGGAAATGTTGCATTTACAAACCTCTTTGCATATATTATACACTTAAGGGCTCACCACCCTGATTACATCAAAAGTATGATTATTATTGCATAAAATCAAAGTAGAAAATCTCGTTCTCCATGTGCATACGCAAAAGGGTCTCACAAAAGCAGCCATCAAAATGATATAGATGGTAGATAGGGCATTGGTTATGCGCACCATATATCCTATATATGCTCAGGATTTATGCAATATTGTATGCAACTTTACTTATTTATTTCAAGGCCTAATATTAGACAAATATTATATGCGTACCAGTTGGTCACTGAATATTAGCCTAACATTGTACGCATATGTGCTGATTGCGTCCCCACAGCGCATTAAACTGAGCCCGCTGAGATAATTAAGTATTAACGTTGAAAACGAATCCTCAACGAAAATCCGCCATTTGGAATCCATGGCAGGCGATCTCTTTACCGATTAGAAATACGGATCGTCACTTTAATGAGACAGTCTTCCTGTCGTTAGTGAGAGATAAAAAAAGAAATTTCTAAGGGAACGACATGAATTGTCAGGGTCCCCACTCTGTCTCATCTTGATCCCCACGCACATCACAATGTATAATAAAGTAAAAAAGAATAATCGATCTTTAAAATGTAACAGATTCGATGCCTGATGCATTTACTGATATCGAAAGTAACGAGATCAAACATACCAGCTGCAATTTGCCTACAAGTTATAAGTCCCCAATAAAGGGCACAGTGTCATAGAAAGAGACGCTGCAACTACATTTAGTGGAGGTGTGGTTAAGGCCATGGCTCCCTAAAGGAATAGAGGGAGGCCACTTGGTTCGACAAATACTCACACAAAAGAAGAGGTGGAGTAAGGCACAAATTAATCAATTAATCATTAATGTAAAAATTCCTTTCATGAGATTATCTCTGATTGTACTTATTTCCATGCATAAACACTGAGGGACGCCTCGAAGTTATAAGTGATTCCAGAGAATAAATAAATCTCAATGGGTTAAGAGAGGACATATGAGTTAATGAAAAGATTCACCATATGCATTAATGATACATTGTTGCTCAAGGAATTAAAGAGTACGATGATGTCGAACCTCGCTTTGTTACAAAATGTTAACAAAGGGAAAAATTGGCCTAAATGAAAATAAGCAATCCAGACATAATTAGATTATATGGCAAAGAGACAGGTATTTGGTCTAGTAGTGCTAACCGTGCCAAGTGTAAAGCCTATAGGACATAAACAATTATTTGCCATAAAACGTAAATGAGGAAAAAGAAGTTCTGAAGTAAAGGGCTCACCTAGTGGTGCAAGGTTTTCCACAGACGCTCTAGAATTGCCTAAATGTTATAACATTCCACTACTTAGTTAGCTTGGTAGTTTTCAAAGGACTGAGAATGAAGCTTAAGAATGTGGTCACTACGTATCTCTATGGGGATCTTAACTTAAATATATATATATATATATATATATATGAAAGTGCTTGATGGCCTTACATTACCCAAGTTAAGTGACTGTAAACCACGGAGTGCTATAGCAATTAGGTTGAAACGCTCACTTTACGGAATAATCCGAATGAATATGGTATACCCGTCTAAGTGACTACTTGATTGGGAAGCGATATACAAATAATGAATTATGCCACTACGTATTCATAAAGAAAACAAGTTCTCGATTTTCAATTGTAGTTGTATGTGTTGATAATATAAACATATAGGTACTCTTGAGAATTAAGAAAAACCGCAAGCTACTTGAAATTCAATTTTGAGATAAATAATCTTGGGAAAGCTTGAATTTTGTTTAGATCTTAATCTATAATATCAAGCTTGTGAAAAACTAGTCCACTAGTCTGCGTATGTTCAAAAGATAATCAGGCAATGTAACCTGGACAAATCGCATTCTACTAGCAGTCCCATGATCAGTCTAAATTTAGATCAAAGGAAAGATGAATTTTGTAGAAAGTAAAATTACGAAAATGTGTTAGGAGATGAAACTTCCCATCTAAATGCAATATGCGCATTATTGCATTTAACATAGTATACTCGACCAGACATAACATTCACATTGAACTTGTTAGCTGGATTTAACTCAGCGCCAATGCAGTATAATTAAACACCTAAAAGGAACCATTGGCTTGGGATTGTTCTTTCCTTAGAGACAGGAAAAGGTGCATGCGATAGCAACATTTAAAGTAAATGATGATGCTAAAATGGCCACCCCCTACATTGAAATCCCAAATAAAATCTTGATTCATTTTGTTGGTGTTGGGTATCTCTCTGGCCCACACAAAGCTCTAAGAAGAATATGGCAAACTTGTTAACCAAGTTTTTTCGTAAGGCCATATTTGAAAACATGTGAAAAACATAGGGGTGTTTAGGCTTTTCCAAGTCCCATGATCGAAGTAATGATCAAGGGAAGGTGTGAAATATGATGGAATTTTCGCACCTACGTTGTACTCTTTTCCTTAGACCAAGGTTTATTTTTTTCACTGGGTTTTGTTAGTTGGTAAGGTTTTTAACGAGGCAATGATACATGCATAAGCTTTTCAAATTCCTTGATTAATGTAATCATCAGGGGGAGGTGTAGACTTGAGGGGGAGTCTAACATCCACACGATGTTATGTCATACTCTTTTCCTTAAACCAAGGTTTATTTTTCTCATTGGGTTTTGTTACATGGTATGGTTTTTAACGAGGTAACAATACATGCAAACTCTATTGATCGAAGTAAGGATCAAATGGAATTATAAACTCAACGGAGGAAGTCTAACATGATTGTCATAATGTTGTACTTTTTTCCCTTTGATTAAGGTTATTTTTTCCCACATAATTTTTATTACTTGACAAGGTTGTAACGAGGCAACAAGACATGTACCATTCTATCTGCGACTCAGCACAAGGGGGAGTGTTGAAGGAAATTACACGTAGTGTGCTATCGTATATATAGAATATGTATTAGGGATTTTACTGTGTAAATTATGTATTATGGGCCATATTGGGCTTTCTTGTTAACCCTATTTACTATTATATTTGTGCCCTATTTAAAGGGTTCATCTAATAAAGGGTTGAGTAGAATTATTCCCACAACACCATTGAGCTATTGGCTAAAATCTCGTGTGAGTGGGGAAGTGAAAGTCCATTTTGTTGGAGACTTGGTCGACTTTATCTAAATTATGAATATTTAAATAAATTTTATTTACTAAAATAAAATTTTCAAATATATTTTGTTCAAGATATATAATATATTCAAAGTAAGCCTGAGTCTAAACCCGAATCGGGTATATCCAATACAATTGTATGTTGCACACGTGTGGTAAGCCACACTTATAAAAGTCCTCATCCAATTATTCAAATATTGGGTAAACAAAACATTTATGTAAACTCATAAAAAAATTCACATTCTCTAATGTAGAATATAGGTAATGAAGCTTGCTTTAATTTTTTTTCGAAATACACATCAAGTTCCAGCACAACACAATTTTAAAATAATTGCCAACAACACTTGCAAACTAAAAGTAATGTATTTATACGACATTACAAGAGAACATTCAAGCACACGATAGAAGTTCCATTTATTTATGAATACATTACAATTAAGAGAACATGTTATAGGTACATGGCTCTTAAATAAAGCACACAATATCACTCTTAATTAAAAATACAAGCAAGCACACCTTAATTAATTAATACTTAAATTGCATAAGGGCATATACGTATATATACACCCATGCAATTAATACAAACTTCTCAATTATACTTTATTGTCCGAGACACACTTGAAAGGCCTAAAAGGGCTAAGGCCTCTCCTTTTATTTATTTCAATTTCCAAACCAACATACTGTGAAGCTCACTCAAATCTTTTAGTACTTTCGCCCACTGCATTTTATCTGGGCTGTCATGTAGCAACGGGTAGGGAAGGAGGTCACATCCTCCTCCGACTCACTAGAGTTATCGCTGGCGCCACGGGCTGGGTCCGAGTCGTTATCCGATTCAAAATCCTTCTCATTCTCTAATCCACTTTCCAACTCACTCGGGTCCGTGATGTCGTCTGAGTCATCCGATTCATTCTGCTCCTCACTCTCGGGTTCACTGTCCAATGCACACCGGCTTAAACTCGAGGTGCGCGTTGTCAAACCACGGTTCTGGGATTGAGCTGGGGGGACCTTACAGGGCTCTTGCCAAAAGTTGGGTCGGGCCTATTCCTAGCGGTCACATTCGTAGCAGGATGTACTCTTTTGGTGGAACTCATTGAACTAGACCTTGACGAAACAGAACTTATGGAATTGGACCTTCTTGAAGAGGACCTTGTAGCAGGTTCGTTTCCGGTATCGATAAGCCCAGGATCATTTTTCATTATGGGTTCTCTCCAAAGGATATACTTTAACCAGTGCGCGGAAAATTTTGGGGTCCTTTCCAAATTGTTTTTGTAGTCCACGTAGATACTACCAAAACGAGTGTCAAAACGTGAAGCCCACTCGAAATTGTCCCACAATGTCCATGCAAAGTATCCCTTAATATTGACCCTAAATAAATCATTGCAAAAAAAAAGAAAGGTCAAAGGATAGTGCAAATTTACAAGTAAAAACCATAAAAGCATTTTTTAATATATCTATATTATCAATTACAGTTTCTTTCTTCCTTTTTTTTTTCCAAATTAAAAAATCATGAAAAAGGGGCTTTTCAACTAAACTTTTAAATAATTATGTTCTCTATTTTCTAATTTTGTTAGACGAGAATTATTTTCATTTTCGCTCTAGCTTTCTTAAAAAATACTAATTTCAATTAACTAAGTCAAAGAATAATAACAAAAGAATGAAAGATAATTTTGTATCACATACCTATGAAAATTCCTCCTATAAAATAAAAAAAATAAAAAATAAAAAAATTTAAGCTCTTACTTGTTGGGAGCACCTTCTTTAGTGATTTCACTGATTTGAGAAAGATGATGATGGAGGTAATACAGCCTATGATTATCGTGAAGGACTTCATGATGTGGCAAGTTGTCATCATTGTTCTCTCCATATCCTTCAAAAGAATAAAAAGAAAAAAAAAGGTTTGTTAAACAATTAGATTCAACCTCATATCTTATAACTATACAAGATTTTCCATCAATCACTATATATATAGATAATTTTACAAAAAAATAAGTAAAATATTTTCAAAAAATAATATAATAAACCCCAGTAATTTTTACTTGGATAACATGCCTTTTTGTTTCTTGTGCAGAAAAATGGGTATAAAGATATACTGGTCGGTCGATTTTCAATGACACCACCGAATCTAAATAACAACATTTAGCAGTGAAAAAAGGATACTATTAAATGCACCCACACAATCTCGTTTCTAACTCCAATTCTAGAGTACCTTTCAACTCACACCACAAGTCTTACCGAAAAAATGGTGCTTTTATAGAAAGAGCGCATATATGCTTGTGGGGTGAGTTGAAACTTTTTTTTACATAAGTGGCTTCCGAATCAAGATTTTTTAATTAAGTGCGTAAACTCCAACAAAAAAAGATAGAAAATAAATGCCCGTGTTCTCATTTTCAACTACAAACTGAGAATTTGTAACTAAGTCTATTTTCAAACCTTGAGGAGAGGGGTTGGTCTAATGATAGGCAACTCCACCTTTACCTAGGGCTGGCAATATTTGACACGACATGCTAACCCGACACGAACTCGACACAGAGTTAGTGGGTTTGGGTCAAGCATAAACGGGTTCGGGTCAATTTCGGGTCAAACACTCTTAACCTGCAAACTAAACGGGTCGTGTTCGGGTTAACCCGCTAACTCGAAATTGACCCGCAATTAACACAATTATTCTTTTTGTTTTTTTTGCAGCTATATATATATATATTATTTGGCCATCTTGCTTGAACAATTATATTCTTATTTTGAGTATTGGTAGTAGATGATAATTATTATGTTTTTATAATGGATAAACTACTAATTTTTAATATTTATACTTCAGTTATGGAATGTTATATATTTTGACTCTAGATTATTAATATTAAATTTTGGTATTCAGTGATACTTATTATTACTTATTAAAAATTTAAAATTATTATAAAACAAGTTAATTTTTTTCACATGAGACTTAATTGTCATTATAATCTTAAAAGATTAATCTTGTTGTGTCGAGTTGCAAGTTTAACACAACCTATTTATTAAACGGGTTAGTCGGGTCGTGTCGTGTAACCTGTAAAATAAACAGGTCGTGTTCGAGTTCATATAAATGACACGATTAATTACACGGGTCGTGTTCGGGTTGACACTAATACTGTAATATTTGTGTGTTGACACGATCCGAACACGACACGCGAATCCGAATTGCCAGTCCTACCTTTACCTTGAGGCCAGGGTTCGATTCATGAGAGTGAGAGGGAGGGTTTTCTTTGTTTGTAGGATTAAGAGAGAGAGACTTAGACCTCTCTTAATATTGAATAATAATAATAATACTAATAATAAAAATAAATAAATAAATAAATAAATAAATAAAAAGAAGTCTAGTTTCAAACCTTAAGGAATTAACCAAGTCAAAATCATCCAAACAAAGTTCAATTATATGTATGTTTTTACAAATAATTAAGCCTACCCATATTATACCAAAGCAATTATTTCTTTTCCAGAGTATAATACAATTTTAAGAGAATTTGTGCTGTATATTTCTACAATTGTGCATTTCTCTAGTAATAAACATAGTTTACTTTCTTAATAGTATCACACAAAATATACTAACTAGGATTATTGAAGTATAGGTACCCATATTGCCAAAAAAATTGTCTTTATGTCAGAACATAACATGTATTGTTTTGAGAAGTTGTTGCAACGGCACAAAATATCCCACATCGATAATATAATGGGTAGATCCTTAGTTCATATGCACGCACTTAGTACCCAATTAGCATAGACCTAGAATTATTACCACCTGACGTGTGGATATTGTGGCCCTTTGGGGGGTGTTGCTAAGCTACGTACGCTTCTAAATTTGTACCTTTCTACGAATAAAATAAATATAATTATTGTGGTAGTAGTACCATATACCCTTCAAATAAATATGCTTCTAAATTTGTACCTTTCTCCGAAAATAAGTATAATTATTAATATATGACAAATAAGGGAAGTAGATAGTAAGGTTACCGTTTTCGGTAATATAAATAGGCCCCGGATATTCTTTCTTGATACGAAACATAAGATCCTTAAGCCCTTGTGGATACACTTTAAGCCAACCAACAGAACCCTGGAATTCTTCACCTAGCGGAAGCTCAGGAGGATACTCAGTGTTATAATCCGTCGTATAATTTTCGCCATGTTTCTTTTCAATGTCCGGCTTATCACGCACATAACAAGCAATGTAGTAATTTATTCCCAAAAAGTCCATAGAACCCTGAATACATGAACTGCTGTCGAATTCGGAAGGAAGTCTTCTTCGTCTCATTGTCTCTGCCATCCCCTTGGGATATTCACCTTTTGTAATTGGATATAAAAACCTGAAATTAATATAAAGTGGAAAAAGATGATGATGATGATGATGATGATGATAACAATAATTAGTTAATGACCCTATTTGAATGTAATATAGATTAATATTTTTAACTGTTTACATACATGCACGTACGTACACTAGTAATAGCGCGAATAATATTTTTTGTAAAAGGAAAAAGAATTGTGTGTGTTTTCACATCATTGATTGAGTTTTTTGATAAAACTTTTAAGGTAACATTTTAACAAAGGATGACATTTTATTATGATGTGTGCATGCATACTATAATAAGTTACATCACACCATTATTTACCACAAATTAACAAGAACATCAAGCGTTTATAATATTAATCATCATAAATTAATATACTTAATATAATAATATTTGGTAGATCATCGCCCAAAATACAATCAAAATGCACAAATTTATAGAAGTACGTGCCATACCATTACTCTATATAAATATATATATATATATATATGTATCATTGACAATACTTCCCTTATATATATTTGTAGTGATATACTAACAATTTTTTTCGATATAATTAAAGTAATTGTTTTTGTAAGTCATACCATGAAGTAGTGAAGGCATTTTATTTTTTTTCACTCTATATATATATGTAAAATTCATACAATACTCACCAATTTAACGTGAAATCAAAGGCTCGTTCTGCGGCTTGCTTGTCCACTGTAGAGTCTGTAGCTGGTGCAAACCAGACTGCATTAAGAGCTATCCCAATTTGTCCATCTTGAGATCGCTATGTTGTAACAAAATTTATTTTAGAAAAAATCAAGACATGCAAGGCAAATGAAATTACTTCAATTGACAACTAGATAAAATCATTACTTTATATTTCTCCCGATAAATTTTTACTGCTAATGCATGAGCAAGAAGTTGATAGTGTGTCACTAAATAGGGTTCTGTTGCTCCTCGTGGATATCGAGGGGTCTTCTGCCTGTCGGGGTATTTGAATCTTCTTGATAGCCACGACCAGGGGCATGTTTGCCTGATGCATACCCCCCTTCGCTAAAGCTCCAAGGCTCATTAAGTGTAATCCAGTTTTTCACATCCGCCCCAAAAGCCTTGAAGCAAGTTTCAGCATACTTTCCAAAATATTTGCTGTAAAGTTGTTTAAATGATATTTGGTTGAATCAATTGTCGCAATGTGTCTTAAATAAAATGAAATAGTAGTTTATTGATTCTCGTTTGAAATAGGGGGGGGGGGGGGGGGGGGGGGATTGCTTACACAATTTTAGGACTCCTAAAACCACCGAATTTATCTTCTAGAGCTTGGGGAATATCCCAGTGGAAGAGAGTCACAAAAGGCGTAATACCTGCACTCACATGTTTTATATAAAGTGAAAAAATATAAAAATACACACAATTGTACATATTTGTGATAGAGCAAGTACATAAGAGGCACATTCAACCAGGTGTGTATGCAAATAAGAAGTTTAAATGTTTTTTTCTTAAATTCACAATTCGTTGATCCGTCCCATGAATTAAATAGAATGCCAGTAAAATATATTAGTCAAAGATTCAGACACTGTCATTGTAATCATACTCTTAACTTACTGATTGAAAGGGCTCCTTCTACAAATAAATTCACGAGAAGCATATATCGTGGGGTGTAAAACTACTTAATCATATACCATGTATAAATTGAACCTTGCCTAAATATGTGTCCCAATTGAAAGATGACGGTCCCACTTTAATAAAAAAAATACGGCCCATTCGGAAAGATAAAAGTGAAAACTTTCATACAAAATGTGATATTGCTGATCTTTATCCATCTACATTAAATTCAATAAAAACAATTTTGATATAAAAGCAGGCGAGATGATAATATGAAATTTCAACAAAGATCATTTTCTTTATAAGTATTCTATGTATACATATATTACACACTTTTTTTTAAGAAAAATACAACCTAAAAGTCGAAGCACAGTACGTTACCATTTTCCTTTAGCTCTTTGATAAGGTTGCGATAAAATTGTATTCCGTCGTAATTCTCAGTTACGCCATCTGACAATTGCAAATAATATTCACAAAACATAAATATATTAGCATAAAATCATTGAATTATTAAAATATCAAATTATCCTTCTTCTATTTGTTTTTTTTGGGTGGTTTTTCAAAGTTTATTGAGCCACATGTTCTCATTTCCGAAAATTTTTAATTACTCGAAGAAATTAAATCCCTAAAACAAAAAAGACAATGCCAAATGTAAATCTTTTTGTCAAATTTTCAACAAAAATCTTAATTCAACAATGAAGGAAGCTGTCCTTAAAATTTTAGGGTAAACAATGATAAAATTATTAATACTTTATTTGCCCTCATTTTAAAAATAATTGATAATAACATATGTTAATTTTTTTTTAAAAAAATAAAATAATAATTCATTGAGGATTACTTGGCCCACCAAGAGTCCACCTTTATATTAATTTGTTAAATAAATGTAATTTTAAAGATCCATTACTTGTAATAACTAGATAAATGGTAACTTACCTGGCAACATTATTCTACACCACGAGATTGAAAACCTGTAAGTATCAAGGCCCATCCATTTCATCATCGCAATATCTTCCTTATATCGACGATAATGGTCAATCGCTTCTCCCACATGCCAACCTAACATTTTTTTTTTAACAATGAAAGAATTAGAAAAAAAAAAATGTCATGAAGCATTCCTCTGAAGAGTTACTACATATATTGTTTTTATTTGAAGTGCTAAAATATTAAAAAGAAACGCCTGTTATATATATGTCCTCACTTGGATAAACAAAAAGATTTATTATAACACCTAAAAGATTCCTTAGAGTTTCATTAACACTTAATTTGTGAAGAATTTATGTGACACCTAAAATATTATTTTGTCATGACATTTGATCATAATGAGAGAGAGAGACCCTTCTGTTCACAGAATGTATCCCATATACTTGGACATCTCCCGCCTTCACGAGCCGCACCTTCGACCTAAAAGACAAAGAGAAAAGCACAAACCACCACAAAGGTATCGTAAAATGTACTATCATAATAACTGTTACCAAATTCGATCTTTTATGATAGATATAAATATACCTGAAAGGCTGAAGAAGCTGCTCCAATGGTGAAATCCTCGGGGAAATCTTTACGCTGGAGAAATTTAGTGATTGGAGCTGACATGTTTTTTTTCTTTCTTAATTATTGAATTATTATTACAATAGTAAAAGAAATTTTCTTAAAAAGAGTAGAAAGAGGGAACAACAGAAAGAAAGTATGTAGTGCTTTGCTTTAATAAGCTCAATGACTCAAACCCTTAATCTCATCTCCCTATTTATAGGGCTTTGCATGCTCATTATGTTCTTTGGAGCTTTTAATTTAATTTTTTTATTTAAATTTCTGGTCCCACTAAAACGTGTTTAACGGTTTGAAACACTGTTTCACACTTTCTAACAAATACATCTCTCTAAAATAATAAATCACAAAAAAAAAATATAACAAAACAGATTATAGATCTGCCATTGATTATGATCACATAAAATTAATTATTGAATATTTTGCATTAGATAGTCCAAACGGCCAAATTCAAATTGTTTTGACAATCTCACTCTAAATCCGTGTTAGAAAATTGTTTTGAGAAAGGGATAATGCATATTGTATCTCGTGTTCAACGCGTGTGCAATATTTTACATGATAAAACTTTAGAGTGAGTTAGGCATTTATATTGTTAATGCAGATTGCATGTTAAAATTTTGTAGTACATAATATTTATTTTTCAAATCAACAAGGTTAGTTTGGTAATATTATAATTTAATGGACAAAAATACCCACAGCGTTGAATATGATAATATATTAGGCAATGGGCTACGAATGCTGTTTACACAATTAAATCTAGAGAAATGACAACATATTTTACAATTTCAAAATATGGATACTTCATTTGGTTTATCCAAAGTACCCTTCATTTTAATTTACTAATTTTTTTTTTCATTTAAAAGAAACTATTTAATCACCGCCCCCCACTATCACCTCACAACTGAATCTTGGTAGTCAGTGACAACCTAGTCGAAACTCTAATAGTAGTACGTGAGGCTTAGCAACCACTATGGGTGAAGAAATTTTAATAAAAATAAAAATAGGTAAAGTTAATCAGTTGGGTATAATTGACCTTAGAAAATCAGAATGTCTTCTTTTGATGTATAAACACTAGGATGTGCGCGTATTAATACAAACAAAATTTGTGAACAAAGGTATAGGATTAATTGTTATTATGTAATAATTAAAATAAGAATAATTTGATAAAGAGCCATAGGGTATAAGGGAAAGTCCAGACCATTGCGCTACTAGATATACATATATCTATATGCATATATGAATTGAAATCATCAAATTTAACGAGCGTCTCATCTTATTTTAACCTTCCCCTTTTGTTTGATATTAATTTATGCATAAAAATAGTATTCAAATTAAGAGTTTCACTTTACCTTTCCCATATTTTTGTAAAACACAGTTATTAACCAAATCAAAACTCACTGATACAATTTAATTTTTATTTTAAGATTTAGTACATTTATTATGTCTTAAAATGATATAAACCTTTTAATTTAAGATATCATGAAAAGAAAATTGAAACTTTGAGTCAGAAGACTATAAATATTAGAATATTAGAGTAATTGTACTTTTGAAAGTATCAAGAAAACTAAAACTACCAATTGAGTAAATACTTTAATTTTTATAGTACTAACAGACCTTGTTTTACTAAAATCCGATATTTGAATATTTTAAAAAATTATTACATATATTATTAGTGTGCATGCACCAGGTAAAAATTATTGTAGATTAAGGGTCCGTTTGATAATAACATGGCAAAATAAAATAAAAATAGTTGATTTTTGTGAGAAGTTGAAAAATAAGTTGAAACATGTGGCGAGATGCCTTATTACTTTGTTACTTTTTCCTTGAAGAAGTTTGTTTTAGTTGAGGAATAAATCTTTTATACAAAAAATTACAAAGGATGTAGGATATTCACTCATAAAATGAGCATGAGATGGAGAGTATCTCATTACATGACTCAACTTATTGGAACCTAAATCAAGTGTTTTTATTTTCCTTTTTCATATTGTTATCAAACGGAGTCTAAACCATATCCAACGTTTAAAATCAGTAGGAAATAAAACAATGTAAATGTGTGGATTTTTTTTGTGGTTAAGAAAATAAACCAGAACAAAGTTCAAATGTAATAGAAAAAATGATAAGTGGTTAAAATGTATTTAAATTTACTTAGTAATTTTATATATGTATATTTCTCGGAGACGAGTAGCATTGCTTTGCTCATTTATTTCTTAATTATAAGAATGGAACCACACTGAAAATTGGTGAAAATATAGGAAAGTGAGTAGTGGATTTGAACTTTAAGAATGTAGGCATTATTACTTTATAAAACAAAGTATACAAAAGAAAAATAGCTCACATCCCATCTTGCTCTTATGTATTTTAATTAAAGCAGAACATCTTTAAACTTGTAAGTGGAGAAAAGTATTAATTAATACTTCCCCATAACTTATATCCTTCATGCTAAGCACAAAAATAGAATTATTCACAAATTTGCTAAGGATATAAGATGAAGTATGAGCAATGGTAATATTTCTTTTGGCATTAGGGTGGGCCATAAACGTCTCTGTAACATATTATTCTCAATGATTACAAAGTTTTTTTTTTCATCTACAAGTTAAAGATGTCATTCTTGAGAATAAAATGAAATGAGATTAGAACCCGAGACTTTACGTTATATAGAAAAAGTCTTTTGCTATTTTGGTTTATTTTAAAAGGAGGACATTTTTAACTTATAAGCGGAACTTCTATCCTTCATGCTAAGCATTAAATTAATAACTCTCTTGAGCTTGGAGACGAATTTCTAATATTATTCACAAATTAATGTCTCCATAAATATTATTCTCAAACGATTATAAATACTTTTCCCTATCTACAAGTTAGAGATATCTAGCTTCTTTGAAAATAATTCGAATTTGAGACCTTTCCCTTAACAGAATAAGTCTTTACCACTTATAATTAGTGGGTTAAAAGACAAAATATGGTAATGAACTTTTGCCCTTTAAGTATTTTCGGCATCTAACTTTTTTGGTGATCAATCGTGGTAATAATTTTTTTAATTACTTTCTATTAGATCCATTTGTTACTTTCTGTTAAAAAATCTAATGGAAAACTAAATTTATTTAGAAAAATCACCACAACTATTAGTGTATTTACTTACACACCCCTAAATTTTTCATTTTATATTATACGTATTTAAATAGACCACCCTTTTACCAAAACTCTTGAATTTGTTCGTCTTTAGATTAAATTTTCCTATACTTGAGTTTTTTGAATTTTTGTTTTTTGGTTAAATTTCAAAAGAGCAAAAAGCATAAAGCAAAATTTTTAACTAATTAAATTGATTAACATTCAAAGACAACTATAATTTTAATGACAAACATCATGCAATTAATATAAAACATCAATATCAGTTTGCTACTACTGTTAAAATCCAATGTAGCTGCCATTTTTTCAAAAAATTAAAAGAACTTTTTTTTAAATAAAAAGAATATAAAAAATTTGCTAATTTACATGATATTTTTTTTTCAGATGACAACCTTTTTCTTCCTTGAGGGACAAAAAATAAGCCCTCCTCAGAAAAAATTATAGAAAGATAATGAATTTAATGGAATGATAGAAAAGAGTTAACAAAATGAAATTTTCATTGATAGAGTTGCAAATTTCCTTCGACTTTGATGTACTAGAAAGAAAAATAGTAAATGGTTAAACCGTGTGTTAGTTCCGTTTCTTTTTTTGGTTCAAGCATGTTTGATTTTCTATTTTTTGTTCGAAATAGGAAATTTAATCTAAAGGGGAATAAATTGAAGGGTTTTGGCAAAATAGTGGTCTCTGCACATACATAGAATAAAAAATAAAAAAATTAGGAGTGGTTTGTGTAAATATATTAAAAGCTGGGGGTGGTTTCTTTAAATAAATTTAGTTTTCTGTTAGCATTTTTAAGGGAAGGTAATGGATGGACCTAATTGATAGTAATTGAAAAGTTCATTACCACAATTGATTGCAAGAAAAGTTTGATGCTTAAAATGTTAAAAGGGTAAACGTTTATTACCATTTTTTGCCATTTAGCCTTAATTAATTAGTGATACCAAATAAATTTTTGTGTGGTTTTTATCTTTCATTGAAGGAACATTGGG
The DNA here is from genome assembly GCA_021464415.1 of Lonicera japonica. Taxonomy (NCBI): domain Eukaryota; kingdom Viridiplantae; phylum Streptophyta; class Magnoliopsida; order Dipsacales; family Caprifoliaceae; genus Lonicera; species Lonicera japonica. The sequence continues at coordinate 66,145,938 of CM038464.1, forward strand.
TCATAAATCCGTCTATCATTCTAAAATTGTAAAAAGACATGGCAACTATTTGTATATCTTTGGACAAAAATACCCTCAATGTCATTTTTTATCAATTGTAAAAGGAAGAGAGAAACTGTGAATCTTATTTCCATAATTATCAACCGTAAATCAAGCAAAGAATCTTGTGCATACTCCAGATTCGTATCTAATTTCCCTAGCTTTTCTTTTATAAATGATAAAAGATGGCCTTGAGGGTATTTTTGTCCAAAAAATATTGAAATAGAAGCCATGTCCTTTTTAAAGAAAAAGACACCACCTTAGACGAGCTTATCCTAAGTTTATGGAAATGTCCCTTCCAATTGGAGCTAACAAACTTTTTTCACTGGGAAAGAAAACTAATTACTCTGCACTAAGAGAATAAAAAAGCTACCTATTTTAAGTTCAACCTGCTAATAATTATTTACAAACATTTGATTGCATGTAAAAATATATTTTGCATCATTAATTTTTTGTGTTTAGATTTGATTGTAACTCAAGTGGCAAAGACTACGTACTTATGTTAAAAGAAAAGTCTCTAGTTCAAATCCCATTTGCTTTATTCTAACGGAGGTCATTTTTAACTTGTTGGGAACGACCCGACCCGGGGGGGGGGGGGGGTAGGGAATTGACACAGAATAATATCTATGGAGAGGTTTATGACCCACCCAAATGTCATGCCAAAACGAAATGTTTTCCTTGCTGATAATTCATATGATACGCTTCACAAATTTGGGGATGTATCTGGCTCGAATCTAATTTCACTTTATTCTCAAAGGGGCCACCTTTTACTTGCCAACAGGGACGAGTATTTTTAATTAATTGAGCAGAATATTTTGCGGAGAAGGTTAGACCCGGCCACTCAAATGTCATGCCAAAAGAAAATGTTCCCCTTGTCGGTTATTCATCTGATACCTTTCACAAATTTGAAGATGTTTCTGGTTCAAAATCTCATTTCGCTATAATATTCTTAGGCTCCATTTGATTGCAAAGTGGAAAAGAAAAATAAATTGAATTAGTTTTGATGAAAATATAGAAAATAAGAGTTTAGTGATATAGGTGATATCCTCTTGATTTTTAAGTTTTTCCATGAGGAGAAGGTTAGACCCGGCCACTCAAATGTCATGCCAAAAGAAAATGTTCCCCTTGTCGGTTATTCATCTGATACCTTTCACAAATTTGAAGATGTTTCTGGTTCAAAATCTCATTTCGCTATAATATTCTTAGGCTCCATTTGATTGCAAAGTGGAAAAGAAAAATAAATTGAATTAGTTTTGATGAAAATATAGAAAATAAGAGTTTAGTGATAGAGGTGATATCCTCTTGATTTTTAAGTTTTTCCATGAAGAAATTTTCTTTGCTTGGTAATGAGTAAAAATTTTCGACCAAAAATATTGAAGAATGTAGGATATATACTCATAAAATGAGTAACATCTCTCACCTTATTTTCTATCTTTTCACATAAACTAACTAAATTTATTCTTCTTTTTCATCTTTGCAATCAAATGCAGCCTTAAGGTATCTTTAACTTGTAGGTGGGGAAAAATATTTATAATTGTTTAAGAAGAATATTTACGAAGAAGTTACCCACCCAAATATAAAGCCAAAAAGAAATGTTGCCATTGCCGATAATTTATCTGATACTCTCCACAAATTTGGGAATAATATTGGAAATACCTTTTCAAGGCCAAGAGATATTACTTTTGCGGAAGTTTTGGTAATGGAGATAATTTAAAGATGCATTTCTTTACTTAATTTGAGAATAAAGCAAATGGGATGTGATTGTTTATAAAGTAATAATGCACATATACATCCTCCAAGTTTATAACGGATGTGATTCTAGAATATGCATAAGATTCTTTGCTTGATTCGAGGTCGATAATTATGGAAATTGGATTCACAGTTACTGTGTTCCTTTAACAATTGATTAAGATGGCCTTGAGGGTATTTTTGTCCCAAAAATATACAAGTATATTGATGCCATGTCCTTGTTAAAGCAAAAGACTCCATCTTTGATTTATTCTAAATATTAGAATGTTGGAATGATTTTTGATCGAATGTTTCATCAATTGAAGCTGACAAACTTTATTCACAAGGAAACAAATCTTATTTTGCATTAAGAGTTGCTAACTAACATAAATTGAATTGACTAATAGCTATTTACAAACATTTAATTGCACGTGAAAATGTATTTGGTATTATTATTCTTTTGTATTTATTTAGACTAGTTTCTAGCTCAAGTGCAAAGACTTCTTCTATTAAAGGAAATGTCTTAGTTCGAATCCCATTTTTTCTATTCTTAAGGACGACATCTTTAACTTATAGATGGGAAAAAGTAATTATATTCAATTGAGAAGAATATTTACACGCAGAGAGGATTATGACCCACCAAAATGTTATCATCCCAAGACAAATTTGTGCACAATATTGGAAATCCCTTTCCAAGCCCTGGAGGTTCTACTTTTGTGCTTGACATGACGCGAAGGATATGATAGAAGTTTTGTGGAAGCATTTAATTAATAACTTTTCTCCACATACAAGTTAAAAATATCCTCCTACAAGAATAAAGCAGAATGGGATGTGACCTATTTTTCTGTTGTGTAGTTTGCTTCATAAAGTAACAATTCCTACATCCTCAAGGGTATAATTTTTTTTATTTTTTTTTGGCCATATCTGCTTATTAAACTCACTTCCCCATCTTTCCCCCAATTCTAATTTCACACAATCACCTCATTTATTCATGCATCAGCTTTTTTTTTCTTTTTTTTTTTGTTAAAAAAAAAAGTAAATAAATTATACTCGATTTAGTTCCTTTTCAATGTGTTTTAAAACATTAAAGTGAAAATGAACAACGCGCGCTACTCGACTTCAAAAATAAAATTACAAAATCATTAAGTATATTTGAATAGAATTTAACTGCTTATTATTTTTTTCTGCAATATTTTAAATTTGGTGTGCTTTTTTTTTTCTTAACCACTTATTTTTTTTATTTCTAACAGATTTTTAAAATCTTCCCATTTGTTTCAAGTTTTAAAGCATTCTATAATACTATATTTCATTTCAAAAGGATTATGATTTTTTTTCAAGTTGTGGGTTATAGACGCATCATTCTCATAATGTATTATTCCTTCAAAGTTCCCCCCCTTTAATTAATGGATAGGAATAAATGATTACTCTAAATATTATGTTTTGGATTTTTTGATAAGACCAAAATATCTATTTTACTTAGTAAGACAACCTTTTTTTTCCATTGATATTCTTTTTAAAAAGAAAAATTCTTTTCTACTTATTATATTTTATTATTATTACAATATATACGACGACTTTTCATGGCTCCTAACAATAAAATCTTAGGATTTACTAATGTATATTTGTAGGTTTTGTCTTCTAATATTACAACATGAAAGATATTTTTGTGATTGACACTTACTCCATTTCTATTCCAGTTTGAACCGAACATACAGAAGGTAAATCAATGTTAGAAGAATGAATAATTCATATCGAAACTAAACATCGGAAAGACACATCCATGCTAATATACAACACGCACCCACAGAATCAAAATATATCCAAAATGGAATAATTTTCAGTACTCAAATATCTACTTTTAGTGAAACAGGTCCATCCTACCAGTTAAAGAGCAATTTTTTTTTTATTTTTTTTCTTTTTAAGAAAAGTTAATTACACTCTCTCTAATTATACCTTTTTTATTTATCCTATTCGCTGTGCCTCACTAACTACGGAACTCCAAAGAGGTTGTTGGGGACCCCCGGCAGTTCACTTCTCTTGATTTAATTCTGAAAGGAGCCGCTAATGTGTTGTTATACTAAAAATGAGGGGCGCAAACTGCAGTTACTTTTTTCGCATATAAAATTACCAAACAACTCTTAGATGATTTTATTTTTATTTTTTAACAAGGAAGAAACAAGAAACCACTAATGTGCGGCCATCCGCGCCAACAACTTAACAACTAGGATCGGGGATAGACGTCCAATTCGCAGGAAGAGATCCTAAAAAGCATGCTCTAATAATTCAATGCTAGGGATAACGAAAAATACAAAAGCATTCTCCTTAGCCATACTCCAAATATCATTAATTAACGCTGCAACTTCCCAAGGGGATCAAGATCAGGGTGATAACAAACCTTAGAATCACTGCACATCGGAATCTCCTTAAAACCCCGCCTTAAAACTGAGCAGTCGCTGCTATGAGCCGTTGGACCGAGCAAGCAACATGACTAGGATACAACTCCACCTTGTCAAAAATAAAAGCATTTCTCGCTTTCCAAATGAACCAACTAACTATAATTAAGAGTTGGCCGGAACACCTTACCGAAATTAATCCTCTCCGACGGTGTCGCGATAAAATTCGTTGATTTAAAAAATAGATACTACTTGCAATAAAATCTTAACATGCAACCTCCATTAACAACACAAATGCCTTACTTAAACTCCAACACATGAACTTAAAATGCATTTATTATATAAAAAAAAATATATATCATGCAGAGTATTTTGGAGTGTTTTACGTCATCAATGAAACACTTAAAGCAGTGCAATTGTAACAATATATCCCTTATAATAATTGGAGCAAAGTGATCAAGATCTGTTGCAGATATATGAATTTTTTATATTACTATTTTAGAGAGGAGTATGATAAATTAATATTATATTTTGTTTTTGTCTTTATCTTTGAACTGAATTTTATACGGTTAAAAGCATGAAAAAGTGGACAACGGTCTTGAAATTCATTGGCATTTTTTTTGTCCTCATAACAAAGAGATCCATAGTTTGATCCACATGGACATAATTGTCCAACCCTTTGTTAGTCAACACTTATTATGGTAGTTGTTTTCTTTTCTTTCTTTTTTTTAACGCTATTATGATAGTTGTTGTGAATACATATTTTGTATGAAACATGTTGTATTAAGAAAAAGTTGTGTAGTGATCGAATTTAATTTATTGATTTGTTTTAAAAAATAAAAGGGAAGAAAAGTTGGCTTAAACCGTTAAACACGTTTTGAATGGGACCATGAATTATTAAACAAAAAATAAAATTAAAAGCTCCAAAGTTCATAGTGGGGATGCAAAGCCCTATAAATAGGGGAATAAGATTAAGGGTTTGAGGCACCGAGCTTATTAAAGCAAAGCACTACATACTTTCTTTCTATTGTTTTCTCTTTATATATATCCATTTTATTCAAATTTCTCTTATTGCTATAATAAAATTTAAGTTAAAAAAAAAATAAAAATGCCGCATTCAGTTAGAGATTTTCTCCCCCGTAAGAATTTCCCCAGGGGCTTCACCTTTGGAGCAGCTACCTCGGCATTTCAGGTATCTATCTATCTACATGAAGAAGTCAATCGAAAATTTAAAAAAGTGATAAGTTCACTTCATTTTTTATGATACTACATTTTATAATACATTTGCGATGGTTTCTGCTTTTATTTTTCTTTCAGATCGAAGGTGCGGCTCATGAAGACGGCAGAGGTCCATCTATATGGGATACATTCTGTAAAAAGAAGGGTCTCTTTCTCTCCATATTTCTTTATCAAATGTCAAATATAATATATTTTTTTAGGTTATATAATAATTCTTTTGGTTTGTCTAGCTAAGTGAGGATGACATGCATATTTCATTTTAATATTTTAGTACTTCAAAACGTATACAGTAACTCTTCAGAGTAAAAAAAAAAAAATTCTAATTTTTTCATTGTTAAAAAAAATGTTAGGATATGATATGGGAAAAGCGATTGACCATTATCATCGATATAAGGAAGATGTTGCAATGATGAAGTGGATGGGTCTTGAGGCCTACGCATTTTCAATATCATGGTCAAGAATATTGCCAAGTAGGTACCCATTACACTGTTAATTATTACACGTAATGAATCACAAGAATTACATTTGTCTAACAAATTAATAAGTGGGCAAAGTATCCTCACTGAATTTTTTCCAAAATTTAACATATGTTATCATAAGTTATTTTCAAAATGAGGGCAAATAAAATAACAATATTTTATCTTAGTTTCCCCTAAAATTTTAAGGACGATATCCTTCATTGTTGATTTAAGATTAATTGTTTGGTTTTGAAAATTTGTCATAGAGTTATTTCGTTTGGCTGGATTTGATTACAATAGACTGTTTCATTTTGCACTGAATATTTCATGCTAAATAATAAATTTCTAAGAGTAACTACAAATATTCAGAAATGATTAGAAGTGGCTCAGTAAACTTTGAAACAAGCTACAAAAAGAAATTCATAAATAATTCTTAGCACAAAATGTTATTGTTTCAATGTCACATTCCAATAACTTTTACCTTTGGAATATTGAATGCAATTATCAGCTGGCAGAAAAAGTGGAGGTTTGAATTTTGAAGGAGTTAAATTTTATAAGGACCTTATAAAGGAGCTGATCGCAAATGGTAATGTGCTTCAACTTTTATTTTGAATCAATAATTGCTTTATTATTTTTTATTTTTACCTTGAGGTATCCCTACCCCAGCATAAGATAAATAACAATAATTTTTGCTCAGGAAATTAGTTTTTCTTAGTCACAAGTATTTTTAATGAGAATTGAACTCTTGAGGTAGATAAACAGTTCAACCACTTGGTGCACAAATTGCCACGTGCACTACACCACGTAGTATCAATGAAAATTATTTACAAGTGTGTTATGTGTTATTGAAAAAAAAAATGTGTATTATTTTGTGACGTATAAACACGCTACACTTTATTGGCCCCTTCATCTTTTTTCCTATAAGTGAAATTTGTAACCTTTTGGGTATAAAAATTTAAATGTAAACTATAATTTTGCATACAATAAGATTTAACAATATAATAATACAGAAAAAACAACGAGCAACAATTGTAGTCTTTTTTTTAGCTTATTTTGATCGAGATTATTTTTATATTAATTACTTTCACTTAAAAAAATGTGTGCATGTGTAACCCCCCTCCCCCCCAAAATTATAATTTTTTGATATCATAAATTTTATTTTATTTTTTTGTTCCAACGAAGAGTAATGAAAATAAAATTGTATTTTGCCGCATTCTAAGATAATAAAATATTTTCTTACATTATAAAGTATCAAATACAACTATGTAAGTGTGCACTACAGAAACAAACCTATTCAAGGTTATAGTGTTAAATCAAACTTTTTGTTTCCTTTTGGCCTTCCTGCCATGGTTTTCAAGGGAGGAAAGTTATTTACGTATTGCTTAAAATTTTTTCTAATATAATATAAATATATTTAAAAAAATTCAGGTGCTTTGGCAACAATTTTTAGTTAACAAAAATATATCCCCAATATTTTTGCAATAAAAAAAAGTCGGTAAAGGCCGGTACATATACGGACTAGTCTGCACCATAAATATATTGTAAATATATTAATACTAAAATAATACATTAGATGATACTCTAATACTTTATAAATATCTAATTAAACTAAGATTCCCAATTTAATTTTGCAAGCTTACCTTTTAAAGAGAACACTAATTTTAAATTTTAACTCTATGAATATCGAATGAAAATAGACTCTTAATTAAAGATATAATATCTATTAGGGGGCAATAGTGTATTTTTTTTCTAAAAGTTGAGGAGAGGGAAAATGAAGTAGCAATTTTTTTTTCTTCTTTTTAAGTAGAAATTTAATAGTATTATTAAAAAAAAAAAATTCAAGTGTGGACAATTACCCCTTTACTCAAAGGGTGGCTCTGCCTACTTATTGGTAACATATATTTTCTTCATTTTAATTATTGTTGAAATAATTTTTGTTAAGAGTAAGATTTTAACGAGGGCGTTTGAATCTCCAACTAATTTTATTGGCATACATTTTTAAGATATTAATTAATTCAACAAATGCATTAATGAACTGAGAATTCCAGAAAAAATATTAAAAAAGTAGACACCTTATATATGTATATATATAATTTGTGTACACCTTGTTGAACGTGGTTCGTATATATTTTACTAATATGTATAATTGTATGTATTTTTCACCTTAATATTTGTATATACAAAATGTGACTACAGAAATTACGCCTTATGTATCTCTCTTCTACTGGGACGTTCCCCAAGCTCTAGAGGATAAATATGGTGGATTTAGGGGTTCTCAAATTGTGTAAGCAACTCTTTTATTTATTTATTTGTTTATTAAGAATTGATTAATTACAATTTCATTTTATTTAACACAAATTATGACAACTAATTCATCAACATGATACTATCATCTTTGCCGACATTTGCCGACTAATAGCGATGATTTTGGAGATTATGCCGACATTTGCTTCATGATATTTGGAAATGATGTAAGACGCTGGATCACTATTAATAAGCCTGGGAGCTTTAGCGAAGGCGGGTACGCATTCGGAAATCTTGCCCCTGGTCGTGGCGATGATGAACCAAATTCGCGTAACCCCGAGGGTGATCCAACAACAGAGCCATATATAGTGACACACAATCTACTTCTTGCTCATGCAAAAGCAGTGGAAATATATCGGACCAGATATCGCGTAATGATTTTATCTTCTTGTCAGTTTAATTTTTTTTTATTACCGTGCATGTCTTGATGTCTTTATTATTATTATTATTATTAATTTTGTTTTGACTTATAGGAAACTCAAAAAGGACATATTGGGATAGCTATTCAATCATTCTACTTTCATCCAGCTTCAAACTCTGAAGAGGACAAGAAAGCCGCACAACGAGCCCTCGATTTCGTGTTAAATCGGTGAGTATCATCTGAATTTATATATATAGAGAAAAAATATATATATTCTTATCAGAATGTATACCACATCACTACTTCCGGTATGAACTAACTGGCTGATCAAAACCGATCAGTGTAGCACTAATAATATATACATATATAAGTATTTTTATTTTTATTTTTATTTATATATTTTTGCAAGCCAAATAAGTTTAACTTGATTTTCCAGGTGGCTAAATTGCTTTTTTCACTTTATATTAATTTTCAGGTTTTTAGATCCAATTACAGTTGGTCATTATCCGAAAGGGTTGGAAGAAAGAATGAAAGCAAGAGATATTGATCACAAATTCCCACAAGGCTTGGGCGCAGTTAAGGGATCAATCGATTTTTTGGGACTAGATTACTACACAGCTAGTTATGTGGGTTATAAGCCGGACCCTGATAGAGAAAATGACGCAACTTATACGGTAGATCATAATTTTGAGTTTCTTGATAAGCGCCTGGGGGAAACTTGGCCGGATGCTAATGATGCTGTGTATCCGCAAGGGCTTAAGGACATTTTGATTTATGTCAAGTCCAAATATAAAGGTCCAATTTACATCACAGAAAACGGTAAGTTTACGCACACTATTTTTGTTATTTCTCATATATTTAAAGAGATAATGGGTTATAAGGCCCCACTCCGAAATATTTTATAACTCAAAAAACAGACTCATGTTTAATAAAGGAAAGTAGTACTAATTTCATAATTTGGTTTTACAATAAGAATACTTTTTATAATATTAATTTATTTTAAAGAAAGTGATAAATATTGATGGACAAAAATACCCTCCTATATCATTTATTTTAATTATACAAAAGATATATTATTCTCTCTTACATACACATAGTTTAGAGAGAGAAAACAAAGAACAAAGGAAAAGAGAAGTTGTCCCACCAATAATCTCACATCTTCCATCACCACCACCACCACCCGACTCTCTGATCGTATCGTCAAGAGGAGCGAGCGCCGTTCTCATCTTCTTTTTCTTCTTCTTCTTCTCTGGATGCGCAATCGTAAAACATATATAACTTTTGATTGAATCGTTGGATTTGACTAATTTTTGGATATATTGTTCGGAAGACAAAGTTACTATATTTGCGCGAAAAAATAAGATGATCAAAGGTCTTTTTGCTATCGAAATCAACCAAGGGGTGCTAAATGCATTTAGCACCTTCTGGTTGCTGTTAGTGTCATAATTAGACAATATTATAAGGAATTGGTATTAGTGTCTTTTTTATACAGTGTCCTTAATTTACATGGCTAATTTTTAAATGTCTTTTATAATTATAGTATTATTAGAATGAACCCTTATACCTAATTGCCTCATATTTAAAAGGATGTATTGTTTATATTATAGAAAATGACAACTTCTTAAAGTAGCTAGTATTATATTATAATTAATTCGACAATATAAATAGCGTTATTCAAATAAGGTACAATTAAAAAAAATGTCTTATTAGAGAAAGATTTTCACACTAAAGCCAAGGAATAATTTTTTTGTAAATAAAGGGCCTATTTTTTATTTTATTGATAATATGACATGTGTTTTTTTTCATTGTAAAATGACATCCCAACCCTTAAAATAAACTAAAAAAATACCAATATGCATTAAAATATGGACTACAATATGAACTTTGCAGTCTATATTTCACTGTAATATGAACTTTGCAGTCCATATTTCACTGCAATGTGAACTTTGCAGTCCATATTTTTGGTGCAAAGTTCATATTGCAATCCATATTTTACTGCAATATAAACTTTGCAGTCCATATTTCAACTTTGCACTCCATATTTCACTGCAATTGAACTTTGCAGTCCATATTTTTTGTGCAAATTTCATAAAGAGGGGGTAATTTAGGTAATATATAACATGTTTTTATTAATTAAATTTATTCAAATACCTTCATTTAAAATATAAAATAAAATATGCCTCTTACACTAATTACCAATTAAAAATAGGCCTTTCATTCAAAAAAATATTATTCATTGGATTTTTGGTAAAAATCAATGTTGTAATAAGACCTTCTACCTAATTTCTAGTTCAAATAATCCTAGTTAACTATATTTAATGTTTTAAATGCAAACATATATTAGACTTTTTTGGAGTTTCTAAAGATATATACTTGCACAATTTTGCTTCTCAAGGTACTTTTTATAGAATGTTTTAACTCACCCTACAACTCTATGAGCATATATGTGCTCTTTCTATAAAAGCGCCATTTTTTTCCAAATTACTTGTGGGTGAATTAAAAAGTTTTTGGAGATGGAAAACGAGATTGTATGGGTATACTTAAAAGCACCATTTTTTCTATCAATGAATGTTAAATCCATTAGTAAATAGAGTGAAACTTAAGAACCTACTTTTTTCCCAAGACAACATGCACCTGGCGTATAACAAAGTTAGTATGTACTTTTTTTTTTTCAAAAAATAAATAATAAAATAATGTTATCCATGTAAAAATTACTGGTTTTTTTATTATACTATTTTTTAAGCATTTTATTTGGTTTTGTAAGACATTAACCTATAATTCTTTATATATATAGTGGGAGATGGAAATTCTTGTATAGTAATAACATATGATTTTGAATCTAATTGTTTAACAAACTTTATTTATTTATTTATTCATTCTTTTGAAGGATTTGGAGAGAAACATCATAGCAAGTTATCGCGTCACGAAGCCCATCACGATATTCAGAGGTTTTCTTACATGCACCAACATCTTTCTCAAATCTTGGAAGTCACTAAAGAAAATGCCCCTGAAAGGTAAATGCTAGAAAAATACAATCTATCTATACTTTATATAAAACATGAATGAATTTTCGGTAAATTTGTGACAAACCAAATTAGTGTATTTTAAGAAAGCCGGTGTGAAAGTCAAAATGATTCTCCTCTAACAAAATTGGAAAACAGATATTATAATTGTTTGAAAGCATAACTGAGAAGCCCCTTTTCCGTGGTTTTTGTAATTAAAAAGAAAAGAAAAAGTGTAATTGGGAGTGCATACATATTTTCGAATATTAATTACTTAATTGTAAAAATGCTTTTATGTTTTTTATTTGTAAATCTGCGCTATGCCTCGAATTTTTTAATTTCAATTAATTTGCAGGGTGGATGTTAAGGGATATTTTGCATGGACACTGTGGGACTGTTTCGAGTGGGAGAAAAGTTGGGACAGAAGTTCTGAAGTTCGTTATGGCCTTATCCACGTGGACTTCGAAAATAATTTGAAAAGGATGCCAAAATTTTCCGCGCACTGGTTCAAGTATATCCTTCAAAAACAACCTCGCAAAAAGAAAAGGCAACCTGGGGCTATCAAGCATACCGGCCCAAGGGACGTTACGACAAGGGCCCATCCGACAAGTAACGTTTCGACAACGACCGTCCAATCTCAGGTCATGGACCTTGCTGTTGGAAAGAGTATCTCTGATAAATTCAGCACAAGGAGTGCCTCAAGCTTAGACTCGAATGCCTTTGGAAGAACTAATTCCTCAAATTTATCCCGGCGTCAATTGGAAAGTGAATATGAGGAGGATGAAGATGAGGAGGATGAATCCTATCTTGAGGAACTTGAAGCATCAGATGTGGACTCTGACCCGGCCCATGGCTCCCTGGATGAAGAGGAGGAGGAGGAGGAGGAGGAGGAGGAGGAGGAAGATGATGATGATGATGATGATGATGATGATGATGATGAGGACTCGGATGTGAACTCAGCTCCCATCCGACCCGTTGGTCGAAGAAGGTTCTGATAAAATGCGCCAGACTAAAAAAGTAAAAGATACGAGTGGTTGCTTCGTTTTATGTTGGTTTGGAAATTCAAATAAATAAAAGGAGAGGCCTTTTCCCTTTTAGGCCTTTCAAGGGTGTGTGAGACAATAAAGTCTTAATTGCATGGGTGTATATATACATATATGCCCTTATGCAATTTAAGTCTTAATTAATGAACGTGTGATTGCTTGTATTTTTAATTAAGAGTCATATGGTGTGCTTTATTTAAGAGTCATGTACCCGTAACATGTTCTCGTAATTGTAATGTATTATAAATAATGGAAGTTTTATCGTGTGTCTGAATATTCTTTTATAATGTCTCATAAATACATGTCACTTTTAATTTTTAAGTGTGGTTGGCAATAATTTTAAAATTATACGTGTTCAGAATACGTATAATTTCAGAATTAATAAGTACTATTGACATTTACAAAAGGTGACGGTATTCTCAAGTACTAGAAACACACACTAACTTGGGTTAAACAAAAAATCCAAATTAGTTAGTGTTTCTAGAGTTGCTTGATTGCCTTTGGGATATTATTTGATTTTGATAAATTAATTTGAGGGGAAGAGTGAATGGGACACCTATTTGTTGTTTCTAATTGAATTTAATTGTGATAAATTTGGCGAGTAAATTGTAGCACGAGACTTTTCAATTCTTAGAAATATTTGTCGACAGAGCTTTAGTGTAAGAAAAAAATATCAAGATAGAGTTGGTAAGTGCGAGAGATGTTCTAACAAAGCTTCCTAAATTTCTTTAAATGTTTCGGTGACAGAGACTGTAGGTGGCAAAAATCTGACCAAGCCCAATTAAGATAGAATCGGCCCACACTAGTAGATCCAGTAACCAGATGTATCAAAGGTGATGATCATAAACAATAAACTTGCAGTAATTGATGCCGCTGGAATAGTGCATTTTGGTAGCCCAAGTGTAGGCCCATCAAGTTGTAATAAAATCTCGAAAGTTTAAGTATGGATCCACAGAGATAGTTGGAAAGGAATATAATGGATTACAGATTTTTCGGTTTTTCTGATTGGGTAAAAGGTTGGTTGTAAAACAACATAAAAGTAAATTGATTGTGAAAAGTATTAAAAAAGCACTAAGCTACTTGGAAGTTGCTTGCGATATAGGAAATGGAGATTTCTATCTCATACAAAGATTTCCATACAATTTTCTAATGGTCGGAGATAATAATGTTTTCCTTAATAGCAAAGGGTGTGAAGAAAAGCAACTCATTTCTCGGTTTAAGCTATACCGAGAAGGAAAATAACCAAGTTCTGCCAAATATGAAATTATCGAGTCTATCTCTTAGCAACTGGTGTGAAGTAAAACAACCCATTCCCGATAGAGCTAATCGAAAATAGAGATGATAATTTCATTGTAAAAAGGTTCAATATGAAGTATGTAGCAAATCTCATAATTTAAATAATGAAAAATAAATAGTAAATCTTTACAATGAAACGAAACAAAGATTATGACATAAATTCATTATCTTATCGATAATTACCTACAGTAGACAATAATAAGTCTTAACATCGTATAAAGTATATAATACACTCAAAATATCAATAAGTAAATCAAAGACAAAAAAAAATTATGTATTATCTATGGATTTTCAAGAACTCATCATAATCTCTACAACGAGGTGAAAAATCCATAGATGGGGGCAAGTGATTACAAGCTTTCTAGAACCACACAAGTATGTTGTATTATCATTAATACACAAAAACTAAACATACAACGCATATAAAGTCTAATATTAAAGGAAAATACCTAGAAAGCTTGTAAAATGATTGATAATGGAAGAGAAAAGGATTTAAAACTATTTGACATCATTTAAACAAGGATTGAGATACTAATTACGATAAATTATATCGCAATTAACTTCCTTAACCTTAGTGAATAGACTAGTCCATAATAATTGTGAAAGCAAATATTATAGAAGAAGAAATCATTCTTACAAGAAAAATGAAGAAAAACTACAAGAGCTCTCCCTTCTCTCTATCCGTTGTTCTTGATGAAAAATAATATCTATTTTTTTAAGCCTAAGCCACACAAATATATCTAAAAATTTACAAGAAAAAACAAGTAAAATATCTAGGGGGAAAAAACCCCTAAAATAAGGTCAAAAGTAGTGGGTAAGTGGTGTCCTGGCCAGGGCATGATCGATCATGGAAATGCACTGCTTGGTGATTTTAGTACCATGATCGATCATGGGTCTGGGATTTTTCTCTGCAGTCATTTTTCAAGCTTCCAAACTTGTTTTCGATCAATCTTTTGAAGGCCGGAGATTTTCACAACTACGAGCACATAGAATACTAGAAAATATACACCAACTTGGGCCACATTAGATACAAAATATGCTAAGCCACTAATCTCGAGATAAGTAGATAATTCCGCAAAGTTAGTATAACAATCACGTTAAGCAGCTTCGAGAAAGAGCTTATCCATGACAATATTATGCGTTTATCAGTAATGAGATTAGATTTTTGTTGGTGGGGTAGATTCTTCTGGTGGCTATTATACCCAGTCTGGCAATACATCCTCCCTAATGTGTGTGATGGTGTTCTTTACTTGGCTCAAATGGGCCCTAATTTAGAATAATTACAATGGGAATGGAGGTTCTCTTAGAGAGAATACTAGTTTACGTATATGTTAACTAAAGTTAGGATCCTTTGTTAGTAAGCTATCCCTTTCTATTTATATGGATAGAATTAGGGTCATAGTTCTCATTAGATTAACCGTAAAAAGACTATAAATGGTATAACTTATGCATTAAACTCGCCATTTTCACGTGGGGGGTGTCCTCCTCCATAACTAACTTTTCACTTTACAGGTATCCTTTTGCTATTCTCCCTAGCGCCCATATTAGCAATAAGCGATAATCATACCCACAAGTTGTAACACCCCATTTTTTAAGTCTAGAATGCTTCCCACGAGCTATATTCCAATAAGTGCGAAAATTTTGTTTTTGGTGTGAATTTTTTTATTTTTGGATATCCATATGATTTATATTTTTTTACATGTTATATATGTACTAGGTATTGCCCGTACTGTCCGACATGGTGAAATAAAAAAATATTAAATAAAAATAAAGAAACTCCATGTTCGAATTGTATATGTCAACTTTACTAAATTCACATAATAAACTATCATAGATAAGAATAGCATTAGGTAGGGCTTATTTGTTTTTTTGCCAAATCTTAAATTGTAAATGAAAAAGCATATTAATTTGAATATAAAATGGTTAGCTTGAGTGATAAAATGGTAGAAAACGCTACGAGAGGTTAACAAAACTCACATACATAAAGGGGTGGGGGGGTGGGGGGAATAAAAACCGAAAAAAATAATATTATACAGGGATATCAAAAAAGTATAAAACTCACATGCATGTATGAAACTTTTTTATTCATATTCCTATTGACTATAAAATGGATATTCAACGCACATAAAGTTAAAAATTCAAAAGCATATGCACTATTCTTAACATAGGCTGTCACTAAAACAAATAATTATCGGATCCTCAACTAAATATATATATCATAAAATAAAGCTACGATCTCTAATTAAATGATTTAATAATTGCTAATAAAAAATGAGCATCCATATATACATTATTCAAATGAGTTACATAAACCCATATATATACCTTCTTAAAAGAAAAAGGTAAACCACAAAATATTACATTCTTCAAAAGAGTAAACAACAAAAAGGGTAGAAAATCTCAAGTATTTTAATAGGTGTTTAGCCATGAAAATCTTAAGAAAGAGTACATAAACCCATATATATACCTTCTTAAAAAAAAAAAGTAAACCACAAAATATTACATTATTCAAAAAAGTAGAAATTCTCAAGTATTTTGATGGATGTTTAGCAATGAAAATCTTAAGAAAGGGAGAATATATATATATATATATATTTGGTGTGAGAGAAAGAGTGTTCTTGTATTTATAAAAAAAATTGTGAGGAAAAAATGTGAGAAAATTTTGAAATTTGAATCTCAAATTTCAAATTGTATATTTTTATTATTATATTAAGGTGAAAAAAGACAATAAAAAAGTATTATGTAATTGGGTAATTTGATATCTTAAAAACTCATCTAAAGGGCTTACATTTCTTTTTGGTCTGTAAACAAATTTTGACCATTAGTTAATAATAACAAAATACAAAAAAATAAATCTTATAATATAGATAGAAAATTGCTGCTAAAAAAAATGAAATAGTTTTAAGAGTAATGTGAAAATTTTATAATAAGAGTAAGGAAAGTGAATTATAATTTTAAATATACAAATTTTGTCTTACACGTAACTTTATATCTACAATTTTAAATATACAAATTTTTATTGGTAAATTTTAATTATACAAACTCTTACATGGTATTTTGTTTTAAATTTAATGTATTTTGAATTTCATAAAAATAGATAGAGAAAAAAGATAAGAGATTAAAATTGGTGGAATAAGAGAAATAAAAAATTGTTGACTTTGTTGATTTGATGGGTTGAAAAGACATCTAATGGTCCAAATTTTTTCTTCTTTTTTGCAAATTCATGTGGATCATTGATTAGATAATTTGGTGATGTGATGGTTCTTTCCCTTATAATATAGATACAAATTTGGTCTTACACGTAGCTTTATATCTACAATTTTAAATATACAAATTTTAAGAGTAATGTGAAAATTTTATAATAAGAGTAAGGAAAGTGGATTATAATTTTAAGTATACAAATTTTATCTTACACATAACTTTATATCTACAATTTTAAATATACAAATTTTTATTGTTAAATTTTAATTATACAAACTCTTACATGGTATTTTATTTTAAATTTAATGTATTTTGAATTTCATAAAAATAGACAGAGAAAAAAGATAAGAGATTAAAATTGGTGGAATAAGAGAGATAAAAAGTTGTTGACTTTCTTGATTTGATGGTTTGAAAACACATCTAATGGTCCGAAATTTTTCTTTTTTTTGCAAATTAATGTGGACCATTGATTAGATAATTTGGTGATGTAATGGTTCTTTCTCTTATAATACATATACAAATTTTGTCTTACACATAACTTTATATTTACAATTTTAAATGAACAAATTTTTATTGGTAAATTTTAATTATACAAACTCGTACATGGTATTTTGTTTTAAATTTAATGTATTTTGAATTTCCTAAAAATAGATAGAGAAAAAAGATAAGAGATTAAAATTGGTGGAATAAGAGAGATAAAAAGTTGTTGACTTTCTTGATTTGATGAGTTGAAAACACATCTAATGGTCCAAATTTTTTTTTCTTTTTTGCAAATTAATGTGGACCATTGATTAGAAAATTTAGTGATGTGATGGTTCTTTCCCTTATAATATAGATATTCAAACATGCATGAGTAATCGTTAAGCATTCCGGGTGGTCCGAACCCCATTCGTCGTGTTAGACGCGTAAATTACCTTTACGCGATTTATAATTTTTCGCTAACTTTGAAAATTCATAAATTTTTTGTCTTAAAACTGAATTTACTTCTGTAAGAGCCTATGGCTTCATTTTATTTCCCTTAACAACTTTCGTTTGAAGTCTGAGTCAAATCGGAAGCGTTTCGAGGCTCGAAACGGCCCGCGAAAAGTACGATTTTTTAAGAAAATGAGCGGGGCTTCAAGTGAGTGTCCTCTGATTAATCAGAGCTGCTCCAGCGGGGTTTTAACCTTTTCTTGTCCTTTTTAAGTTCATTTCCTTCCTTCCTTCCTTTTCACCCCCATTTGGTTCCATTTCGAGGGAGAGCTTAAGAGAGGTGAAAATCCTCTTGTGAAAGGTAACAAAAAGTGATCAAGCTTAGCTCCTTACCCTCCATTAAACCCTTACCATCACCTCCTTCATTTTCTTCCCCAAAAGCTCATCCTCCATTATTAGGCTTTCAAGCTCTAATTTGGGAATTTCGAATTTGTTGGACTACGGCTCGATCCAGCACTCATAGCTTCCAGGATAGCTTGATTTGAGGTGGGGATACTAGTATATAAACTTGATTTCAAGTATTTATGTGTTGCATCTTCATTTTTATACCAAATTGGGGGTTTTCTTTATAAAATGGTTGGTACACACATACATGGGGTATTGGCTTAAGATTTTTTTGTTAATTTCATTACTTTATTCATGCTTTCAATATAATTTCATGTTGGTATGTAAAAATCTCATTATAGGCCAAGATACCACGAGCCTTAGGTATGACCTGCTAGCGCGTATACGCGTATACCCCCCTTCTATGATTATATATATATTGTTATGGTTTGGAAATGCGACTGTATACAACATTTGAACCTAATATCATGTGGATCATATATGTACTAGTTTGGATATATGTTTTGAGTTGATTTTGGATTTATGATACTGATAGCTAGCACCACTGGATACTGGATAGGGGAGATATATTTAGATATGGTCCAGCTAGGGGGACCCCACTAAGGTGGCATACCCTGCACATCTAGGTGGTCCACGGGGGTACCCAGCCTTGGGGGCTGCATACCCTAGCCTTGAAGGCTTTAGATCGAGATCAGTTGACTTAAATCCTAGATGATAGTTATAGTAGTTCACTGTGGGATGACAGGTCTAGTCTTGGTATGGGTGCTCTGTCAGTATATATATACATATATTGTTATTTCTTTTTTTGGTTTCTATAGGATTAATGCTTTTATTGCTTGATTTAGGCGAGGGACCTCGTGATGTGATAGCATAGTATTATAAACTACAAGCATACAATATATATATATAAATATTCTCCTATGGTATTACACATTGCCTGTGATTGTCTAGGTGTATTTTTATATATAAACTCTATAGTTCCCACTACGCCCGGTTGGCTCATTGTTTTCCCACGTAGGTACATCCAAGGTTGGGACGGGGAGAGCAGATAAGGGAAAGGGCGAGCAATCTTAGATTTCCCTCTGATACTAGAGCTTAGAAAGGCCATGGTTTTAAGTTTTGGATTTGTTATCTTTCAGATATGTATTATACTCAAGTTTATTGTACAATTAAGTACTTTTGGGCATTGAAATGCTTTCATAATGACTTGTATTTGTTATATTTTAACTATCTATGACTGGGATTGTTCAACTTTATAATTTAGGTATTTGAAATGGGTTTTTCCCTTGAGTTATATTGGATTGTTGATTATATTTTGAATACATTGTTTGTTGCTCTTTAACTCTCATTAACAACTAATTTACACCCTAGTCAACCGCCCGTGCAACGGTATAGACTATCTTGTAAAGTGGAAGTTCATGAGAATTAACGATGCTTACAAATGTGTTCTTGGTGTGTTGTTTCTCTTTCTTTTTCTTGAATATTTACTCCTACAGCTTACTTTATGCCGTTGTCAGTGACGGCATCCATGGTGTCCCACTCCCGAAAGTCATTGCCTCTTTATGAGAAATTGCGAGCGTCACACAAGCACAGGTGTCCCTTTCTCATTCGTTGTGATGACCATATCGACGCTCTTGTTATCCCTGATCTCGCATACATATTTGGCTCGTGTATTTTTACTTGGCGAGAGGTTTACGGCTTCATCCGACTATCGTGGATCCTTGTTCCTTACTTGGACTTACTTTCAAGAAAGTCCAATAAATCCTGGACTTGTTCCCAACTTTCCAACGATGTATACACATCGTTAGCTAATCCCTTGGTGAAGTTTTCGTGGACCTATCATCACCATGTGTCTTACTCCCAACGGTTGATTTCGATTGAGTGTGAGCAGGAACAACCATCAAATCTCATTAAATAAAAGTCGTCATAGGCGTGAGTTTCCTAAATAAAAGCTTTATTTAGAGGGAAGAAAGTGTAAGAAACATCACAAAAGGTATTTTATTCTCAATTATCTCATTATTTTCAACTTCGTCTTCTTCAATCGCATTCTAGGGTTTCTGTTCTAACTCTGATATCTTTTGTGTTTCTTTCCAGATCGTATTCTCCAAAGTTTCATTCATTAGTAGAACACAAATTCCTATAAGTCTCCCTTCGCTTTATATTCTCATTTTCTTACTTTCATACGCTTTTATAAACACTAGCCATTCTTATTTTTTTTGCTCTTAATCTCCAAGATGGGTCGATATGCCTTAAGTACTACCCCAAAACGATTAGAGTTCAAGGATTTGCACATCCCCGAAGGTGTCGTTTGGAGATAGTGTAATAGGAATAAAGATCCCATCAGACTTAGCATCACTCAGTCTATGCCTGAAGATCAATTCCCCATGTATACTTGCTTCTTCAAGGCTGCTAGGCTTAGACTTCCCTTAGATCCCCTTTTGATTGATTTACTTATAAAAACTAGGTTTCATTTGGGCCAACTTACACCCATAACCGTCAGAATCATTCTAGGGGTCGCCGAATTAAATAGGTGATTTAACCTTGCCCTAGGTATAAGGGAAATCAAGTACTGTTACCTTCTCAATTTAGTCAACGAGAAGTGGAATCTTAGGGCAAGACCTTTTTCGCCACTTATTATTGAAGGCTTGGCCTCCTCCTATAAAGGAATGTACAATGATATTATTGTAATAACTGAGAATGTTGAGCCTGATCCCGTGAATAAACACGTTTCTAGACAATTTGGCTCTCCTGGTTTGTAATTTGTTGATCATGTGGTTAATTCCCATAGTTGCATGTTCTTGTCTAATTTAACCCTTTGTTTTGTAATTAGTGGTGCTAAGAAGTGCTTCAAGAAGCCTTCAGTTGATGACATTAATACTTGTTATTTGAACGCTATTATAAAAGACGAGGGACTCGAAAAAAGTACTCCCTTCAATCACCCTAGATCGGCACACGTTTTGCTCAATTATCGCCTCCTGTATAGTACCTTCTCCAACCGCACCAACATTGTCAAGTGGGTTAGAGAGCCTGTTACAAATAGGGAGGAATGTGATCTCTTCAAAGAGTTCGCCATCGTCAATTCTTGGGTAGTGTAGACACCCCGATTCGTGACCCCCGCAAGAACCCTAACAACCTTCAAGAAATATAGCTTTTGGAGTCCGGGACCCACCCGAGCACCTGAAATTGCCCCAAAAGGGTTTGTTGGCCAAACAAACTTATTTTTAAAGAGAATTGTCGCACGACAAATGAGTATGTCGCGCGACAATCTCCCTTGTGTCGCGCGACAAACCAATCTGACACCAGACCATCCACTGTCTGACACATCAGTCTGTCAGAAACATCACTTCAGCCGTCTGTCGCGCGGCAATGTATACATTGTCGTGTGACACATGCCCCTTCTGGGGAAGTGTCGCACAACATACCCTTTCCCCCCACTATAAATAGGCCCTTACCCCCCAAGGGTTAAGGGACAGTAACATGGGATCTAAAAATTCTAAGCTTTAAATCTGATTTTCTAGTATTTCGTCAATTTTTTCTATTATCGTCTTATTTCTGAAGAATTATCGAATCTATTCTCGACACTCGACGTGTCCCGCTTCTGGAATCGAATTCTCAGAAATATCTAAAGAAGGAAAAAATCATTATCGCCAGAGATCTCTCTGCCGTATTATATTTTCTTTCTTATTATTATTATTCTCGTCGAGAAGGTAAATAAAATCTCTTCTAGTATTTAAATTAGGTATCTGTGTACTTGTTTTTACTTCCGTTGTTCTGTCCACGTTTTATTTGAATAAACTTATTGCCAAGTTATAAATAGTCTGTTATTTTCAAAACAAAGGACCCTAATAAAACCATTTGCAAAACCAGAAGAGTATGTACTTTATCATCCGGACAAAATTCTATTTTTAAAACCCAGATCGGTAAAACTTACTTAGGAATTAAAAATCCGGTATATCCTGTCTCCTCCATAGACTGTGATGTGTCTGGTAGAACTCCCCTCAAGAGTTCTAATTCCACATTAAACTAGTCTCGATACAAGATCCGAACTTTTCCAAAAGAAGTTAAAACTTGAGAAAACCGTTATTATCTGAGAAATAAAACGGGAAACTCTCTCTGAAATAAAACAAATTTTGTCACTTATATTTACATCTCTAAAAAAATATTGGATCTCGGAACACAAAGGCTTTCACCCCTTTTTCTGCTTTCCCTAGAAATTAGGGTTTTTACTTGGAAAGTAGTAGACTGTCAGTAAAAGCATCCAAGTTTTTCAACATAAAACAAACATATAAGACCACTAGAGACCGAAAGGGCAGAAAGGGTGCTTAACACCTTCCCAATCCGTAACATAGTTTCCGAACCCTATAGAATCCTGGTTTCATAGACAAACGTGTAAAGAAAGGCTTATATGTAGCCTTTCCTCTTACACAACTATTTTATCTGTTTTCTCGTAAAATGTACTGGCGACTCTGAACGAACCCTCTGCATCTAGAAAATAGGATAGAGGGATACTCGATATGAATTATCAAATGGATAGACGCAAATGGAACGAGGGAATCCTTTCTGATGTTTCAGATGCCCAACAATGGGAATGAGACCCGGGGGTCGCATTTGTGGATTCTCACAGTGGCGACTCTGCTGGGGAATAGTAGAAAACTAGACTCTTATATGTGGACTTTTGTTTATCTGTTGAATATTTGCTTTTACTGCTTTCCCTACTTTTGTTAATTGATTGAGAAGAAACCTTTTTCTAAAAATAGAAGTTTTCAAAAATACGTAATAAAGATAAATGATGTTTATAAAAACCAACCTTTCGAACTTTGCACGCACTTTCACAAATCATGCATTGGTTCTACGAGTGTGAATTTACCCCAAACCCTCGGAAGTATTATAAGTGAGTAGGGAGTTGGCTTGCTTGGGCCAACATAAACCGAAAGCATTTACTTCCACTCTCCTTGGCCAAGTACACCCCCGAAGTATATCAAGTGACGAGAACACTCACGTACCCGAGAAGTTATCAAAAGGCTCTTGCACGTACCTGCCCCTGGGGTGTATCGTAAGGTCTTGCCAAATAGGAGGGAGCCTGAAGCCTTAACCGTTCGTACACCTGCGCTGCATGTAAGATCGAGTCAGTTAAAACACTTGTCAAATAGCCGTAGGGGATGTACCACCTTACAGCTTACTTTACACCACCTTTTTAAAACTCGAGTCTTTTCTCGGCAATTTTATTTTAGTGGTTATTTTGGCAAAAATCGAGTCGCATCATGGTCTTCTTTCATCTTCGCCACGTGATTTCATCTATAGCCGTAAAACAACGACAATCTGGAAGGTTGGGCCGGCCGAGATCATACTGGAAGATTAGTAAGACCAAGCACACCCAGAATGACCGACGGACGCGAGAATCAAGAAATGGATCAGAGCCTAGCCGAGGCGTCAGCAGTCCAGCCGACCTTAGCCGAGATGCATCGTTTGCTTATGATCGTCAGCAAGAATCTAGCAAGCCTCACGACCGAGCAACAGAGTACCCGAATTTGAATAGAAGAGTTGTCAGCCGAACGAACCGCACCACCGGGGTTTGAATGACTACTATCGAATCGGGATCCGAATCAAGGGCAGTCATCACAAGTACTTCCCCCAGTCCAAGGAACCAATCCACCGTAAATGGGACCCGTCACAGCCGGTCCCGTCCAAACGGATCCCAACAATCAGAATCAATGGGCCCCAGATTCAGGTCCTACTTATCAACAGCAAGAGCCACCCATCGTCTAGCCCCAACCCCAGCAAGGTTTTGATCCTCAGTACCAACCATGGCCACAAGTTCCCGCAAGGCCTATTCCACCCCCGGCCCCAATAGCCCCTTCTGATGAATACCCACACATCAACCGATTTCGGGCAGTATATGCAGAATCGGTTATAGCTCGGGAATAGCCTGACGAGGTGTCAAAAGAAAGTGAAGAAATAAAGAAGCTGAAGGAACAGATGAGGGTCCTGCAGAAGGGAGTTTCCCTAATAAAAGGAGCGGACGAGATTATAGATATGAATGCTTTCTCCCTCTACCCAGAAGCAAGATTACCTTAGGGATTCAAGCTCCCTTCTATCACCAAGTTTACAGGGACCACACCCCCAAAAACTCACCTCCAATCCTACATCAGATCCATGCAAGTGTCCGGTTGTGGAGAGCTAGAGTTGGCTCAGGCCTTTCAGATGACTCTCACGAGGGCCGCCCTGAGATGCTTTTTCGATTTAGAGAGACACCACACGAAGACTTGGGGGATATTGTCAAGGAGTTTATGACTAAATACGGGTCCTATGAAGATCTAAAAATTACCCGCAAACACCTGGAGATGGCCAAGTAAGGAGAGAAGGAAAGCTTCCGCGACTTTGTCACCCGCTGGAGAGAAATGGCCTCCCAAATGTCCAAACGGCCCGATGAAGAAGAGCAGTTGGAGATCATACAGAAGAATTTCACTCCAGCTGTATTAAGTTACATGCGAAAGCATGTATTCCCACACTTAAAAGCCCTGTTAAGCATGGGGTCACAAGTAGAGGAAGAACTGGCCAAGAAGGCAGAGACCGATACCAAGAAAGCCTCATACACCAGGAGAAAGACGACCACTCCAGCCGTAAACCAACTAAGCTCATATCCCTATCAACAAAACCCATTCAAACAGCCACAACAAACACCCACGATGAGTTGGCCCACACAAGGAGACTCTTCGAGCACAGAGGGTAAGAAAAGAAGGAACTTCTACACCCTTCCCACTACTCTGGTCAAAAGTCTGGAACTACTCCAAAAGGCCGGACTAATCACTCCACTAAACCCGCGCCCCCCACCAAACCCTATTCCCAACACCTGGAGAATGAATGAGAATTGTGCGTACCATCAAGCCACGGGCCATGACACGGAATGCTGTTTGGCTCTTTGCCATCGTATTCAAGACCTAATCGAGGCTGGTACCATACCCGCACCTGGCGGGCCCAATGTTACTAACAACCCCCTTCCTAACCATGCTCCACCTGCGGGAATTAACGCATTGACCACGGATGAAGAAGGTTTTGATCCCGTTGGACTTATTCAAGACGACCCAGCCTACAAGTCACCCGCTGTGCCGCCAAAAAAGGCTCAAGTTGCCCCAGGCCTCAATCCGATAATTAATCAATGGATGGCCAAGATGAACTTCCTGCCCGGGCAGGGTTTGGAAAAGGCAAATCAAGGGATCTCACAACCACTTACAATCAAAACCAATCCCGAAAAATCTGGGATAGGATGGACCCAGGATAAGAAGAAACAACCATGGAGGCCCCGAGGCCCTCCCAAGGAGACAATCTGTATGACAGAGACCTCCCCCAAGACTTTTAGTTGGTCGGTAGAACCAGAGTCGTCAGAAATCTCAAAGGGATCAGACCCAGCATTCCTTTAGATACAATAGATTACCCGTTCAGGGAGGGTATACCAGCCACCACCAATGGATACCAAGAAATCACCGCATCCTAAGGAAATAGGAGAGGATCGAGTACTGGAACAGTTGAAGAAAACTCAGGCACACATCACCATTTGGGGCCTCCTGATTGCCTCCAAACCTCACAGGACCGCCTTCATCAAACTCCTAGATGAGACCGTCATATCACCAGACTTTACGCCCGAACAATTGTCAAACATGATTGGGTTGCTTATAGTCCAAAGAAGTCTGTCATTCTTAGATGAAGACTTATCTCCGTTGGGAAAGAAACACATCCTGACCCTCTATATCACTGTCCGGACCCGAGGAAAAATCTTGCCATAGGTCCTCATCGACAACGGGTCGACTATAAACGTTTGCCCTCTGAAGATCGCCAGATGTCTAGGCATTTCAGAAGCAAAGCTTTCTCCATCAGCTGTGACTGTTAGAGCCTATGAGAACACTAGAAGGGCCGTTCTGGGCTCTCTGAAGCTTGATCTCATAGTCGGACCAGAAAACTTTCTGGCCGACTTTCAAATCATAGACATACCCTCCAGTTTTAACCTCCTGTTGGGAAGAGCATGGCTACACGACATAGGAGTACTCCCCTCCTCCTTACACCAAAAGATCAAGATACCGTTCGAAGGGAAGATAATCACCATCCAAGGAGATCCTGAAAGGACCTTGGCGGATCTAGAATTACCCGTCTTGGGCATCGGGAGTCAAAGTATACAGCTGGTAGGCTTTTCTTACGAGCCTCAAGTACAAGCCCTCACCACCCAGAGAATCAAGTATCTTCCCCTTGATAATATCCCCGGTCTCAGCTCCAAGATCACAAATATGTTGAGAATGATGAAATACTTACCTGGAGCCAGTCTGGGAATGGGACAGCAAGGATTACTTCAGGCCTTAGAACCAGTAACGAGGCGTGAAAGAGAAGGGTTGGGGTACCAACACAACAAAGAAGAAAACTAAGAGAACATGGATCGAGGGCATAAATATCCGAGTTTTAGCTCGCTTAATGGGTTTTTTGTCAAAGAATGAGAAGATTTCCCCTTTTGCGGCTTTCAGGAGCCTTGGAGAAACAGTGACGGAGATAACCTTCCAGGATGGGAAATCTTCTATGAAGAGGACCTTTACCTCAAAGAAAATGCTATACACAACTTCTCTACCAAATTAACAATTGGGTCGAGAGAAGAAAATGAAGACGAGGAAGATGAAGAGGAAGAAATGATCGGAGATCTCTTTGACGTCATGGCCCTAAGGAATGATGAACCAAGAGATGACCCTGTACACTTAATACACGCCGATCCATATTACCAGAAAAAGGGGGGAAAGAGTGAAATTGTAAGGGTAAGAGATAAGAGCGAGGGTAGGGCGAAGGAGGAGTCACTCCTAGATTTACTTTTTAAACTTGTACCTATAAGCACTGTTATTAATGAAGAAGATTCTATTTTGCGGTATCCTGTTAGTTCTGATTCTGTAATTGCCTATATGAAAATAAAAAGACTAAATGAACACCCTGAACGGGAGGAATAGCGTTTATAGAATGAGGAGGGAGACACTCTTGTGATTAACCTCGGGATGAAAGAGGAAAAGAGAGAGGTTCGTATTGGGGCAAATCTACGTGAGACAGAAAGAGAGGAGTTCACACAAACTCTGAGTGAGTACGTGGATATCTTTGCCTGGTCCTATGCCAATATGCCAGGTTGGAACAGCCAGATAGTCATACACGAGATACACACCAAGCCGGAGTACAGGCCCGTCAAGCAGAAATTGAGAAAACTTACGCTTGAATAGTCCCTGAAAGTAAAAGAAGAAGTGATGAAACAACTGAGCGTGGGGTTCTTGCGAGTGATCGAGTACCCTTCATGGTTAGCCAACATTGTGCCCGTTCCAAAGGCAAATGGGAAGGTGTGAGAATCCGGACCCGCGCGACCCGAGAGGCGGAGAAAGTCCTCGTTCTCGGTTTTATTTGAAAACGTATTTTATAGAGTCGCCAGTTTGTTTTACTAGAAAACAAACAAAAGATCGTACGAAGGATAATTCGAAAATGAACTATCTTTCATACGTTTAAAACCAGAGATTTATATTGAAATTTTACTTTGCTAGGGTTCGGGAACTTACGTTACGAATTGGGAAGGTGTTAGGCACCCAATTCGCCCTTTCGGTCTCTTAATGGATCATGTATCTAATTCCTATTTTAGATATCTTGCAAGTAGTTTGAATAGTTTTCAGAATAGTCCTTTTCGGATAAATTTAGTTTAAAACAATATTTTGAAATCAGACTCGAGCTTTGCGAGCGCCTACGTATTCATTCGTAGAATGAAATCAGAGTCTCGTAGTTCCTTTCTTTTGGAAACTGTTTTTGTATTTTTTGTTTGTTTTGAAAACGTGTCAAAACGGATTTTAGATTTTCTTGTAAAGTTTAGAAAGGATTTATTTTGAAAGCAGTGAACTTCTTTGCAAGTTATCTAACTTTCTGTATTAAAATATGAATTCAAATGCAGTATTGGAATTAGTAGAGTGGAAGAAAGACAGACTGATGCGCCTGAAGAAGAAATGAGAACCTTGCCTGATTGCCTTGCTTGCCTCCTTCTCTCTCTAGATCTTTCTCTCTCTAAAGCTTTCTCTCACTAGCCTTCTTTCTCACTAACCTTTCTCTCACTAGAAATTCTCTAAAAAAAGACTCTCTAATGATTTTGATAAAACTTTGCCTTACTAAAAACACTAGCGAGTGTTGATGATCCCAAATGAGAGCCCAAGGGTCCTATTTATATCAAAAAATCCCGCCAAAAACGCCCCAAAAGAGGCCAACCGAAGGGGGTAGCCGCAGGGCATGCGGCTGGGAGCGTGCGGTTGGGGGTAGCCCCAGGGCACGCGGCTGGGGTGTGCGGTTGGGGCGTGCGGCTAGTGTGCCAACCGTACGGCTGGCAGGTAGCCGTACGGCTGGGAGCGTGCAGCTGGGGGCTGCGGTTGGCTCACAAAATTGCACGGGAACACTCGGTTATATCAGACTCCCAACGCGGCCGGAAATGGAGTCTTTCCTAACGGTCTTCTATATGCATGATGACTCAACACTTAATGCAAGATGCTTGTTTTTAAGAAAATTAGAGTTCGCACGAGAGTCGTGGATTGGGGTGTTCACAGAAGGTCTGCATGTGTGTAGAGTACCGAGATCTCAATAAAGCTTGCCCAAAGGACGATTTTCCATTGCCCAACATTGATTTGATAGTGGATAATACCGCCAACCATGCCTTGAAGTCGTTCGTAGACGGTTTTTCCGGATATAATCAGATCAAGATGCACTCAGATCACCAAGAGAAAATAGCATTTATCACACCGTGGGGAACGTATTGCTACACCGTTATGCCATTCGGGCTGAAGAATGCCGGGGCAACATATCAGAGGGCAGCTACAACTATCTTCCCTGACATGATCCACAAAAAAGTAAAAGTATATATGGACGATATGATTATCAAGTCAAAAGAGAGGGAAGGCCATGTCCTAGCCTTGTGGGCCTTTTTTGACCGACTCCGCCAGTATCAGATGAGACTCAATCCGCAGAAGTGTGTGTTCGGGGTAACCAAAGGGAAACTCCTCAGCTATGTCGTCAGTAAGAAAGGAATCGAGGTAGACCCTGCCAAGGTTCGAGCTATCCGAGATATGCCTGAGCCTCATACCAAGAAAGAAGTCTGGGGATTTTTGGGTAATTTGCAGTACATCAGCAGGTTCATCTCTCAACTTACTCAGACTTGCGAACCCATCTTCAAGCTCCTGAGGAAGTCTTCACCAGGAGAATGGGACGATCAGTTCCAGGAGGCTTTTGATAGAATCAAAGACTACCTCTCCAACCCCCCAGTATTAGCCCCACCACAGACCGGGCTGCCATTAATTCTGTACCTAACAGTCATCGATTTGGCTACAGGAGCCATGCTAGCCCAACATCTGACCAATACGCGAAAGGATCAGGCCATCTACTACATTAGCAAGAAACTGTCCCCATTCGAGATAAACTACACGCCATTGGAGAAATCATGAACCGCTCTTATCTGGGTAACGCAGAAATTACGGCACTACATGCTGGTTTTCCCGGTCATCCTAGCATCACAAATAGATCCGTTGAAATACCTCTTCGAGAAACCGGCTCTCTCAAACCGTATAGCAAAATGGTTATTCTTACTCTCCGAATTCGACATCACCTACATGACCCAGAAGGCAGTCAAAGGCAAGATCATAGCTGACTATCTAGCCCACAATCCAATATTCGGAGACATGTTGGAAGAAGCTGAGTTTCCAGATGAAACTATCATGAATGTCGAGATCAATGAAGACCAGAAATTATGCTTTGAAGGGGCCGCCAATCGAAACGGGAACGGGATAGGCATCCTGTTAGTCTCCCCGGACCAAACTCACTCCCCGGTATCATATCGTCTAGACTTCTTCTGCACCAACAATATGGCCGAGTATGAAGCCCGTATAATCGGATTAGAGATCACGCTCCAAAGGGGAATAAAGAAAATACAAGTGTACGGAGATTCGGCATTAGTGGTTCACCAAGTTCTAAAAGAATGGATGATTAGAGATGAAAAGTTAGTCCCTTACCTCGCCCGACCGAAGGATGTCACAGGAAGATTTGAGCACTCCGAGTTTTACTATGTCCCCAGGTCACAGAACAGTTTTGCTGACGCACTAACAACCCTGGCGTCAATAATCGATATCCCGGAGGGGATGGAAGAAATAATTCTTACAGTACAAAGGAGATCAGGACCAGCACACTGCATGGCCCTTGAGGTAGAGAACGAAGAGGACGGGGACTCAACCACTTGGTTTTACGACATCTGAAACCTGTTGAAAAATCATCAGTATCCCGAGCAAACAGACAAGAGAACGTGGGTCACACTCAGGAGATTAGCATCAAGGTTCATACTTTGTGCCGGAAGACTGTATAAGAGGAACTACGACGGGATCCATTTACAATGTCTCATTGAAGAAGAATCTGTCAAAATGATGGATCAGATACATGGGGGAATTGTGGACCTCATATGAGCGGTCATACACTTGCCCGCAAAATCATCAGACAAGGTTATTATTGGTCTACCCTGCAGAACGACTACGTTAACCACGTACGCCGTTGTCACATATGACAAATCTATGCTAAATCTCAGAAGCTTCCTCCGAAAGAGTTGTACAACATGACTGCTCCCTGGCCTTTCGCAACCTGTGGAATCGACATCATTGAGAAGATTTCACCCAAAGCCAACAACGGCTATGAATTCATCTAATAGCCATTGACTACTTCACCAAATAGGTGGAGGCCGAGTCTTTCCAGACCCTTGATGCCAGGAGAGTTACCGATTCATTAGACGGAATATCATCTGCTGGTATGGGTTCTCACACGAGATCATCTTGGACAACCGCACCCACTTCGAAGGAGAGGCTAACATAGTCATGGAAGAATACGGTATTACCAGACACAGATCTTCGCCATACAGACCGCAAACCAATGGGGCAGTTGAGGCCGCCAATAAGAACCTAAAGAATATCCTAAGCAAGATGACCGACACCTGTCAAGACTGGCCCAAAAAATTACCATATGCATTGTGGGGATACCGCACCACCGAGAGAGTTTCTACTGGGGCAAACCCATTTTCCCTTACATACGGGATGGAAGCAGTCCTCCCTGTTGAGTTAGAGGTCCCCTCCCTCAAGGTAATGCTCGAGAACCAAGTAAACGAGCTGGAGTGGGTCCAGGCACGTTATAACGAGCTGGCCTTGCTAGATGAGAAGAGATTAAGAGCCGCATACCACCACCAAGGGTATCAGAAGAGAATAGCTCGAGCATTTAACCAGAAAGTAAAGACTCGGGGTATCAATGAGAACGACATCGTGTTGAAAGAAATTCGAGAGCCAGTAAGAGACCCAATGGGAAAGTTCGGGCAGAAATGGACAGGGCCATACATCGTCAAAGAGATTGATACAGGGGGTGCCGCCATACTCACAGACTTGGACGGACAATTACCGCATTCACCAGTCAACATGGATCGATTGAAAAAGTATTACCAATAGATGTAACATGTATAGATAAGAACTACGAAAACTTGAGCCCCAACTCAAACTTTTGCTCTTTGAAAAATCAAAAGGAGAACGTAGGCAACCTGAGAAGTGACTTCAGGCCCCGTTTAAAACATTATAAAGAAAATTATTTCCCACAAAAACAGTCCCTCGTATATTATTAAGGTGGTTCAGAACACCGAAAGTTACAAGGGAGATACAGCATACATAAAAGTCTAAACCCTAGGGGTTGGCCAAACAGGGTCCTCAATAGCCAAATCAATCCGAGCCTCGTCTAGGATCTGGTACGCAAAGACAATGTTCTCCTCTGTAGGCTCGGAATCCATGAACTGGAACCATTCCATTTGGAAGGGATCATCAATCAGTTCCCCTTCCAGAGTCCCCTAACGAGAACGGAGGATGTCAGCCCGGAGGGGCCGGGAAATACCAAAACGGGCATAGTTGAACTGACGAGTCAGTCGAGCTCGTCACATTCTCTCCACTTATAAAGAAACATACGGGGTCACAAACTTAGACTCGGAAGAGAAGTTGTTCAGGCTGAGAGGAATGTCTTGAGGAATGTTGAACTGCCGAAGAAGACGTCCTGGGAGATAAAAGGAAGTGAACCAGAGTCCACGTAGCCGAACGTAGTTCTGAACTCCCGTACTAAGCGCCATCACCCTCAACTTCCACCGAGGAATATTTCACCGAATGGCCCGAAAATTCTCTGAAAACCACACTGTCCAATCAGAGGAAGACATGGTCAAAGTACCGAAGAGGGGATGACGGAAGAAGTGCGTCGGGTTATCAAGCCGAACCCCGTTGAAACCCACCGATCAAAAACGCTCCAACAGCCACATGTATAGCAAACGAGGACTTCCCCTGAAGAAGGGTGAAGCTCCCCTTTGTAGATCATCTAGGCCGTTCAAATTTTTTGCAAGAACGATGGGCACTATAGACTCCCTATTCCTAGCTTGATAAATCAAACTCAGAATAGTTGGATCAACACGGGAAGAGCCCGTCACCAGTAGCATATCAAAAATAAGACAGATCAAGGTCGCCGCAATACGCCCCACGCTATAAGAGGCTTTCTCTTCGTAACGATGAAAGAACCTCACCATTTTATGAAGATCAAGAAGCCCGTCAATAATAAAACCATCACAGGCTGTTTGGGGAATGGCTAACAGAGCAATCAGCATATCTCGAGGACCGATTTCCTCTATTGGAACAGCCATCGGGAGACAAGTATCAGAAGGCAACAGGCAAGAAAACTCCTTGTAAGTCGGGCAGAGTTCATCCAACCCGAAACGGAAAAGATGATCCGAAGGGCTTCATAAATACAAAGCGCCTAACAAAAAGGAAAAATCTACAGGACGATGGCACCAGCCCGCTAAAGGAATGAATGAACCAAAGTTCAAACCATTCTCAGAAGATGCCAAAGCATCTCGGGCTTCGATATAAGAAAAATCAGAATTTGTGCGATAAGAAGACATTTTGGGAAAGGTGTGGGGATGAAGGAAGGGAGATAGGTGTATTTATAGAAAAAAAGAGGGTCCTGTACCTGTTTGTTGCACGACAAACCCATATCCAGGAGGGATTGTCGCGCGACAATCCTCTTTGGTGTACCCTATTTTTTGGCCTTTCTTACACGTAAGAGTCGTTTTTGCAGAAAGAATCACTTTTTGTATTAATTATGCTCACTTTGTTCTTTTGCAGGAACCCTAAGTACCACTGCATCACCTGGTATGGCTCCTAGTCTATTGATTCATGTAAATTATTTGAGTATTTAAAATCTTTCATCACAGATAGGGAATAAAAATATGTCACCGGCACAAATAAAGATTTTCATAAATCCAATAAAAGAACAGTTTAAAAAAAAACTAAAAAACTACCAACAAATACCTGTCTAAGTGTCTAAAAATAAAACTACATATATGAAACTAACTAAATGCAGGAAAGAAAAACTAGTCTCTCCGAGCGTGCTTCGACACGCTCCAGCTATCACCCGAACCCTCCTCAGGAATAGGATCGGCCACTGGGACATCTGAATGAGAGGGAACTACTGCTTGAGAGGACCCCGTCGACTGAACCGGAGCCGTAGGGCGAATCACCGAAGACCACGAGCGCCTGGAGGTCCGGCTACTGCTCCTCCGATCCTCCGTTCGAGCATGAGAGGAAGACAGAGGGTCATTAACCCGAAGAGACACGTCGATCGCCCTCTGGTAGTCGCGCATGTACGCCGTGGGGTTCCGACCGACGAACTGGAGGAGGTTCCAGTTGTAGAGATTCTGGGCATGAAGGGCCCTTAGGTCCGCCGCACGAACACTCACCCACTGCAAAAAAGCAAAAAGAAAGGAATTAGCATATCTTAAGATAAGCATATATAAAAGAACGGTAGAGAATGGAAATAAAAGGACATTCCTGATCACCCACGCGACTGCCCAAATAGTCAAAAGTATCCTCAAGCAAGGGATACTCGGGCATGGTATAGCGGCGAAGACCAGCGCCAACGTAAGTGATGTCTCGGGGAAGAGATGGGATGTTAACCAAAGGAACAGATGGACCCGCCGGTACCGCCGTAGAAGTAGACCCACCCTCCTCATGAATCAGGAAAAGGGGAGGCCGAGAAGAAGAACCACCGAACCAAGAGATCGGGTCGGCGGGCCCATGGCAGTCGATGGGAGAAGGGTCTGCGTGGCATAAGTGCGGACACTCGAAGGATCTGCAATGGCTGTCTCTCTCAGAGGCGGGACACTGCTAGAAGGAGTGGCCGCAGCAGCAGGCGGGGTTCGCCCAAATTGCTCATAATCGGCCCCGAAGTCCTCAAGCTCCCAAGACCGCTCAGAAAAAGCTACTCCCCCTCTCTCAGTAGCCTTAGCAGCATCAAAAATGATCCCCGAAGATACCGACGGTCCGGTAGGAAACTCGAAACCCTCAGCACGCTGCTCGTCCATAGGCGTCGTCTGAGGCTGTTGCTCTGGAACCGCCGCTGCCCCACATCCCTCACCTCCCTCGGGTCTATCGTCTCCGCCCTCAGCAGCAGCAGGAATACCCCTCTCCCCCTCAAGGTCCCCATCGTCAGAATCCAGGATATTATCCCTCTCATCGGGGATAGGTGGCAGATGGCCGGGGACCGTCCGGGACAAATGGGCCTGTCCTCATATGTAGTTGGGATCGCCTCCCAACGCTCGGTACCTCTCGTAGAAGACCCGCCCTCGAGTCCCCTTTCGCTCCATCATCAAATAACGGGCAGCGAAGGCAGTGTAGTCACCTTCCTCGGTAAACGTCTGAAAGCCGAGCCCGTCAACCAAAGCCTACACTGTCACTGGGTCGATCTCGCCTGTCCGCCTTATCAGAACTGGCGAGAACAAAGGAACTCGAGGCCACTGGGCCGGTGTATGCTGGCGAATGACCCTCTCGCCCAAATAAAAGTGAAGGCCGTACTCCTCCCTGATAAGCCGCCTGGTCCTCGAGGGGCCCACTCAATCTGAAGACCCAGATCCAAAATGAAGACCCAGATCGCCCCAAGGGGCTCACTTAATCTGAAAAAATAATAAATTTCATTCAGTTATTTTTATTTTTCTATTATTTATTTACTTTAAAGAGAGAATACTAAAATACTTACATGCTCCTCCAGCAGGTCATGGACGGTAGCAGCTCCAGTCTCCCTGGTCCGATATACATAAGGAACCCTGTACATCCGGGACTGGAGCAGCTCGGGTAACGTCTCGGTAGACCACTGCCTGACCACGGTCCACCCCGTCCTCGCCATACCAGTTGAGGCCCGCCTAATCATCATGGTGAGGGCTGCACCGGAGAACTCCCTGGGCATCGGTAAAGGTGACCTCCTCCTGGTCACTGTTGCATCAAAAACTTATTTTATTTACTCGCAAGCGCACGAATCGGTATATAGTATAGTTTATGTAAGTGCGAAGTCGAACCCAAGGGACTTGATATTTTTACCACTTACTAATTTTGATTAATTCTTAATCTAGTTTAAAAATTGGGAGATTGTGAATTATCAATTAAAAACACTAATAAAATATTTAATTAATAAAATACTAACTAAATAATCAATTAATAAAATATTAGAAAAATAATCAATTTATAAAATACTAGGGTGGAGAAATCATATATTTGATATCATGTTCCTAATATTCATGCCTAATAAATTTTACTCTTTGTCTCGCATTAATTTGGTCTCTCGACTCTATTAGATGCGAAAAATAAAATCATTTAAGCCCAATTAATTTTTAAAGTCTAATTATTAATTCTTCCATAGCCAAACTTATATATAAAATCAAAACACTCACTATATCCGTCAAAACACAATTTATATCTGCTTTTAACAAATCATAAACTGAATCCAACAAATTATAATGAGAATCCAATTTTATTTTTATATCAATTAAAATAGGCATTCAATAGGAAAAATTATTTTTTAACATTAAAGCATTAAATGGGTAGAATTAATTGGCATGAATATGTGCAAAGGAATCAATCAAATATAATCATCATCTACCCTAGATAATAATCTAGCCTAGCATGCTTGCAATTACAACACAAAACATAATTAAATAAGGCACAAATAATTAAATACTTACTTGAGTACGTGCAAATAAATTGAGGAAGAAGAAAATAATTCTGAATTAATTGCAATAGTCTACAAAGCATCCAATCAACAATAAAAATAAAGGTTCTGGCAAAAATTGAAGACAGAAAGGAAAAGAACAGAAGAAAGGAAAAAGAATGAGATGAGTGCTCCGCTGCTTGTGCCTCTCTGTCCCCCCTTAATTGCCTTAGGTGATTCTATTTATAATGAAGAGAATGGCTTAGGGTTTTTGATGGTTGGTGGATTAGGGTACTTTGATTGTTGAGATAGGCTGCTGGGCTTGTTCTTGCATTCAGGGACCAGGGACAAGGCTGGGCCATGTGGCCTTGGGTTTAATTAGGTGAGGCTTCTAGGCTTGTGTACTTAATGAGTGGGCTGCTGCAAGTGAGACTTGGTCCATTTATTTGGTTGCACTGGGCTGACTTGCAGTTGGGCTTGGGAGCTAGGTAACAGGCTGGGCGAGTGGGCTTTGATGGATTGCAAGTGGGCCAATTCTCTAATTAATTAGATGGGCTCGCTGGAATTAATATTTTGATGCACTGATTGTATTTCGGCCATAACTTTCTGCTCCGAATTCCAATTGATGCAAGGTTTTCGCCCACGCGTAGCTAACTCAAAGATCTCAAACTTTTGTCTCTGGAGTTTTCTTCAAATTCTGTACGGATTAATGCCAGAAATTTCTTGAATACAGGTGATGTGTGCAGCCAATCTCTTCTTGCTTCGAAATCTTCCAATTTAATTCTAAACACCTGAAAAACACTAAAAATACAACAAATACAAAAATATATGCTCTCCAAAGTATAAATTAGTGGGTTATAATGTACCAATTTCTTGGCACATCAGTCACCCTCAAGTCTATCTGGCTGTGCAGGATCCATCTGCGTATGAGTAAAATAATGAAGAAAGTTGAAAAAGTAGAGAAAACGGCAGGGCTTCTGCGCTCGAGAGAAGAGAGAAAGAGAGCTAGAGAGAGAAGGAGAAAGGAGAGAATGAGGTGGAATGAGCTCAGCAAGGGGCTTATATAGTGGTCGAAAATGTCGCGCGATAAACACCTCTTCACCGAGATGTTGCACGGCATTTGGTCCTTTCCCCTGATTTTTTTTACCTTTGTCTCATTTTGTCTTCTGCAGGAATACTTCAGAGAAGCAGTTTTCAGAAACCTTTCTGAATACCGCACACTCATGATGAAAATTCAAGGAAAAGACTTCCAAGTCATCTCTCCGAAAATGCGAAAGCAAAATACAAACGGTTAAAGTAATCTCTGATATCCCAAAAGGAACTAAGACCATCAATGGGAAAAAGAAAGTATTAAAATAAGACGGGAATAGAAAAAATTGAAAAAGTAGAAAAGAGAAGGAACCCGCATGAGCGCCCAAAACAAGTGAGAAAAACATAAATGCAGAGTGACAGGGAGAGCCACACCAAAAGAGACAGCTAGGCCAAAACCAGCTCAGGGCTTCATTTTGGGTGAGTAAGGCTCCTGATCACGACAAGGGATGAAAAAAGACTCTTGGTCAAAAACAGAGAAAGCCAGGAAAAGTCTTTCCTAAAAAAAGGGAGAAATAAGGGCATCGAAAAACATAAAACGATGTGGGCCCACAAAAAAGGAAAAAAGTGAGAACTAAAGAGACCAGAGATCAGAGATTGACCTTTCATGCAAATTTTCTTTTCAGCACGATACAGAAGAGATGGCTTCGAAAACCTTGAAACATCACTCTACGAAGAACAGAAGAAATCCGAAAACTGCTTTCTAAGAGAAGAATCCTCACTCGAGGAAAACATAAGAGTAAAATTTCAGATAGACACGGGAAAAAAGATATCTGGATAAAGTTTAAACTCCCAAGAAGACCTTTTCACTCTAGCAGTCTAAGAGAGACAACCAAATTCACCAGAGTACAACACAAGCCCTCCTTGAGGCAAATCACGAACACAAGCCCTCGCCAGAGGCAGAAATACTCACAAAAAGCCCTCGCAGAGGCAATTTTCTTTCTTTTACAGATCAAAGCCCTCCCAGAGAGGCAAAGTGTAGCAATGGTAGTCCTCCCACATGAGGCAAGAAGATCGAAAGCCTTCCCAGAGAGGCAAAGTGTAGCAATGGTAGTCCTCCCACATGAGGAGAGAAGATCAAAAGCCCTCCCAAAGAGGCAAAGTGTAGCAATGGTAGTCTTCCCACATGAGGCGAGAAGATCAAAAGCCCTCCCAGAGAGGCAAAGTGTAGCAATGTTAGTCGTCCCACATGAGGCAAGAAGATTAAAGCCCTCCTAGAGAGGCAAAGTGGAGCAATAGTAGTCCTCCCATCTGAGGCGAGTGGAGCAATGGTAGTCCTCCCATATGAGGCAAGTGGAGCAAATAAAATTCCTCGAAAGAGGCAATGAGGTAACAAAAGCCCTCTCCGGAAGCAAAACCAAACACAAGCCCTCTCCGGAGGCATTCACAAACACTTTTTGCATACACACACTTTTGTTAGAGTTCTTACGGGAGCCATGGACCACGGTCTCTTCCAGTCGCCTCAATTCCTTGCAAGCAAGGAACTTGAGTTGAGAGGGTCTGTAGACATCCCGATTCGTGACCCCCGCAAGAACCCTAACGACCTTCGAGAAATACATCTTTTGGAGTTCGGGACGCACCCGAGCACCCGAAACTGCCCTGAAAGGGTTTGTTGGCCAAATAAACTTATTTTTAAGGAGAATTGTCGCACGACAAATGAGTATGTCGCGCGACAAACCAATCTGACACCAGACCATCCACTCTCTGACACATCAGTCTGTCAGAAACATCACTTCAGCCGTTTGTTGCGCGACACTGTATACATTGTTGTGCGACACATGCCCCTTCTGGGGAAGTGTCGCGCGACATACCCTTTCCCCCCACTATAAATATGCCCTCACCCCCGAAGGGTTGAGGGACAGCAACTTGGGATCTAAAAATTCTAAGCTTTAAATATGATTTTCTAGGCTTTCGTCAATTTTTTCTATTATCGTTTTATTTCGGAAGAATTATCGAATCTATTCTCGACACTCGACGTGTCCCGCTTCTGGAATCGAATTCTCAGAAATATCTGAAGAAGGAAAAGATCATTATCGCTGGAGATCTCTCTGCCGTATTATATTTTCTTTCTTATTATTATTATTCTCGTCGAGAAGGTAAAGAAAATCCTCTCTAGTATTTAAATTAAATATTTGTGTACTTGTTTTACTTCCGTTGTTCTGTCCACGTTTTATTTGAATAAACTTATTGCCAAGTTATAAATAGTTTTTTATTTTCAAAACAAAGGACCCTCATAAAACCATTTGCAAAACCAGAAGAGTAAGTACTTTATCATCCGGACAAAATTCTGTTTTTAAAACCCGGACCGGTAAAACTTACTTAGGAATTAAAAACCTGGTATATCCTGTCGCTTCCATAGACTGTGATGTGTCTGGTAGAACTCCCCTCAAGAGTTCTAATTCCATATTAAACAAGTCCCGATACAAGATCCGAACTTTTCCAAAAGAAGTTAAAACCCGAGAAAACCGTTATTATCTGAGAAATAAAACGGGAAACTCTTTCTGAAATAAAACAAATTTTTTTCACTTATATTTACATCTCTAAAAACAAAACATTGGATCTCGGAACACAAAGGCTTTCACCCTTTTTTCCGCTTTCCCCAGAAATTAGGGTTTTTACTTGGAAAGTAGTTGACTGTAAGTAAAAGCATCCAAGTTTTTCAACATAAAACAAAAATATAAGACCACTAGAGACCGAAAGGGCGAAAAGGGTGCTTAACACCTTCCCAATCCGTAATATAGTTTTCGAACCCTATAGAATCCTGGTTTCGTAGACAAACGTGTAAAGAAAGGCTTATCTGTAGGCTTTCCTCTTACATAACTATTTTGTCCGTTTTCTCGTGAAACGTACTGACGACTTTGAACGAACCCCATGTATCTAGAAAATAGGATAGAGGGATACCCGATATGAATTATCAAACGGATAGACGCAAATGGAATGAGGGAATCCTTTCCGACGTTTCAGATGCACAACAATGGGAATGAGACCCGGGGGTCGCATTTGCGGATTCTCACAGGTAGCTTACAAGGACCAAAGAATTCAGGAGCATTGAGAAGGGGGGGAATCTTCAGATGCTGAGTTTGTTAGTGACAGCAAGAAGACGAAGAAAAAGAGCAATAGCAGAGAAATAGGAAGGAGCCTGTTGTCGGGCCAGCGTTGGCCATTGAAATTGAATTTGCTCTAAATCTTAATCCCTCTCTCAAAATTTCTGAGCCATCTGAGGGCAATTCATTAGTTGATTTGTTAGTCGGTATCCCAGTTTTTAGAGGGCAAGACGAGGCTTTAACCGTTTTTGACGAGGAGTTTGATTGATTTCCCGCGACACTAAGGCCAAGGAGCTCTTTGAAGAAGCAAATAGTCTTCGACTAAGTAGGAAGCCAAGAAGAAGAAAATCTTCTCAACCCCCCAGATCTCCCGAACTTTTTGATCTAGAAGATATGGCTGGCCACGGACTCTTATGGATGCCATGTTCTCCAAGACTTACAAGGATGGTGCCCCAATCATGACCGGCACCTCTAAGAGCTCGTTATCTCCTCCGCTAAAAAGGAGGAATCTGGTGCATGCTAGAGCTTCATCTGAGGGAGAAAAGACTCAGGAATTTGTTTCTGCTGGGAAAACAAGAGTCGTTCAGGTTCTACCTCCCTAGATTGAAGTTTCTAAGGCACCAAAAGTTGATGGCACGAAAAACATTGTCAACTTAGCTGTTCTAAAGACAGGTCGGTCGACCATTCATCCCTCAACTGTATATTCCCCAGGAGAACAGGTTAATGACTGTGAAAAAATCCGCTATGAAGACGGCCAAAAAGGAAGCAGATGACGCTAAAGGAAAATTTTTTGCTCTTTAAGTTGACCACGATGCACAGATAAAGTCGGCTGAAGAGACTAAAGCTTGTCTTGAGAAGAAAGTTCAGATTCTTCAAAGCAAGATGGCCGATCTTTAGAATTCCCTAAACCAAGCTAGCAAAAAGGATGCAATTAAGAAGGCAAGGGAGGAAGAGAAAAAGATTGCCAAGGATAGGGTCAACGAGCTCAAGTCTAAGCATGAAGATGATATAATAGCAACTAAAATGCAAGGCTGGAATAGCACCACAGATACTGCAGCCATGAAATGCTAAAGATCAAAGATATGATGTATTGGGCTAGCTACGAATTTGGTCTGAAAAGTGCTGGTCTCGCTGAAAGGCATGAACTGTACGGGCGAACCGTGCTTTGTCCCCCGGAGATATTTTTCGTGCAATAGACAAGGCGCGATGAGATGGAAGAATACCATAAAGGGGCAAACGAGGGCCAAAATATTGAAGGGGACGATGATATTGGCGATTATTAAGCTTAGGCTTATAGCTTATTTTCTTACTTTTTGTAATGATTGGGCCACGAAGCCCCACCAAATGTAACTATCTCTCCTTTTAATGAAAACTTATCGTCCTTGCCAAGCATTGTATCATGTTGTTCTTTATACTTTCAGTGACATTTTTGCCATTGATACTGCGAACACCTTATTTTGCGACCATCGCAAGAATCCTGATCTCTAGAAAATGAATACACATGCATGCATAAGCATTTCTAGATGTATACATACTACATACATGTGATACAGGTCAAAAAAGGAAACTAAAAGGACACCCGGATGAGAAGTTACGAGAATTACCAGAAACTGCCAAAACTTAAAACCGTCAAATTCTTTGGAAACTTGTGTAAGGAGAATTCCCAAATTATGATCATACTCAAACTTTTGGGGTTATTAGTAATTTCCATAAAGAGCAACATACTCAAAAATTAGCTCGATTCGACGCCTAGATCTCCAAAAATTTTAAAAACTGGGAGTTCACTGCGGGTGATCAAAAGGAACCTTTTCAAAGTCCAATTGAGCTCAAATTTGGTCATTTGATAGGCTGTATTATGGTAATTAATATGATAAAAAATCAGAATGATCCGATATGCCATTTAATGGGAATTACGAAAATTGCCTGCAGACAAACACCATAGAGTGTTTGTCCACACGACAAACCATGTGTTTGTCATGTAGAAAAACATTCCTAGGTATTTGTCCACACGAAAAACCATGTGTTTGTTGTGTAAACAAACACTATAAGGTGTTTGTCCACAGACAAACATTTTCAAAATCGAATTTTTTCCGATTTTTATGTATTGATACTTACCAACTTCTGATCATTCTGAAATTTTGTGGGCTGGTAAATAATACCACAGGGAGTAACATAATAAAAAATTAGCTTGATCCAACTGCTGGATTCTTGGAAATTCAAAAAATTGGGAGTTCATCTCGGGAAATCAAATAGAGGCCTTTCCGATGTCAAAAAAATCTGAAATTTGGTAAGTAGATATGTTTTATAATGGGTAACAATATACTAAAAAATTGGATCAATCCGATGTGTCGTTTAGCTGAAATTGAGAAAATTGTCGCGGGATAAATAAAGTTTGTCCGCAAACAAACTTCAACATTTTGTCTACAAGACAAACACTTTATGCTGTTTATCCTTCCTAAGATGTTTATTTGCAGACAAACATTTCCTGGCCTAGCGTATTAATTATATATAGATATGAATACACCTGCATAGACCCCATTTAAGGCATCAGTTAGCTCTGAGACTTCTGGAACAGTGCTCTAAAATAGTATTATACTATTTTCAAAGCTCTCAGTTATTTTTATCTTTGGCCGGATTTAATTTTTTTATCTATCTTTATTTTATCAGTTATAATTAATCAATACATGATGCCCCGAATCCCGTTCTGAGTTTTTCACCTCCGAGACCAGATTAATCACGGATGCCATGCTCGACGGTGGGTTTGAAATATATCAATCACATATGTTTAAAAAAAATTTCCTTAATAAAATATGAACGGAATAAAATCTCGTTTTAGAAAATTTCGGCATGTGGAGTTTG
This sequence comes from Lonicera japonica, assembly GCA_021464415.1. Taxonomy (NCBI): domain Eukaryota; kingdom Viridiplantae; phylum Streptophyta; class Magnoliopsida; order Dipsacales; family Caprifoliaceae; genus Lonicera; species Lonicera japonica. Next base: position 66,189,371 of record CM038464.1, read on the forward strand.
TCCAGGTAGCAAACTGCCTTGTAAAAATCAAAACCATTTATAAACAAGTTCTAACACAAATGATCCACATTAAAATCACTCCACATATGAAAATCCTCTTTGTACCAATTTACATGGAAAACAGTTTATATAACAAAACTGAAGTCAAAGCTTATACAAAAGATCGTTTACAAAATAACAAAACCAATCATTTTATACAACAAGGCCCTTTTCATAAAGGACCTAAAAGACAGTCTATGGACATCAAAGGCTACTAGACTTGGAGACCATGCATCAATCCCCGATGCTTGACCTGCAAAACTGTTTAGAAAATGGGATGAGCCAAATCTGTGCTTAGTGGGAATTATATAGGTTTTATATAAAAAATAATCATTTTACGTTAATACAATAGTTTGAAAACAGTGCAGTGCAATGCAACTCACATACACGTGCATGCAAACCCCATTATGAATCCTATCCTAGCCACCAGAAGCTAACTATCCGATCAACCAATTATGTCCCTAGACTTCCCATGGAATACTTTAAATCAAATCTCGCATCCTAGGGAATTGTTGATGTAAAGCTACTACAACACAGACTCTAGCTTCTTAAGGTTTGGCATGCTACGTGGATTCGCTCTCAAGTTACAAAAGTGTAACTCAATGCTATACTATGCTATTCGGTACCTATACCGTAAGTTGTGACTATTGGCCAAGTATCCATTGTTTTCTCTTTAATTATAGTACGTTATGGATTCCATACTTGGCTATCTACAGGGCTTTATCACTAATTTATTCTCACAACCAAGCCACATTCTCACACTCGTATACCATCTTTCTAAAGGCCATCAGCTAATAATACTTTCCACTTTATGTGTTAGTACATTATGAGTGGCCAACGCCTTCCTATGTATATTATGTTCTGTATGATAGTATCTCCATTGTTCTTACTAAAGGAACACTCGTCCGAGGCAACATAGAATCAACCCTTCGATACAAGATATGATACGGTATAATAATAATAATGATAATATAAGTAATACATATCCACAACACATCGATCCGTATCATATCTCCTGTATAATGCCTCAGTTTCACCCCGCAGTCTGACCAGGCCTAGAACAACGAATCCAGCGAGTCCTGATGGATCCGTGGCTCTTATCCATGTCTCCTCCAAGTGAAATGGTGGCTTAGGGACTTGGTTCTTCAAGGAGGTCATTCGGAGATAACCCATGTATGACATTTTTCAAAGGACGACACTCCGAATAGTTAACGTGGAGAACACCCATACAAACCTCCAACAACGCCCGAGAGAAACTACACCAGGAACACCCTAGTAGGGTGATGTCCATTACTAGTCCAATTACTTTATGGGAAACTCACCATTGGATAAGTAGTGGCACATGGGACCTGCTTCGCTAGATGGGAAAACTCTATAGCCCAGAACACATAGTCCAACTGGAAGGCAAGATACACACAGTGGGCTTTCCTTTGTGGGCTTTCAACCATAGGTGGAGTCACCTTCGACTTTTTCCGTGCACGATTTAGGAAATTTCACCTAAGGGCGGCAAATAGGTGGCCTGTCTTCGAGTCACCGGGAGATACCCGATGCTCGGTCAATCATATCCAGCCATATGTGTGATCGCAGTAAAAAAATTAAATATATTCATTTCCCACAATAAATATCATCATCATCATCATCATAAATCATGCATCACACATTTGGCTAATTAACATGTATATATACAATACAACACAACCCACTATACATTTATCATCGCAAGCGTTGTCATCACGGTAATAATCCATACGTTTATCATCACGTGGTTATTCACAATCTATGGCCAACTAGCTCATTATTAGGGTGATATATCTCATTACGCACTATGTATGTAAAACTAAGGCCGTATGAATTTTATTAGGATCCTTACATCATTCTATCAAACCAAGTATTTGTTATTTTACTTCTAGTTCAACCAGTGTATATACGGCCCACCAAAGTATGTATATAAGTATAGCCATGACAACCAACACCCCACCAAAGTATGTTAATACTAATTCTAGAGCATACCGAGGTTGTATCATCGTTGTTAATGCCATCTATGCTCCATACCATTCGCTTGGTTCAAAGGCTATAGTGTATTATTCGGTCTTAGTGGCTTCTTAGTACAAATACCGTAAATAGTGTTCTACAATCCTTTTTAATGGTGAATCTAGGTATTTCTGTCATCAATAACTCACAATCAACCATCCTATAGCACCAAACCCAAAACCCCCAAATTCAAGGTTTAACATGTGCGTATTTGAGGGGTTCACAGTGAATCTTGTGGTGTAGAAGTGAAAACATGTATTTAATGCTCTAATCATGCAATACAAGCAGTATATATTCTATTAATATCCATCATTAATCAAAGACTAATCTCACCCAAACCCCATGAAATGCAACAACCTAAGGTTTAGATGAAAAATCCCAATTTAAAGTTTAAATCTCTAATGTATACATCAAATGTTTGAAAACAAGTTTCAGTACTAGTGTTCCCACCATAGAAAAGTCGTATCTCGAGGTTAATGGTATGCGGAAGTCCAATCGCCAAACCTAGCTCCAAACGCAAGTTCTAATAGAGGAAGAATGAGGAGGAAGATGATGAATAGTGACTTAGGTGTGGGTTTATGTGATTGGAAGCTTGAATCTTTGGTTTGGGATGAGAGATGTGTGAATTCCCCTCAATTTCTCTGTCTAGAACTCTCTAGACTCCCATTGGGTGTATAAGGGTGTTTGGGTCGAACTTGGGGTGAACATGGGCATAAAGAACACTTAAAAACGCACAAAACCGACTTTCCCTGCCGCTGGACCGTTATGCCAAAAGTCCAATACCGGTCCGCGTTTTAACTTTGGGGCTCTGGGGCACTATTCATATTTTAGCCATAACTTTTTGCTCGAGACTACGATTAAGGTGATCTTTATGTCAACGAAAAGTTATTTCAAAGATCTACAACTTCCTAGAAGAGAGTTTTCCCAAATTATGGATGGATTGTTCTCAGAAATTCGCCGAAGACAGTGCTCTGCTGAAGCGCTACATAACGAACAAAATTTAGCGATGGGCCTACTTTGGGCCCTATTTTTGACCAATGAGGAGTGCGAATTGGACTTCGGTCAAAACAAAAAAGTTGTAGACTGGTATAAAACCTAGAAGTAAGAATAAATAGAAGCCAATTCTGATAAAATAAGAGAAAGTTACGAGGTCCCAAAGTTGGTGAAAAACAAGGAATCGCAAAAGACTAAAACTTTCGATTTACACTAAACGAACACTCGCATGAGTGGAAGGAGGCTAATAAGACTTATAAGAAGTGCTAGAACATTATGGAACTCCATAAATCATGATTTCACCATCCAAGGTGAGACGAACGTATGAATGAAGGTGAATACGGTGGAATGAATGTACGGGGTGTTACAACCTCCCATCTTTTAACAAATTTCTTCCTCGAAATTTAATAGGAGTATGTGGCAAGAGAACACATGAGTTCCGAACTTGCACTAGGTCTCCCCTCCTTAAATGAAGGAACTGCGATTAGAAACGAAACAAATTGAAATCTATGTCTCACATTAGGAAGTACCAGCTCCTTGAATGATGAGGAAACAAAAATAGAAGGCTAGAACCTTCTTACACAATCTTGAGAGGATATCATTAATATGGTATGTCCTCATGATGAGGCACAAAACCCTTTACTAACACAGAATCAACCATGGTCAGGTATTCGAAACGAAACAACTTCCAAGCAGATTGGAATGCTAAACCAAAATGGATAAGGCTCATAGGGTGCATCCACGAATCCAACATATCAAGTCACAACTAAAATGATCAAAGCTCTCAAAGCGGATCCATAATCACACTCACGTCAAAAGGGTATGTCTTATATCCTAGTTTGTTGTGAATACAAGTCTAACCATACTTGGGAAAACAATAGCAATCACGCTACATCAATTACTCAAAAAAAATCTAAAGCTCATCAAATTTGAGGTTCAGCCATTGAAATCAAAAAACACATAAGGTGAACACATGAAGTGGGATTGGCCACTAACACTAGTAAGCCACGTTTTAGTTTCTGTTGGCGACAGAAAACCGTTGATTTATACGTTAGTCATCCGTTGATCAGGCAACTGACTAAAATATAACTCGACAATCACCTATTTCTAACTTGGTGGCAAAACTTTTCCCGAGTACAAAAACACATTCGCAAAGAAGCAAAGGATTCACATGGAAAAATCACATACCACGGTTCAAATACAAAGAAGATATAACAATTATAGAGAAATCGATATAAACAAAACATAATGAAAAGGAATTACCTATTCCTTAAGGCTTGCTCTAGCCGGAAGTACGTACATAAGTTGACCCAGTAGCATTTGAGCCACCAACTCCACCACACTCCTGTTACGTCACTCTTGGTTCACGCCTTTCCCCACACCTAGGACAGTCTCTACAATAAGGCTCGGGGCTCTGGCAAATAAAGCACCCGGTCTTTAAAAGGACACTTTTGCGTCTTATGCTTAAGGGACCCACACAAGGAACAAACATGAAGCTTAGGCTCTCGACTTACCCTACTAGTAGGAAAATCGGATAGCAAAATGTGGACTTCCTCAGTTTCCACAATCAACTCGCCACGACGACGCTTAGCTAACGATTCGCTCTCTCTAGTAACTTGCCTAAAACCAGTCATCCAAAAGGGACAATACATCAACACATACTTGACTGAACCACAGTAATGACATGCCTAAGAAGCGGACTAGTGCTTAACAAAAAATAATCTCAGACTTTTCGATTTAAACAGCCCATCCACCTTCTCCACTATTCCCAAAGTGGAGTCGGTCTCGATACCTATGCTCACGGTGGATGAAAGAGTATCATCTATGTAGTTAGAATGAGACATCCTGAAAAGAAGATCACACGATGAACAAGTGACAAGAGCATAACACGCATATGAATGACCCCTTACGCAGAATAAATCCTAACTTAACGGGACACTATCATAATGTTCACTCAAAATGAGTAATTACCCATAAACCTCGCGAAGAAAATCACCTAACATCTAATACCAACTTGTGACGCCTCAAATCCTGTTCTGAGATTTTTACCTCCGGGACGCAGTTAATTACGGATGCTGCACACGGTGGGTTTGAAATATATAAAATCACATACTTTTAAAAACATTTTCCTTAATAAAATATGAACGGAATAAAATCTCGATTTAAAAAATTTTGACACGTGGAGTTTGTTCAGATAGCAAACTACCCTGTAAAAATCAAAATCATTTATATACAAGTACAAACACAAACAATCCACATTAAAAGCACTCCACATATGAAAATCCTCTTTGTACCAATTTACATGGAAAACAGTTTATATAACAAAACTGAAGTCAATGCTTATACAAAAGATCGTTTACAAAATAATAAAACCAATCCTTTTATACAACAAGGCCCTTTTCATAAAGGACCCAAAAGACAGTCTATGGACATCAGAGGCTACTAGACTTGGAGACCATGCATTAATCCCCGATGCTTGACCTGCAAAACTGTTTAGAAAACGGGATGAGCCAAATCCGACCTTAGTGGGAACTATATAGGTTTTATATAGAAAATAATCGTTTTACGTTAATGCATTAGTTTGAAAACCGTGCAGTGCAATGCAAGTCACACACCTGTGCATGCAAACCCCATTAGGAATCCTATCCTAGCCACCGGAAGCTTACTATCTGATCAACCAATTCTGTCCCTAGAATTAACTACTACAACACAAACTCTAGCTTCAAGCGCGAGCTCTAATGGAGGAAAAATGAGGAGGAAGATGATGAATAGAGATTTGGGTGTGGGTTTATGTGATTGGAAGCTTGAATATTTGTTTTGGGATGAGAGATGTGTGGATTCCCCCCAATTTCTCTCTCTAGAACTCTTTAGACTCCCTTTGGGTGCATAAGGGTATTTGGGTCGAACTTGGGGTGAAAACGGGCATAAATAACACTTAAAAACGCACAAAACTGACTTTCCCAGCTGCTCGACTGGTATTCCAAAAGTCCAATACCGGTCCGCGCTTTAACTTTGGGGATCTTGAGCACTGTTCGTATTTTGGCCATAACTTTCCTTTCGGGATTCCGATTGAGTTGATCTTTATGTCCACGAAAATGTATTTCAAAGATCCACAACTTCCTAGAAGGAAGATTTCCCAAACAATGGATGGATAGTTCCCGAAAATTCGCCTAAAACAGCGCTCTGCCGAAGCGCTATTGAATGAACATAATTTAACCATGGGCCTACTTCGGGGCTTGTTTTGACCAACAAAGAGTGCGAATTGGACTTCGGTCAAAAAACAAAAGTTGTAGAATAGTATAAAATCTAGAAGTATGAATAAACAGCATCCAAATTGGATAAAAGACAAGAAAGTTACAAGGTCCCAAAGTTGGTGAAAAACAACGAATCGCAAAAGACCAAAACTTTTCATTTACGAACCGAAACCGATTCGGACCACCCGGATCACTAAACGAACACTCACATGAGTGGAAGGAGGCTAACATGACTTGTAAGATGCTAGAACATTATAGAAGTCCATAAATCATGATTTAACCATCCGAGGTGAAATGAACATATGAATGAAGGAGAATACGGTGGAATGAATGTACGGGGTGTTACACAATTGCATGTAGAAATTGCTATTTATCTCAAAATCAATCCAGATTTCATATTTAAACCCCGTTTTCAAAACCAAAGGCATATAATGAGTTAAAACCAGTTTTTTCAACTTATTTTATCAGTCAATTTTATAAAATCCCGATTTTATTAGTCTCGATTTACGAAGGAATCTATAAGCATTTATACCCGATTTAATTTACGAATCGCGGTGCTTATCTAAGTATCCAATATAAGAATATTGGATTTGTCAACACCGGTTTAAATTATTAAACTGTGGTACACTATTAGCTTTCAAAAAGCCCTAAATCTTTCTAAAAGCTCTTATTTTGCTATCTATCATGATCAAAATCATCTTTAAAATCACACACACACACACTGATTTCTAAAATTGAAGGGAAAAATACGAAGCACATGCTTTTTATCCCCACCTAAATCCTGTTTTCCCTAAAATTATGGACCAATCCGCGATAACATCAATAAGCATGCGAATGTTCAATTAAAATTTAACGCATATTCTACTTAGAGACCGAAAAGGAAAATTAGGTGCCTAGCACCTTCCCAATTCGTAACATAATTACCGAACCCTTTGAATCAACTAGTTTCATAATAATCATGTTTAAGAGATCGTTTAATTCATAAATGTTTCTCTTTTACATAGACTTTTACTAAACAAACTGGCGACTCTGATTTTCTTTACAAACCATCACTCTTTTCTTTATAATAAAACAAACCGGTTTCTAAATGAACCGAAAAATTGAAAGAATCGCTGCCAAGAGGGCCGACGTCATTGCGAGTTCTCATAGTGGAGACTCTGCTGGGGATTTTTAAGAGGATTAGACTCTAAATAAGAGTAGTATATGCGAGGATAATCGTTTATGTTTGCATGTTTCTCTTTTCGGTCTTAGCTTTAGGATAACATAATTACGATTTAGGTGGATACCCTGATTCCTTTTTTGTTTGTAATAATTGTTTGAGGAAAATCTTTTCATAAATAAAATTTGAATGTACTCGAACAAACCCTAAAGCGCTCTTTATAATACACCTCCATAATTGTTATTTTGCACGCACACACTATTATCATGCATTATCGTAAGTGTGAAATTACCCCATTTCAACTCGAAAATACTGCTTCGTGAGTAGGGAGTTGGCTCGTCTGGGTCAACATAAACCGAAAGTTCTTATTTTCACTATCCTTGGCCAAGCACCAACCGAGGTATATCGAGCGACGAGAACACTCACGTACCCGGGATGTATATGAAAAGGTCCTTGCACGTACTCGCAAACCACACTTGCATATAGGATGCGTCAGCCTATTACATGTGATTTCTATATATTTTTCCTGTCCGTCAGTAGTGAGAGTGGTGAACAAAAGGCCTTCTCATACATACCAACTTTTGGTTTGGCAAGTGCGGCTAATGGTTGTCCTACCCCACCCGTAGAAATCCCTCACTAAAACCCGTTAGTGAAAATTTTCCTATCACTGTTTCCATGAAAGCAACTCTAAAAGGAGAGAACTTCCTGATTTTCAAAAATGTCATCCAATGAGTTGTTTTCCAAATAAGTTGATTTTCAAAAACTGAAAAGTTATAAGGGCACCCCGAGAATGCATATTCCCACCCTAAACCTATATTCTCAAGTTGTTTTCCAGGGAAAGGTTTTCTTAAGTTGCCTTGCCAGGGAAGGTCTTATTTGGTTGCCTCTCCAAAGAAAGTGATGGAGAAAATAAATACAGGATCGTTTAATATTGCGTATAGACTAAAAAAAATACTTTTGAAAAACCATATAAGAAGAAAGGGATTTCACCTTTGTGGATCATGTAGAGGATCCATAAAAGGAGACTATGGTTTGAAAGCATCAAATTGCGACATGGTTAGATTTTTCAATTCTCGCTGGGCTATGAAAATCGATTATTTTTGCCATCCAAACAACTTCTGATTGTCTTGATTTTTTGAGCAATAGTAGTAACTTTAAGTTCGGAACAACATATCCAAAATTCAGCCTGATCCAACGGAGTACCGAAAACCTAAAAATCTTCTATCGTATTCCTTTCGCCATCAAATCTTGTACCGAGTGTGGGCTATGGTATCACCAAGATTTTCTCCTCTCTCAATAGAACAAACCCTAACTCATGAGAATTATTGTTATGAAAAGAAAACACAAGGCCGGCATATATATAAGGCTACGATGGTGATCTTAAGGAGAAATAAGTGTTTGGGCTTCCTATTGAAAGTTGGAATCCTAATTCCATTATGAATAATTCCTTCCATAAATTATAATTCGCATCACTAAAGAATTATAATTGCACTCTCGTCCTTATCTCAAAATTATATTTCGAGTTCCTCTTTATTAAATGCTTATTATTCTCCCTATGTGAAAATTACAGATAACCGTCATTTAAATTAAATTACTGACAATTATATTTAAATGACTTTTTAATCCATGAGCCTACCACTGAACTTATTTGACATGTCAGATTAACATAATCCACCTGCGGGGTTTAACATGATCAAAACATATAAGCTTCTCAAGGTTCTATCATCAATCCCTATACCAGGACATGGATTCCGTCAATAATTAATATTCATCATACATATGTGTCGTCATCCAATTCATGAACACTATTGATCCATAAATGAATCTCACTCTTAATGAGTCAAAACAACAAACACTACATATGTATGTCTATTAATTATTTCAAGATTAAGAGCATGTAGGCCCGGCAATTTATAACACGACACGATAACACAACACGAAATCGACACGAATTTACCGGGTTTGGGTGAACCCTTAACGGGTGCGGGTCATAATCGGGTTAACCCGCCAAACCCGTTTATTAAATGAGTCGATTTCGTGTATATTCGCGAGACCCAAATAAAACCCGTTTAACCCGGTAAGAATATATACGAGTCGATTTCGGGTCGTGTAAATCCGTTTATAACCCGTGTAACCCGAATATAATTTTTATATATATATAAATTACTTAATTAAATTATTAGCGGGTCACTATATGTTATTCGTATACGACCCGAATTGAACCGTTTATTTTAAACAGGTTAAACGAATCGGGTCGTGTCATTCGTTAATTAAACGGGTCGTGTATGAATTTGAATTTTTCACCCGTTTATTAAATGGGTCGTGTACGGGTGGAGGCACTTTTCACCCGACACGATTTTAACCCGACACAAAATCGACCCGTACACGACCCGTTGCCAGGTGCATAAGTAATCATAATAACCATAGGATTTTAAATTGTTTTATATAGTCAGTATAAAAACAATTAACCCAAACTGGTCATGTTCAATACACACAAAGTGTACTAGCACAACGAATTAAAAATATAATGTTTCCTGTAGTCAAGATAAACTACTAAAATTTGTGCTACAATCACATCGATGGGTGTCCAATTCCATCTAAGACCGTGAACCATTAAAGTTATATTCCACAAGAACCGATGATATGATCTTCTGCGTGTAAGCTATACTCTACACTCCAAATCATCTACTATATGAGATAAAAGATACACATGCACAATATTTAAATAAATAATATAATTTAACCATTGCACATAAAGATTCTTTTTAAAATAGTAAAAACGAGTTTATAACATTTTCAAATCAATAAGAAAATTATGACTTTTAGTATATCACTCTAACAATCTCCCACTTAGATTCAAAGCCATATAACTATGCATCTCACTCCCATTCCCTCAACATGAACACTATATGTGTTTTCCCTTCTTATGAATCCTCGGCTCTTTCGAGTTCTCAACCGTTTCACTATTATCAAAATAAAGTGAAATAATTGATAACACTGAAGGTCCCATGTCTAGATCCATATGAAAGTTCTTGAGCCAAACCGCTTCCTTAATTGCTTATAAAGCAGCCACATATTCAACTTTCATGGTGGAGTCAACAATGCATGACTGCTTGATACTCCTCCAACTAATGACTCCAACTTCTAGAGTAAACACTTAACCTAAAGCTAACTTTTTGGAATCCTAACATCTGACTAAAAATACTTATCTGTGTATCCAACAGGTACTAGAATGTTTCCCTAGTAAACAAACATAAAATCTTGAGTCCTTTTAAGGTACTTAAGTATATGTTTTAATGCACTCCAGTGTTCTTTCCTTGGATTAGACTGATATTTGCTAACCATACCAACGGTAAAGAAGATATCTGGTCTACTACACAATATAGCATACATGAAGCTTCCCACTGTCGAAGCACAAGGAACTGCCCTCATCATCTCTATCTCATCATGTATCTTATAACGGTGATCTTGGATAGAGTGATTCCATGCCAAAAAGGGGAAAACCCTTTCTTTGAATCTTGTATACTAACTCTGGCAAGAATTGTATCGACTTAAGTACTTTGGATAAGTCCAACATCCTATTTTTTTGATCTCGCATAAGCTTAATACTAAGGATGTGACTAGCTTCTCCCAAGTCCTTCATATCGAACTGATTTGATAACCATACCCTCACTGAAGATAATATTCACATATTGCTTTCAATAAGTAAGATATTATCCATATACAATACCGAGAATGCCACTGCGTTTTTCGTTGCGCCTTTTGTATACACAAGACTCATTCGAACATTGATCAAAACCAAAAGATTTGATTGCCTGGACAAAATGGATGTTCCAAAATTTAGACGCTTGCACAACACGTGATCTTGGCCCTTTGCTATGAATCATTATGGTTGCATCATATAGATGCTTTCATCAAGATTTTCATTAAGGAAAGTTGTCTTGACATCCACTTGCCAAATCTCGTAATCAAGATGAGCCGTAATTGATAAGATAATTCGAATAGACTTTAGTATGGCTACCGGGGAAAGAGTTTCATCATAATCGATCCCCTTCTTTCTGATTGAACCCTTTTAGCAACAAGCCTTGCTTTAAACCTGTCTGATTCTCTCTATCTCTTATATACCCACTTGCATCTGATAGGTTTTATTTATCCCTTCGGGTGGTTTTACAAGATCCTAGACTTTGTTAAACTACATGGACTCCATTTCAGATTTCATAACCTTTTACCACTTTCTCTTGAAGTACTTCATTGTAGTTAAAAAGGGGCCGTTTGTTGTTCATCGGGGACCTTGTCATAAGACTCTACTAAGAACATAAAACAATCAGGTTGACGAACAACCCTCCGACTACAACGAGGCACTACTTGTGTTTGTGTACATTGTGCAAATATTGAACTTACCAACTGACTATCCATTCATTGTGCTAGTTCGAGAACCTATGTATTAGTGGTTTGTTTAAGATATGTACTAGTATCGGCAATCCTCCCACTACGAAGAGGTAATGGAATGTCGATATCCATTTACTATGGTATTTTCTCTTGTAATAAAAGTATTGATGAATTGTGCCCTAATTTTCTCTCCTCTCATTTTCATTACAACAACATTACTCCTGGGATTATGGTCTATGATATAATTCTCTTCTAAGAATATGGCATTGATAACAATAACCTTACATTCTTGACGATTATAAAATAAACCACCTTTGGTTCCATTTGGATGCGCAACAACTAAATTAACACACTTTCCTTCTTGACTCTAACTTATCTACATTACCTTTCAGCACATGTGCTGGACTACCCTATACCAGAATATGCTACAGACTAGGCTTACACCCAGTCCACAATTCTATGGGTGTAGTAGGTACTGACTTTGATGTTACCAAGTTTGGAATATATGCAACTGTTTCAAAATCATAACCCCAAAAAGTATCAAGTAGGTTTGAATAACTCATTATAGATCTTACCATTTCCATAAAAGTCATATTCCTTCTTTCTACAACACCATTATGATGTTGCATCCCTGGTGCAGACAATTAGGATGTAATCTCAGTCTCTAATAAGTATTCCTTGAACTTTTCCAAGAGGTATTCACCACTACAATTTGATCGTAGTGATTTGATACATTTTCCTAGACACTTTTCCATTTCTGCCTTGAATTCTTTGAATTTCTCAAAGGCTTTAGACTTACGTCACATTAAGTAATTGTATATATACCTTGAATAAACATCTATAAATGTGATGAAATAATCAAAGCCTCCTCTAGTCTGGACATTCATATGACCATACAAATCAAAGTGAACCACTTTTAACTGTTCTTTAGCGCTATAGCCTTTTGCCGAGAATGATATCTTAGTCATTTTACTTTCTAAACAGGATTCACAAACTAGAAGTGCCTCCATTTCTAATGAACCTAATGGTCCATGTTGACTAGTTTTTAATTCTTTTTAGATTAATATGACCAAGGCGTAAGTGCCAAAAATATGTTTAGTTCATTTTGAAGGTTCATTTCTCTTAATTGGTAAACTATTTGTGCTATTCAATTCACTCAGTTGCAGTACTGACAAGTCAGGATTAATAATGTCAGGATCAATCACTAATGTACCAGAACAAACAAACTGTTTATTTTTTTAATGATAACTGATTTATCATTAAAATGAGCAAAATATTTATCCTCGACCAATCTAGAAATATAAATCAAATTCCTTCTAATGGAAGATACATATAGACATTCCTTAATCACTAATATCATATTCTGACTAAACTAAAGATAAATATCTTCTGCTGCAACTATTGCCACATTCATGGCTGCCCATACGTAAATAAATTTCTCTATTTTCAAGTTGTCTGGTTTCTTGGAACCCCTGCAAAGTATTACAGACATGATTTTCTCCCGAATCTACACACCAGGTACTAGTAGATCGGACTACTAAACAAGGTACAACAACAAATAGATGAAATTTACATATGTTGCTCTGACGATTTAGGAAACGGGGACAATCTTTCTTCAAATGCATTTTTTACTGATAGTGAAAACACTAGCTCATAGGCTTTTTCACTCCTCCTAGAGGTTTAGCGACTGCGGCACGCACTGCTCCATGTGGGACTGCAGCTTGTGCTTTCTTCTTCTTCCTTTCTTGCTTTTGGGTATCGAAGTAAAAGCTTTCTCATCCACTAGAGCACTAGCCAGCTTATCATGGAGTCGCTCAGCTGATTGGAATTCTTTAAGAAGTTCCAACAATGAATAAAGCTTATTCATGTTGTAATTCTGTCGAAATCCCTTAAATAAGTCCGTCAATTTCCGCTCCAAGAATCTCTAGTTCATTTAGAAGACCAATCATCATCCAAAACATGATCCCTAACTCGGGTTCCTTTAGCTATAGTTTTGTTCTTAAGGCCTTTCATTGTAACTTGCCTCGCGACATGATTCTAATCCCCAAACTTATCCTTGAGGTTCAGTATTATATCGTAGGCGGTGGCAAAAGACTAATGCTGATGTTGCAGCACATTTGACAAAAATGTCAGAATGTAAAACCACACCATCTCATCAGCTTGTTTTCACATCCGGCAAGCCTAGGTTTCCTCCTTAGTCGCCCCCTTACCAGGTTCTGCTGGACAAAACTCAGTGAGCACAAACTTGTACTCTAAAGTAGTAAGCACAATGTCCAAGTTCCTTTTTTTTAGTCAATATAATTAGGTCCAATTAATTTGTTTTAGTGAGAATAATTAAAAGTAGATCGAAAGACTTTGCAATTTTAAAATTTGAGAATCATAGAATAATACAAATTATGATGGACAATAGTAACTTTGAACACGTATTTGAAATATGGTAACCTCTACCATTCAAAAAGCGTTCACCAGCAGCCAAAGACTTTGAGTGATTTGCCCCATTAGTCAGGTCGTCTATTATTCATTATTTCTTAGACAGATGTAAACCTATTAAATTTTACTCTCTAGACAATCCTTTATTGTCAAGTAAATTTTAAATAGCCGACTTCCTTTGGTACTACAAATAATAGTAAAGACTCAGTTGGAGAGCATACTATTATTTATATATAAGTGTACAACATCATTTAATTTAGTCCAATGATTCTGTAATTTATTCTTTCTAATATGGAAGTGAGCACTAAAACCTACACGAAAAATGAATCACGTCATTTAAAATTATCTATCAAAGAAATTTGTACAAATATTCCGCAATATAATCTTTCCGATATGGAGGTGAGCATTATAACTCACATGAAGAAGAAATTACATCATATACAAATCAATGATGGAGACCATGGAATTTTTATGTGAAAAAATTCCTCACCCACTTAGTATTTAAAACATTGTTTTTTTAGGGTTAAGAAAATTTTATATTAAATTCTAGTCAATTAAAATACAAGGATATGAAATATAAAAAACATATGCAATAAAATTATTTTGGTGCTTTTTTTTTAAAAAATAACTTATATTTTACAATTACACAAAATTTATATTTATATACCATTTTGTAATTTGACAAGAATTAAACATCAAATAAAAGGTGATTTAGGTATGGTCATGTATCTATGTTGTCCAAAATTATAAGAAAACCTAATAATTAAACACATATGACCAACACACAATCACACAAAGTATTAAACCATTTAATAATAACAATAATTAAATCCCTACTATTATGATCCAAGCTTCATCGTCCCTAGTCCATTAGAAACATGTCACGACCAATGTCGCCACTTCATTAACAATGTCGAGAATCAACCTTGATAAAAACGCCTTCTTTGACAATCTTCGTTAAAGAAACTGTAATCTTAGATACAAATATCATATGCCTCCATTTAAGGAGTTCACACATAAACTATTATATCTAAACTGTAAATCAAATTACATAGATCATATGCCTCCTTTTAAAGAGTTAACAAATATGATCTAAATTTAATTTACAACCATGAATAAAATCAAAATCATCATGCACATTAAAATTAACCACAAATAAAAAAAATTGGGATCCAATCACATAAAACATAATTACATGACCATAATAGTAGGACAAGAAAACTGCAAAACAAGGGTTAGTGAGTTCTATGTTCTATCCAACAATAACATGCATGAATTGATTTAATTGGACAACATGGCTAGTTTAATCCGTACGTAATATCAAAGAAAACCAATCCTTCTGATACCAATTGATGGAGACATAAATACAGGATCGTTTGATATTGCGTATAGACTAAATAAAATAATTTTTAAAAACCCTATAAGAAGAAAGGGATTTTCACTTTTGTGGATCATGTAGAGGATCCATATAAGGCGATTAGGGTTTGAAAGTATCAGATTGCGATCTAATCAGATTTTTCAATTCTCGCTAGGCTGCAGAAATCGATTATTTTTGCCATCGAAATGACTTCTGATCATCCTGATTTTTTTCACAATGATAATAACTTTGCGTTCCAAGCTACATATCCAAAAATCATCTTGATCCAAAAGTGCGATTAAAAGTTGCGATTGATTTACGACTAGAGTACTGAAAACCTAAACTCTATCGTATTGCTTCTGTCATCAAATCTTGCACTGTGTGTTGACTACGCTCAGAAGGTGCAAAGTATTACACCCAAGTATAGGCGGTCAAATTATAGTAAACTTTGGAAGTCCAAGGTCGAACCACAGGGAAGGTAGGGAACCTATTTCTTCTAGATATTTCTCTTAGAAAGAATAAGGGAAAAGAAAGAAAAATATGATTGAATTGAGGAATATGAAAGGAAAAATGAAACTACTAACTAACTAAAACTAAAACTAAAAGCAAATCTAGTCCTAGGGTGTAAAATTAAAGGTAATCCACAAGCGCAAGTTTTCTACCTAAAAGGCTTCCTAAATGTAGTAGAGGAACATGCAATTGAACAATAAATAAATAAAATCAGTATCTTAACACTCTCATAAGGTTTAAATATGTTTGAACGTGATTCATAGTAAATCCGTCTTAAAAAGAACTCTAAAAGTCAAAACTAGCACTTTTCGGCACTTATATCACATCAACTGATCATTATCATACCAATTTTCTCAACAATTGTCTAGATCTCTGGACTATTCACCGTGGGCTCCAGACATCCGATGACTCACTAGTGTCTTACCATTGTCTAGATTTTTAGACTATTCACCGCGGGCCCTAAATAGTCGACGACTAGTTGATCCCCCGAAGGTTTAAGGCTTTTCAACCCAAGGGCACCAGGCCCTTCCTATTTTCCTATCCTGATAAGCAGTACCCATTATAATCATTCCCCTTCACCGACAGAGGCCAAACAGATACAAATAATTATGGGCAACATCCCACCATATAACATAGCTGAGAATATATCCACATGCGAATGAAGAACTCCTGAAGATAGATAATCACTTGTTTAAGAATGCCACAAGAGCATAGAAAGCCATCCATATCATGGAGAAGAGATATAATTCTCACAAGAGATAATTATCACATCATATGCCATAAGGATGCTCTAGACATGCCAATATATCCTCGAGATGCCAGGTTGACACAATAATGTTACAAACGTGCACAACATGCTCTAAATGCAAGCTAGAAACAACATATGCCATATAAACCTCATCCAACCTCATACTTGTCCTTTGGTGTATAGCAAAACCATTTACTAGTTCAATCATATCAACTAAGCACATATACACCCGAGGGACATCCCGTAGAGATCAAATAGTACGCGAGAATCGAGTTTATTTGGCATATATTTCTTCATATCTTTGAATCATAGCTTAATCATGCATAAGTTTCGAATATCAACTAACATGGTTTTCTTAATAATCATACATGCATAAATCATCCAAGTATTCTCAATAACAAAGAACATATGCTTTATATTAAACATATATATGTAAAATCATTCATCTCTTGGTAAATAAGATCATATCATCAAGTTTGGAAAAGATATAACCCCTACCTCAAGCTTGTAGAGCAGAAGGAAGGAACAAAAGTGGAAACAGAAGCCCAGTTCGGTGAAATCCTAAAGCCCTCGCGTCAACACGTTCCTAGCGTAGCAAAATCCTCGAATCAATGATGTATAACCCCAACCCACATAGCCAAAGCTCATGCCTAAGCTCCCATAGCGAAGAACCAAGGTAGAAGATGATGAGTAGTGAAGAAGAATGATGTTTGATTGATTTGAAGCTTTGATTCTTCGATCGGGGATGAGAAATAGGTAGAAATCTTCCTCTTTCTCTCTCTAGAACCTTCTGGAACTCTCCAGAGGTGTGTGGAAATGTTTGGCTGAAGTTGGGGTGAAAAAGGACCAAAAATGGCTTTAAAACGTCCTTAAGTTGATGGGAATAGTTAACTGGCGGACTGGTATGCCAAATACCAAATACCAGTCTGCGGTGCACAAATTTTCCAAAATTTTGTTGCCCAACCGGTATGCCAAAAAGGCCATACCGGTCTGCGGGTAATTTTGGTGCCCTGATGCACTGTTTTTGTTTCGACCATAACTTTTCGCTCGGAACTCCAATTGAGGTAATCTTTATGTCCACAGAAAGGTCATTCAAAGATATACAACTTACTAAAAGAAAGTTTTCCAAAATTTTGGATAGATTTTTCCCAAAAATTCACCAAAGACAGCGCTCTGCCGAATTGCTACCGAATGACCAGAATTTCGCAATAGGCCTACTTTGCGGCATGTTTTGACCCACAAGGAGTGTGAATTGGACTTCTGCCAAACACGAAAGTTGTAGAATGGTACAAATACTAGACATCAGCATGGGCGGAATCTTAATTGGATTAGAGATGGAGAAGTTATGGAACTCCAAAGTTAACGAAAAATGGTGAATCACGTAAGACCAAAACTTTTTATTTACCAACCGAAATCGATTTGGACCACCCGAATCGATTTAAGACAAATTAAAACACATGATATTACAAATATACCTTTGATAATATGCTATAAAAGAAGGAAAGAGATTGAGAGAATTAAAAGAATGCTTGTATTGATATTTCAGTAGTAATGGATACCTAGACCAAACTTCTTGCAATGGGCTTGGATTTAATTTGGATCTAATTTTTTTTTTCTTTTTGGTTTAAATTGAGAGTTCTCAATGCTTTACCATCGATTAAGTTACAATGAAAAGTCAGTGACTAGAACGACATAGGCAAGCAGCAAATGTATGACTAGATTTATAAGACATGATTAAAACTAGGAGCACCTAGCCAAATAGGCTAGACATTATTGGAAAACAAGATATATAGTGAGATAACAAGAGTTGTTTTATCGCCTTTAAGTGTACAACGAGGTAAGGCGGCAACAACGGGTAGGGTTTCTAGGCTTTGTAGAAAGAATATTGGGCACCCAAAGGCAACAAGGCTTGAGGATCAATAAACCTTTGATACTATGTTGTAAAAAGGAAAGGGAATGAGAGAACTAAAATAATGCTTGTATTGATATTTATGTGTGTCTACAACCAAGAATACAAGGGAATATATATATAAGACAAACTTATGAGACCAAAAATAAGAAATTATATATGATTGCCTTGATCCTTTTCTAAATTACCTAGATGGAATATTTAACTGGTCCTTGATTTATTGATTTGATTGATTAATCAAGATTGCTTAATTTCTACAAATATATCATAGCATATTAATTGAAATCATGTAAATATTTCAACATATGCAAGCTGGTCTGCCCACCTATACATGTCCTTGCTCCGCTAATCACGTAGTCGTTACCTACTCATGTACTACCGCTGTCGAGCTCCAAGTAGCCAAGGCAAAGCTATGAGGTTAGCCACTTTAGCAGAGCTGATATGTTGTTCCTTTAGCAGGTCATCTAAAGCAACTCTACGAGCTAAATGGTTAAAGTGGCTCCGTTATCTCGTTGACTTTGGCCCTTGCAACGTGTTCGACACGAAAATTCACATATAGGACGCCACGTGTCTGTAGATCATTGGCCCAGCTAAACATAAATGTGGCCAGGATAGAGTTGGAGTTTACTAGTTACCCTCATTAAAAATTATGGATGCCTGAACCAAATTTTCAATTTCGGTTTCGTTTTAGATTTATTTGGGTCTTATGGGAATTTTTTATTTATTTTTACTATTTTTTTAGAAAAATCAATTCAAAACTACTAAACTTCAAATTAAAAAATCTTTTCAAGAATGCTTTACACGAGAAAAGTATAAGTTAACACTAAGGATTTCATGCATGCAGAAAATTAGTATTAATTTTTGGAAGGTGCTGTGATGAATCAACTTTTGAGTGATAGTTGTACTGGAAGAACTTTTAGTGTTATTTTAATTGTATGGAGATATATAACTGGGCTTTGTTAAATAATACTTTCATTTCAATGTTTACATGGTATATTATAAATTTAAAATCCACACACGAGAATCAAGAAGCAAACCGTATAAAACTAGGTATTCAGACCATCAACATGAAAGTAAAAAAAGACATAATACGTATTTATTAAAAAATGAAAACACATTGAAATTAATGTATCAAACAATATATCTTTGATTTGGTTCGGGTTTGTAATGGCATAACCTAAAACCGAACTGATCCTACTTTGTTTCGATTTCACTATTTTTTCAGTTCGATTTTTAATAAAATGATTTAGTACAGTCGATCAGTTTTCAAATTTGTCACCTATATATATTACTAGTCTTATCCTACATAATTTAATTATTGTGTGAACTCCTAGAGCATATTTTTCTTCCTTACATTACCTAATGTCACTATCGTAAATGCACCTAACATAAATCACTACAAAGAAGTACCCACATCTAGAGAAGATGTCTCCGTTGACGAACCAAACTGTGAAATTAATGTTAGCAACCTCAAAAGTCAAGAGATGTCGGTATACTCACTCTGTTTTGTACTGAGAACACTTCAGAAGTCAAAATTAGAATTCTTGTGGATAATGTATATATAGTGGAATACTAGGTCCTTTCCATCATAGGCTTCGATAGGTAACTCTTTAAATTTGTATATTTTTGTTGTATTTAAGGGCGATGATCTATCAAATATTGTTATATTAACTATATATACGATGATTAATATGATAATCGCTTGATATTTTATCAATTTGTGATAAATAACGATGTGGTGTAACTTATTACATAAAAAATCAAAATAAATAGTTTCAGTTCTAAAAAAATTCTTAAATTGAACAATTAGTCTTTTTAATTTCATGTAAACATAATTAAAATGTTAAATCGCCACTTCGAATCGTAAAGATGTTTCAATTTAAATAAATACCAACCATAATTTATGGTAAAAAATATCTACCATTCCATTGCTATATATATATATGTGAGAATATAATGACCAATACGTATATATGTGATAAGCACATTATAATGCACTTGTATAGGCTTATACATGCAAGTTGTAATACACTTATATGGTTAAACACACTAAATAAACTCCAAATTACAACTTGTTGATTCAACAGCAAAATAGATTACTAACTCAATTTTGCAAGCTTGATTGTGTACGGAAGGTTGTGCCTATTCGATATGTGGAAATGATTGAGAAACTTTTCAAAAAGTCTGTAAGAAAGATGTTGAAAGAGTTGGATAAGATTGAACAAAGGTTGGAAGAAGAAATAAAGCTTAGAAGCATTTCCAAGATCAATCATGGCATTAGCAAGATCAATCTTGAGTCCTGCTAGCTTTCTTAAAAGAGGTCCTGAGAGCTTCCAATATCGATCTTGGCCACCCAAGTTCGATCTTGGCCACCCAAGTTCGATCTTGCCCACTTCCCACTTGTAGATATTTTTACCCACTTGTATCAACTTGCCAACCTTTTTTCACTTGTGTACAACTTATCTATGCAACTTGTCCACTTATCCCCACCTCCTTAAGACATCTATACATAGAAGGCAAGGTTCAACCTTCAAGATATACAATTTTAGAGAGAGATTACATACTTGTAATTGAGAGAGAATTAAGAGAGAAAATTAAAGTGAAACTTAATTTCTTCTCTTCTTCTTGTATTCTCCTGCAGTTGTAATAAACTTAATTTCCATCTATAAATATAAGCATTCTTTTAATTTTACTTCATCTTTAATATGTTTTCATCATCATGGATGGGTGAATCACCTAGCTAAGACTGAGGGACGAGTTTGCTGTAAAGTAAAGCTTGGTTAAGTTTCCAATTCATTAAAGTTGTATTCCTAGTATTGTCAAATAATTATGCTTGTCATCTATTGATCATATTCCATAATCTTTTATGTCTTAAAAAACCATAAAGAGTATGTGACTTCCATTTTAATCTCCTTTGCCTCCTTATGCCATGTATATGGAGTTCTTTAGTGATTAATGGATATATTTACTACATAAAGGAAACTTAGACTTTTCATGCCAATTAAGTATGATTAGTACTAGTTGAATAATTTATATAGAAATAAAGTACTTCAAGTAAGCATAATTTATTCAATAATCACCATTGTAAATAGATGGCTATGCTATTCATATAAATTTGGAGAGTTTTATTTCAAATATAGTCACATCTTGTGGTTGAGTATGAAGTATGGTTTTATTTTCTCTTGTCACCTACAACACTTAAACACACTTTGTGCCTATATTTGAGAACTCTCTAATTGCTCATTTGTTCCTTTATATGTGCTATCTGTCTTCCCTCATAAGGTGGCCTAGTGGAGTTGGATTGGTTGCATTTTCTCGAAATCTTTTATCACCAATGTCTAGGCTTCCATTTGATAAGCAAATATAAAACATATTAAGGTGAATGGATGAGACGAATTGGATTCACAAACCATGATTACTAAGAATAACAAATAAACCCCTAAAGCATTTACTTTCCTTAATACAAAAGTAATTTCATCACTTTAAAGTTTGTTTTACAATTTTCACGAAATAATTCAAAATACACTTTAAATCAATCAATCTTAAATAAACTTTTGGTCTACAAAGCTTTGGCCTCCTCCCTGTCGTTCAACACTAGGACTTCCGAAATACTATATTATAACTTGACCACCTATACTTGGGTGTATACGATTCCACTATTTTACGCGCGACAATATGCTTGGTAGAATTCTAAACAATCAAGAATCCTATCATTTTCTTACCATAAAAATCTCAACTAAAGAATTTGAAATCCAATGAACATGCAAATTCACATCTCTTACACTTAACTGGCACAATTCCTTATTCTCGGAGCGAACCTCAAATGTCTCAAAAATATTTTTTATCGAAAGATAAAGAAATGCAAGAGTAAGTGAAGGACTCATGGTGCACTTCGGTAAGGTAAAAATTAAGAAAATATTTTTTGTTCTTTTGCATTCACCAATTTTGTTAACTTCCATTTCTAAACGTGCCTAAATGTGTGAACTTGCCCTATTTTCCTAAACCTATATTGTGAGACAACTTAATAAATGATGAGAACTTAACCTATTTTTTGAAACCTAACTAATGAGACAACTTAATAAATGGTCCAACTGTATTATTTTGGCATTTGGAACGTTCTTTTAGATCGACCGCTAAGAAGGACTGTTAGTATCCAAATTACAATTTAAATTTCACAAACAAAATACTCAAATACTTACCAACTCAATCAATTCTCGTTGTCAAAAATGGCCCAACCATATCACTCTATGCTTTGAAACTATGAGGAATCAGTGGTAATGAAAAAAATGGGCCCCAGTTTAATTCTCCAAGGATTGCTTCATTTACTTGTAGTTATATATATATAGGTCCCCAACCAATCATAAATAGGTTGGATTTATCCATACAAGGATTAGTTGTAGCAAGGTCCATTGAATAAAAATATATAGTGTTATTTGTTTTTTTGGCTGCATATAAATGTGATATATGTTCTTGAATTTGTTGTTCACACATTTACTATGTCAAATTTCTCAAGTTTAATAACATCTACCTCTATCTCATAGTAATATATACAAATTTCACATTTTCAATGGAAAATTAATCACCTATTAGACATTATTTTTCACTAATATATTTATACATACAAGCTACTCTGACATTATTCGTCACTAAAATACGTACAAACTCATATGTTACACTTAATCATGTATTATGATATTAATTAGAATTACTATTAACCATACATGTTTGCGTAGTAATTTCTTCACCATTTTATATTTGTAAGTGCCATTCTTCGGCTACAATGTTTGGAGCATTTCGAGTCAAAAAAAGTCCTTCTTTCATGTTTAGAATTGCTCAACCCTCGGTAGTCTCAATTTTATTTTTGAGCGTCGAAGCTGTGTTCGAGAAGCTAGTATTGCGGAGCTAAAGCTTTAGGTATATTTTTTATCCGCTTATATTTTTACATAAGTTACAGAATATTAAAAAATGTTTTTTTTGAAAAAATTATTGATCTTAAGTGTATTTCCTTTAAATGTGCTTATGTGCTTTTAATCTTGTCTCTTGATTAGTTTTTATATCAATGTCTCTAAGGCTTTGATTCATGTGAAAAGCTTATTGATTTGTGATTGGCTAATATTTTTGTGGACCACATGTTTTCTCTCTTTTTCCTCTTTAGCCGACAACACCCATTGATATATGCTCTTTCTTTCTTCTTTAGTTTGTTATGCTTTATTTTGAGCCATTGGATTATCTTAGATCTAAGCCTTTTAGTGAGCACATATATATACATCCTTTTCTCTCATTGTCCCCTAATAGCAACACACCACACACACAACACACGAGCCCTAGAAAAATTTATCTTCTCTCTCATTCGTCTTCTCTCTCTCTAGATTCTTTGAAGAACACAAGTTCTTGTTGATTTGTAATAGTTAGACTCTAGAGGTTTGTGTGATTTTCGTATTGAATATTTTTCTCTTTATCTTGAGAGAGTTTTTGTATTCGAAATTTGGGGATTCTTAGTATTAAAGATCTGAACATTGGTGCGCTATGTACTACGGATTTATATTGTGTGTTTGAATCGGTTCTGCTGTGCTGTGGATCTACCGAGGCTGTGTAAACTCTCGGTGGTGTGGTGTACTTGGTATGGTGGTGCTCGGTTATGCTATATTGATTCATATATGTTTTTGCTATTATTTCTCTTCTTAAATCCGGTATTATCCTTCTAAGATCCATATCTCATTGTTCTTGATCTCTCTTGATTTGTTCTTTGATATTTGATACTTGATATCTTTGATTATTAATTGATGCGAAACAGTCCATGTAAAAAGTTCTTTGGTATTTTCTTAAGTTGTTCTTACACTCGAAATTTAGCCTATTAATTTGTTGATATTGCTGTCATATAAATCTATCATTGCTAAATCCATTGGTTCTATGTAAAATATATCATATTACTGTGCATAAATCCGTTATATACAAGCTGCCTTTTAAGGATTGTTTTTGTTGATTATTTGTGATAGTTTTATCCATGTAAGATTTGTTACATTCCTGATTTTGTTGGTGGTCTTTTGAGATTTCAAAATTTAAAACTTATGGAATTTATGTTGGCTGAGCTTATTTGTGTTTAATTGATTCTTGTTGTTGGTGAGGTTATCTCGGATAAGTCCTCTATTGTTGGTATAGTTTTGTTGAGTCAGCTTGGTGAAGGAAATGGGTACCCTTTGGTGTATACGGAATGTGCATTAGGGTCTTTGATTTCCTTTCGTCTGTGATACTCTTATAAAAACTTGTTATATAGTAGATTTGTTCTGAGGTAGGGTGCCTCCATAGATGTTTCTCTCATGTTGAGAGTTTACCACGTAAAAAACCCCTTGTGTTGTGATTGATTGTTAATTTATGTTTTAGTTCATTAATTGCATCAATATCACAAAGGTTTTCAAGAATCTTGAAAAACTAAATAAGTATTTCATAAAATTCAGTTTCGACATTTTTGAAAAGTAAACTTCTGGTTTATTATTAATTTTGGATTATCCATTATGGGAATTTCAATATTTACATGCTTCTCTGTCTGTTGTGGGGAAAGAGGGGGGGGAGGGGGAGGGCTATGTTTAAAACTAGTATGCAACCCGACGCTATGTGCCGTTGTTTCCTGAAATAGAATATATAATTTCAGAAGGTCTAAATAATGTGTTAGTGGCAAGTGTAGAATTTTGAATTTATATTGTGGGGAGTGAATTATAGTGTTTTTTCTTAAATATACTATAATGAATAATGCAAAAGTACATGGATAATGTGAAAAAAATATATTTTGATGGACTGCATTTCACTTTTATGTGTTTGGAACACATTTTTTTAAATTCTTGAGAAGAGAGAACTTTATAAAACCTGTATCTATAAAAAAAATTAGGGCACTAGGTATCGATTTGTAAGGAGGGGGGAATCTATCATGAGAGTAGATGGAATTTTGATATTTTTAATTAATATCGTAATTCATCTTAAAATATAACTTTTAAGAAATTAAATTACTATATTAATAAGTTCTAACTCAGATGGTATCATGTTTACTTCATATACTAATGGTCAAAGTTAAGACCATATTAATGGTAGTTTATTAATCCCTTAAAGGATAGTGATGTAATATTCTACTGAAGTTATGACAAATTCAAAATTTAAGTAAATTCCATTTCTAACATTTTATTTAGTTACTTTTTTAGTGCAACCCTAATAATAATCTAGGATATTGAAAAATATGTCTTGTTTGTAAAAGAACTGGGGAATAATATTTTTGTAAATTAAGGGCATATATTTGACCAAACTTCAAAAGCAATGTAAATTTAACTTTGCAGTAAATTTTTAACTTGTATTTTTTTACAGAGTCATGCAATTAGTTTGCATTTCATGTTTTTTAGCATATCATTATAAATAATTATTTAATTGACAGCACTTTATAATAATTTTACCAACTTACATATTTAAAACCTATTTATTAATAAAATACGCATAATAATTTTTTCGGAGTTATGCAAAGTTAAGTTTGCACTCCTTGATTTCTAAAATATTATTATGTATTTTTGTTTACTTTACATTTTTTTAAAGTTTTACAAATAAAACATAAGAATATACTTGTTAAAAAATCGAAACACATCATACAAAACAAATTTGCATTAAATTGTTTTATTGCGAAGTTAAATTTGTAAAAAGAAAAATTTTGTTCAAAGTTAAATTTGCATTCGGTCAAAATACTTATTTTAAAATACAAATGATAAACAAATCTTTTTTTAGAATGATAATAATATAGAATCCCTTATTTTAAAAGAATATTATTTTTTTTTTTTCAAAAAATATTACGACGCATGACTTTTTACATTATTTCTAGATTATAAAATGTAAATTTGTCTTTTTTCTCATTTCAATGTATCTTTCAAATCAGTCATATTCATTTTGGGTTTGTACTTACTCTATTTTCTCAACCCGAATTAATGAGACAACTTAATAAATGGTCCAACCTTATATCTCTCCATTTGTTTTTCTCTATTTTTTTTTGGCATTTGGTTACGCATGATTTTGGTCAAAGATATATACTCAAATTTCGGTAAACATTTAGACTGGTTCTTACAGATTAATCATCATTTTCAATAGGTTAATATTATAAGTTTAACTAAAATGTTACAGGTGAAAGATTTAAATTCTTAACAACTCGATCAACCAACCTTAATAGGCAAATGGACCAACCTTATCACTCTATTTTTCAAAACTATAAGGAATCAGTGGTGGTGAAAAAAATAGGCTATGCTTGTAATTATATTAGGTCCCCAACCAAATCATAAATAGGTTGGATTTATCCTTAGAAAGATTCTAGTTAGGTCCATTAAATAAAATATGTAGCCTTTTTTTTATATAATTTTTTTATTTAATATGTTTTTATACATCTTGCCTACGTATTAATGTCTGATACATAATGAGTGATCGCAAAAACTGCTACAATGTCTGAAAAATGTTGACAATTTATACCCCGTCTACACAAAAACGAGACTCTCGTTTATTTGTATTGTTTTTCCTTGTGAAAATGTGATGATTATTATTAATAATATAATTATTTATTAGAAGGCATAAAACATTAATATAGATATGATAATTATTAAAAATGGTTGATTCAAACCATTGTTCCACAGTAAAACATATATATACCTCAGCATGGGTTTATAAGATGGGTTGTGTCACCACATTGTTATAAGATTTTTTGAACAAAACCCCACACCTATAGCCAAAGTTGTTTACGTTGGGAAGAATATTGTTATTATGTGCGTGGATCTATGGGTCAAACCCGATCTCCAGCTCATGGGAAGGGGCCCAATCCCTTGGGGGGCGCCTTGCAGACTCAACAA
Organism: Lonicera japonica; assembly: GCA_021464415.1. Taxonomy (NCBI): domain Eukaryota; kingdom Viridiplantae; phylum Streptophyta; class Magnoliopsida; order Dipsacales; family Caprifoliaceae; genus Lonicera; species Lonicera japonica. The sequence goes on from CM038464.1 coordinate 66,217,051, forward strand.
TTGGTATGAAAGCCGATCGTAAATTCAGAAGCTTGGAGCATTACTAGTAGCTAGACTAGGCGGAGTCAACAAGGACTCGGTGGACCCTAGGGTGGTGAGTCACTGTACGAAAATCTTCTGATCGAGTAGCTGGAGTTAGTGGAGCCTATAATGGAGTCACTACAACCTACATACACCAGCGTATTGTACCAAGCGGTTGTTCTAGTTCTTCAAATAACGTGAAATTGGTGTATCTCAGGATTTTGCATTTACAAAGTGAACAATTATGCAGACAATTTTGAGTGGTAACCTACATGGATTTAGTCCAAAGGTGGAGCCATGATATATGGAGCCCAAGATGGAGCCAGATATTGACTGGTTTAATCTAAAATGGAGATTATTGAGAATAGTTGTCTCGAACCATTGTCCCACATTGAAAAAAAAAATGAACTCGATCAACATGGGTTTAGAAGATGGACGTAATAAAGAAACTTTTAAGAGAAAATCCCACTCTTATGAGAAAAGGTCTTTAAGTTGGAGATAATATTATTACTATGTACATGGACCGAGGGTCCATCCAGTTCACTAGCTCGCGGAAAGGGGGCCAACCTCAAGGTAGGTGCCCCACAAGCCCAAAAACTGTACATCATAATCACAACTTATTCAGGCCAGTTCTCCAGCTCATGGAAAGGGGGCCAACCCCCAGTAGGCGCCCCACGAGCCCAACAACTATGATTGTCATAATCACTACTTATTCAAAGAGGCAATTGCCACCGTGCATATTCCATGGGATTTGGTACTTTGATACCTAGCTTTTGAGAATTTTTTTTTATCTTCACATAATAATTAAGAGTGGTATTATTAGTAAAATAACTATACTTATTGTTAAAATAATTTACAACTTTAAAAACGTACAATGTACAATTTCTCAAAAGAGTACGTACTATGATTTGATAAAGAAATAATTATTTTAACTAGCAATATTAGTAGCCATAATTAAATGACAATTTTAACATTCTTTTGATGTTTTTGGCTAGTTATGCCTACAGCAAATAATTGAAGGGAGCTAAAATCAAGAGCGGAATTGGGTGGGTATGTAGGTAGAAGGTTGGGTGGGTGGGTGGGGGGGGGGGGGGGGGGTTGTGTTTTGGGGCTTCAAAACAAAAATAAATTAACATTTTAATAAAGTGGTGTATTACTCCAATATTTTATTTTATTTTTGTCCCATTTAATAACAAGATGGAAATTGATATGAAAAGCGTTTGATTTGTGGGAAAGGTTAAAAAATAAGTCTACTAATTCCGTGAGTTGTTCATTTTCCCATTTTTTTTAGTTGCAATCTTACTCCTATATTTATTTTAATTTATAAAAATTGACACTAGTATTAAGCTTGGCACCCCTCCCCCTTACCCCCAACCAAAAAATAAAAAAATCCTTTGCTCTGCCTTTCCTTGCACTGCACTAATCACATCACATAATTCACGCTCTGCAGATTCAGAACATTTAACATTAAAAAATACTTATTATAATCTGGAATTGGGTTATCCTAAGTCTGTTTGGCAAAAAAATTTTAAAGATTAATTAAAAAAAATAGAACCGATCATCTTTATCTGCTATAATATGTTAAGGGTGTTGTCACATCACCAATAAGTATTAATTATTGTCAGTACCCATCAATGAATAGAGAGAGAAGGTAACCATTAAAAACTCGTCCGTCCATATATATATATACTAGTTAATGCCCGTGCCTACGATACGATTCAATTGTATTTATATGTAGTTGGTCACACTATCTAAAATTATATTTATTACTACTTTTTTTTATATCTATAATTACTTGTAATTTTAAAAAAAAATTATCTTATATTAAGAGTTCTTATTCCAATTTTTTTATTTTTCAAAAAAATTAATTTTAACATTATCCTAAAAAAGTAGTAGTATACTTTTAATTTGAATAAGAGAAATTAAATTTTCCCATACGGCACTAATTTTAATTTTTAATCTTAACCAAATTTAAAAAATATAATTGTATGCCTATTATTCAAATAGTGGTAATGTAAATTAAATCTAACTAATTACACTTCCATTATAATTAGGGATGAGAAATAGCCTAATTCGACGGGTTTTCGACTAAGCAAACTCCAATATAGGGCGGACTCTTTCTTTATTATTTTATAATCTGAAAAAGTATGGGTGCTAAATAGCTTAAGTTCGAATTCATGTACATTCTGTCCATTTGTCTCAACTCTATTGAAGTATAACATTTTTTCTTCAAAATACCCTTATGATACAATCTAATTACAACTGGTAAGGAAATAGTGAGTTGAGATTTATACGTATAGTATAGTAAACTGGGTAGATTTTTTAATTTTTTTTAAATAAGTATACTTTATTCAATTTTAGTTTTAATCATATTTTTAGATATATCGAATTCGAATTTGGTAAAACCCTAAACTCAACTATTGATCCTCTAAAGTTAATTCCAATATAATCTATTTATATATATTTCCATTATTACCTTTTGGATTTTTAAAATTTAGAAATTATTAATCATATATAGAATAAACGTGTGCCAAGATAATAATCAAGTAAGTTTAAATTAATATGTTTACATTTAGATAAGTTTATATTTAGATCAATATAATATTTCAAAATTATAATTAGTTTCCAAAGAAAATGTAATCATCTGGGTTCTCCTCTAAAATGGTTAGTTTAAGTTGTAAATTAGGTTCATTGCACTCACATATATACTAATATATATCAAGGACTTTCCAATTATACTATCGATGTTCCCATTACACTACCGATGTGGGATATTTTGGGTCGTCACAAACTTGACCCACAATTTCAGCACCTCACGTGATAGTGATCTTAGGTTCATTCTGATACCATACGTAATCATTCGGGTTCTCCCCCAAAATGGCTAACCTAAGTTGTTATTTAGGATCATTGTTCACACATATATACCAAGAATTTTTCCATTTGTGGGTTATTTTTAGGTCGTTTCAATCACCCCCTGTTAGCTAGCCACGTTCAGTTATTCCGGCTTGCCATCTGCAACACAAATCCGACCCACAATATCAACATGTCATGTGGTTGCAGTCTAGGGTTTCTCCTAAAATGGCTAGCTGGGTTCCCCCCGAAATGGCTAGCTCAAATTCTAAGTTATGTTCATTACACATACATATATACCAAGGAACTTCTCATTACACTACCGATGTGAGATATTTTGGGTTGTTACAATCTCCCCTTGTTAAATCCCTAACGTCCTCATCAGGCTGATGATAAACGCGCAATTTTGTAGTTGCTAACGCTCTTTTAATTATGATTATCGCGTTTATCTTAGCCTAGATTAATTAAATTAACCCACTTTTTGTGCACATACTAAAAATATCAAGAATTGCTTTAACATGGCATAAAGTAGCTTTTTCTAGTGTCTTGATTGTGCCCATAGATTTTGGAAGCAAGTTAGGGAGCTTTGGGAAGTGTACAAGAGAGATAGAAGCCAAAAGAGAAGAATAAAGTTTCCCGAAGCTGTCCTCTGATCAATCAGAGGCCAGCTTTTAGTACAAAATCTGTCATCTGATCAATCAGAGGGTGCTCTGATCTATCAGAGCCCACCTTATTGAGCAAAATCTTCCCTCTGATCGATCATAGGAGCCTCTGATCGATCAGAGACCGCCCAGATCTCAAAAGACAGCCCCTAAAAGCAGCTTTTCTCACATTTTGATGCATGGAAACTCACCAAAAGAGCTGAAGTTTCTATTTCTAGATAGGATCAGGGGTTTTTCCTTTGGATCTTTGGAAAAGTGTACTAGAATACCCATTTTTGGGCATTACTCCCCCACAATTTAATTGCTCCTTGTCCCTCATGTAAAGTATGTAATTTTCTAGATCTAGATTCAAAGTAACATAAGTGTTTTCCTGCACTTTCTCTCTGCTATCACTTTTGTAAGAAATCTAGTTATAGAAACTCTTGAGAGAAATGGAGATCACTTTAATGATTTTTGTTTATAGAACTATCATGGAGTAGTTTCATTGCTAAGGCTAAAAGATGAAGTTTGCATTGCATTAATTATGTAAGTTTGTTTCTCATTCCGTTGTTAGTATTGTTAAATACTTGTTGAATCCTTCATCTTCTCTATTCAACCAACCATTCATAAGCTAGTAAGATAATCATCATAAGGTGATTTGACTTTGTATGCCTTGTATACATAGATCTCAATCATTAATGAGGAGATGATGCACTTGTGTATTTCTTATTAGCCTATGTCCATTCCTTCTATGATTGAGATACTTTACATTGCTAAGCATGTTTAGTCTTTGAATATTCATAGAAATACCATAAATTTGAGATTCCAATCCTTGAATGCTTTAATGATATGTTGAGTACTTTCTACACTTTATGTGATTTTGAGACTCAATATTTTCTTAGTTAGAGTGTTGCCAAGGAGGATCTCTTAAGTTTATGCCATAATCAACTCCACTAATCACCTTAAGGATTCAATTTGTATTTATCAAATGTGTCTAAACCGGATGATTTAATCTCCACCTAGACCTCCCAATCTTAACAAATGAAATGTTATGATTTATTGAGCTAAACTTTTTAGTCGGCCATTTTCATAATCAAGTCAATTGCCATAAGGGAAACTAACAATGAATTCTCAATGCCTAGTTTATGTTTATGCCTTTTCTTTTGATGTATCTCAAGTTTGCATCTTAGTTGAACATTATATGGGAATGGGTTGCACTTGCTTCACACCCTTTCTAACAAGATAAAAATGAGAGATACATTTGTGTTGAGTTTTACTTATACCCTTTCTTTATATGGCATTTATATGGGAATGGGTTGCTTTAGCTTCACACCCTTTTGCTTAGAAAAGTGTAAGGTACTCAACACTTAGGAATTGCATTGAGGATTTTGAATGAGTTTAATTTTACATAACATTTCAAAGCAAATGAATTCTATAATGCCTTAGCCTTTTTCTTATCAATTGATACATCACCTTAATTTTTATTACAAGACTTTAAAATCAACAACTAAAATCAACCAACCAAATTCTCTTAACAAAGCCTTGGACTCGTAATCACCATATCGTCTTTCCGACTATGCTTGTGGTTCGACACTTGGACTTACCAAGTATTATAATTTTACAACCTACACTTGGGTTCCTAAGCACAAAAATATTTTCGGGCGCGTCAAGTTTTTGGCGCCGTTGCCAGGGATACGGCGAAAGACGGATTACGGGTTTTGTACAAAAATCCGCTTTGTAAGTATCTCTTCTCCCTTTGTGAATAAGTTTTTCTTGCTTATTATTTTCTTTTTTTATAGGTGGCAATTTTCTTTAAGATCACCTTCCCGGGCTTATGCTTAGGGACTTGTACATTGATCTTCGCATAACTCCACCAAGAGGCCAACCACCACCAAGGTATTCTTCTCCTTCACCCACTCCATCCGAGATGAATAACGAAGACAATGAGTCAAATGCTGGAGAGAATAATGATCACAATTGTCCGGTCAGCACCATGCGAGATTATCTTCAACCTCCTAGAGGCACTTCAAACTCTTGCATTGTCATTTCCACGGGACAAGCCGGAACATTTACTCTTAAACCGGGCATGTTGCAACATATACCGTCACTTCATGGTATGGATTCCGAAAACCCTTACTTGCATTTAAAAGATTTTGAGGAAGTTTGCTCTACTTTTAGAGAAGCTAACACAAATGAGGAAATAATGAGGTTAAAACTTTTTCCATTCTCTTTAAAAGATATAAGGAAAAATATGGCTAAATTTTCTACATTCCAATTCCATTTGAACTTGGCAAGAATTACAAATCGAATTTTTAAAGAAATTCTTTCCCGTTAATTGAACCAATGCTTTGAGAAGGCAAATTTCAAATTTTTTCCTAAAGAAAATGAAAGTTTTTACAAGTGTTGGGAAAGATACAAAGAACTTTTGAATTCTTGCCCCCATCATGGACATGAGACATGGAGTATTGTGAGCTATTTTTACGAATCACTCACTCTCGCCATGCGCACGTTTGTGGAAATGATGTGTAATGGAAATTTTTTAAGCAAAAGTCTGGAGGAAGCGTTGTTGTACTTTGATGAAATAGTCGAAGGTACCCAAAATTGAAACACCTACACGGACGAGGTTAAGGGTAAAGTTTTCGAGATAGGGGGTTTGTACCAATTGTCCAAAGGTGATGACATTGAGTTGAAATTTATTCAATTGTCAAAAAAGTTGAAGCCATGGAGTCTAGTAAAATGAAGGAAGGTAATGTAGGTACTAGCACCGTTTGTGTCATTTGTGAGAAAGTGGGACATTCCACGGATGAGTGTCACACAATTCCGGCCTTCAAAGAGGTCCTTCAAAGTCCCTCACAAGTCAATGCTATGAACTCATATTCTAGGGCACACAATGATCAATTTTCTCAAAGGTATAATGAAGGGTGGGAAATCATCCTAACTTTAGTTGGGGTGGAAATCAAAATGCTCATCAAAATTCCAATGCAAATTCAAATTCTTTTCAACCAAGACCACCTCCACCCCAAAACAACTCTTTTGGCCAAACTAACCCAAACCCAAATTCAAATTTGGAGTCTCTTTTGCGATAATTTATAGATAAGGCCAATAGAGAGGTTAATGATTTGAAAACCCAAATGTCCAAACTCAGAACCGCGTTGTCCACTCAAGAAAAAGGGAAATTTCCATCTCAACCCTTAGCTAACCCAAGAGGTCAAGCTTTAGTGATCAATGAGGGTGAATTGAGTGGAAATGTTGAAGAATTGAAATCTATCACCATCCTTAGGAGTGGGAAAGAGATTGACAAAACTATAGTTCCTAAGGCCAAAAAGCCGGTGGATATAGCCGAGTCAAGTCAAGTTGAGGAGATCACCTTAGAAGAGAGAATGAGGGAAGAAGAGAGAATTGGGAAAGAGGACATAGAAAGAATCCGAAATAGCATCAAAGCCCCTTTTCCCAAAAGGTTAAATCAACATCCTAAGGAAAATCACAACACCGGAATTCTTGATGTGTTTAGGCAAGTCAAGATCAACATTCCTTTGCTTGATGCGGTCAAGCAAATACCTTCATATGCTAAATTTCTCAAGGATTTGTGTACCACCAAAAGAAGGTTGAATGTTAAGAAAAGGGCGTTTATGATGGAGCAAGTGAGCTCGATCATGCAAGGCACTCGCATTCCAAAATTTTAAGATCCCGGTTGCCCAACAATTTCATATTTAATTGGTAATTGTCGTATAAAAAATGCCTTGCTTGATTTGGGAGCTAGTGTCAATGTACTTCCTTTTTCGGTGTACAAACAATTGGGGTTACGAGAGTTGAAACCTACCAAGTGACGATTCAATTAGCGGATCGATCCGTTAAGATACCAAGAGGAATAGTATATGATGTTTTAGTGCAAATTGATAAATTCTACTTTCCCGTTGATTTCATTGTTCTTGATATGCAACCGGTAGCAAATCCTGCTAATGAAATTCCCGTCATTTTAGGAAGATCATTTCTTGCCACATCTAATGCCATCATTAATTGCAAGAAATGGAATTGTTAAATTGACTTTTGGAAACATGACTCTTGAGCTAAATGTGTTCTCTTTAAGCAAACAACAAAATAATTTTGATGAAGAAAGTGAACATGTGAACATGATAGAGTCATTAGTCCAAGATCATTTCAATGATACATACGATTCGAATTCAATGGAAGACAATCTAACAACTTCCAATGAATTCGATGAGTGTTTGGACGTATTTTCTTTGCTTAAAGACAAGGTTCAATATCCAAAGAAGCAAAAGGAGAGCACATCCGATCTAACACAAAAACTTGAGGGACAAATGGAGCTCAAGCCATTGCCAAAAAACCGGATGCTACAAATAGAAGAATTGGAAGAATTGAGGAGAGACCCGTACCAAAATTCAAAATTAAGCAAGAAAAGGGCAAAAAAATTTCATGATAAATCTATTTTACGAAAAGATTTCAAACTTGGTCAAAAAGTCCTTATTTATGATACGCATCTCCACCTTTTTCCCGAAAAATTGAAGTCTCGTTGGAATGGCCCTTATATTGTCAAGCATGTATTTCCATTTGGGGCCGTGACGGTAGTTGATCCAAAAACGAATTTTGAATTTAAAGTTAACGGGCAAAGATTAAAATCGTTTTTGGAAATTCCAACGCTAAAGGAGTCCACCCCTCTAAGCGACCCGACCTACGCCTAACAAGCGTAGGTCATGTTTGTATATAATTTTTGTTTATTTTATGGAGTTTTAGGAGAATCGTCACACGTTGTAAAAAGTTCAGGGACTAAAATGCAAAAACAGCAAACTTTGAGGTACTAAAGTGAATGGACCAAGAGCCAAAAAATCAAACTTTCAAAAAAAAAATTTGAGTCCACTGCTACATGAATGATCGATCAGAGGTGATGGCTGACCGATCAAAGGTGATTTTTATAAAAAAAATAAAAAAAAAATAAATTTTTTGGTCCAACAAGCTCATTTCTCTCCCACTTCGAGCTTCATCTTCTCCCATCCTCCATTAACCCTCTTTTCATCACCTCAAACACCGAAATACCTCCACCAAACACTCCATTAAAGATCATTCATCCATTAAATCCTTCAAATCTTCCATCAATCTCTCTATTTTCACCCAAAAATATCAAACCCATCACTTTATCTCACTAAAAATTCAAACCCTTCACCCCACCTCCATTTTCGAAATCCTCACCAAAAATTCAGATTTTTGCCTTCTATTCTATCCATTTATCATCTCAAGCACATAACCTTCACTTTCATCCATTAATTTCCACCCAAATCCACCCAAATCTTGAATTTTGACCCTATAGATCCCCAATTTCAAGCTCTTCATCAAACCCACCAATAATTTTGGAACCCACTTGTTCCCAAGCTCCAATGGCTTCATCCTCTACTAACCCAAGTCCAAGAAGAAGCACGGTCACTCCTCCTAACTTTGAAACTCCATTTTTTATTTTTATTTTATTTTGCTTTATTTTCTTTTTGGTTTGTTGGATTATTTAAGCATAACTACTTGTGATGGCTTGAGCTTTAATTTTCCATGTTATGTTTGACTAATGCTAACCCACTTTTTTAGATTTTTGTATATATTGTAGCTTTGAAATTGATCCTAGCTTCTTTTTGGAGAAATTGAAAAGCAATTTTTCAAGAATTCGCCCATTTTTTTTTTCGTCATCTTCGAAAGCATTGAGGACAATGCCAACTTTAAGTTGGGGGGTGAGCACTTTCAAATCTCAAATTTTCAAGCATGCTTTCTTTCATGTTAATTTTCTCTATGCTAGGATTGATTTCACCATCTTATCGAAGTTTGAAAAATGATGATCAATTTTTTTAGAATTGTCCTTGAATTGATGGTTTTTGGCAAGAAATTCTTGATTCGGATAAGTAGTTGAGTGATAATCTCTATGGCATTGCTTCACTTAGATTCTTGAGCCATGTAGTTTCCTATGAATATGCATAATGTCGTGGCTTCATTTAGTCTTTGGTATCACATAGAGTGATTTTCATCTTGTGTAGAGAGAAGTAATGTTCAAATGTAATAAAAGCTCTTTCGAAAAGATCCTCCTTAGAGGGGACACATGCATGGCACTTACAAAAAATTTGAAAACTTGGATGACTTTTAAACTTAATATTGACTTTAAGCTTCACTTGACTAAATTCATAAGTCATTTTTCTAATATTAAGGATATGCAAAGGTTACCATATGGAAAAAGGGTGAATAGCTTCCTTTGTGTATTTCAAAAAAAAAGAGAAAAAAAGAAAAGAAAAAAGAAGCTATGAATGCAAAATCACAAAGTGAGACCACTGCCTTCCATAGAGATGCAAACCACCTTGAGCTAATTTAGTAAAAAGTCCAAGTAAAGATAAAGAAAAGTGCTTAAAATTGACAAAGTTCTTGAGCTTTTGTTTTTGAAAGATTTCTCTCTTCCACTATTGATGAATAAAACTATTTGTGATTGAAGAATGATTGTGTCAAAGATCCATATGCATAGTGTGTTCAAATGGGAATGTGGAGCTAGTTTCTAAAGGAGATTGTAAGCAATGGAGATCGTCAGTCAAATGCCAACATTCCGAAAATTGTAATAGTAATGCCAAACACTTGAATCAATTCACGGAAATGCTTCAATTCTACTACTTAGAGTTCAAACTTCGGATGTTTGTGGGTATCATCACTATAAACCCTCACGAGACACAACTCGTCTTCTAGGGGAACTTAAGAGTTCAAAGGCTTAATGCATGTGCGAAATGCATTTTTGGATATTATACATAGCTATTTTTATTTTGCTTGCTAATTGACTAGCAAGAGTTTAGTTGGGGGGTGTTGATAAACGCGGCAATTTTGTAGTTGCTAACGCTCTTTTAATTATGATTATCGCGTTTATCTTAGCCTAGATTAATTAAATCAATCCACTTTTTGTGCACACACTAAAATTATCAAGAATTGCTTTATCATGGCTCAAAGTAGCCTTTTCTAGTGTCTTGATTGTGCCCATAGATTTTGGAAGCAAGTTGGGGAGTTTTGGGAAGTGTACAAGAGAGATAGAAGCCAAAAGAGAAGAATAAAGTTTCCCGAAGCAGTCCTCTGATCAATCAGAGGCCACCTTTTAGTGCATAATCTATGCTCTGATCGATCAGAGCCCACCTTATTGAGCAAAATCTCCCCTCTGATCGATCAGAGGAGCCTCTGATCGATCAGAGACCTCCCAGATCTCAAAGGACAGCCCCCAAAAGCAGCTTTTCTCACATTTTGATGCATGGAAACTCACCAAAAGAGCTGGAGTTTCTATTTCTAGATAGGATCAGGCACTTTTCCTTTGGATCTTTAGAAAAGTGTACTAGAATACCCATTTTTGGGCATTGCTCTCCCACTATTTAATTGCTCCTTGTCCCTCATGTAAAGTATGTAATTTTCTAGATCTAGATTCAAAGTAACATAAGTATTTTCCTGCACTTTCTCTCTACTATCGCTTTTGTAAGAAATCTAGTTAGAGAAACTTTTGAGAGAAATGGAGATCACTTTAATAGTTTTTGTTTATACAACTATCATGGAGTAGTTTCATTGCTAAGGCTAAAAGATGAAGTTTGCATTGCATTAATTATATAAGTTTGTTTCTCATTCCATTGTTAGTATTGTTAAATACTTGTTGAATCCTTCATTTTCTCTATTAAACTAACCATTCATAAGCTAGTAAGATAATCATCATAAGGTGATTTGACTTTGTATGCCTTGTATACATAGATCTCAAGCATTAATGAGGAGATGATGCACTAGTGTATTTCTTATTAGCCTATGTCCATTCCTTCTATGATTGAGATACTTTACATTGCTAAGCATGTTTAGTCTTTGAATATTCATAGAAATACCATAAATTTGAGATTCCATTCCTTGAATGCTTTAATGATATGTTGAGTACTTTCTACACTTTATGTGATTTTGAGACTCAATATTTTCTTAGTTAGAGTGTTGCCAAGAAGGATCTCTTAAGTTTATGCCATAATCAACTCCACTAATCACCTTAAGGATTCAATTTGTATTTATCAAATGTGTCTAAACTGGATGATTTAATCTCCACCTAGACCTCCCAATCTTAGACAAATGAAATGTTATGTTTTATTGAGCTAAACTTTTTAGTTGGCCATTTTCATAATCAAGTCAATTGCCTAGGAGAAACTAACAATGAATTCTCAGTGCCTAGTTTAAGTTTATGCCTTTTCTTTTGGTGTATCTCAAGTTTGCATCTTAGTTGAACATTATATGGGAATGGGTTGCACTTGCTTCACACCCTTTGTTACAAGATAAAAATGAGAGATACATTTGTGTTGAGTTTTACTTACACCCTTTCTTTATATGGCATTTATATGGGAATGGGTTGCTTTGGCTTCACACCCTTTTGCTTAGAAAAGTGTAAGGTACTCAACACTTAGGAATTGTATTGAGGATTTTGAATGAGATTAATTTTACATAACATTGCAAAGAAAATGAATTCTATAATGCCTTAGCCTTTTCTTATCAATTGATACATCACCTTAATTTTTATTACAAGACTTTAAAATCAACAACTAAAATCAACTAACCAAATTCTCTTAACAAAGCCTTGGACTCGTAATCGCCATATCGTCTTTCCGACTATACTTGTGGTTCGACACTTGGACTTACCAAGTATTATAACTTGACAACCTACACTTGGGTTCCTAAGCACGAAAATATTTTCGAGGGCGTCTGCCGAACACAGACCCAACCTGCAATATCCACACGTCACGCGATAGTAGTCTTGGATCCGCTCTGATACCATATGCAACCATTTGGGTTCTCTATCAAAATGGCTAACCCAAGTTGTAAGCTAGGTTCATTACACCCATATATATACCAAGGAACTTTTCATTATACTATCGATGTGAGATATTTTTGGTCGTTACAGAAAACAAACTATTATTATTTTATTTTAAAAAAATAATAAATATAATACCTGACATGCTCTAAGTTTTGGATATTGTAAATATCTTCGTAAAAAACTATTAATTATATTTTCTTCGTAAAAAAATTGATATTGTAAATATCACTACTTTAATACTGAGAGATAAATAAATAAATTCGCAAGTTTTAAATTTTTTAATGATTAAAAATAAAGTTGTTAATATATATATGATATGATTCCCTTTGTATTTGTTTTTTAGAAAAAAAAAAGGTGTTAAAAATTAAAATTCTTACATTAAGAAAATTAATTTTTACTATTTATAATAAGAAAATATAATTAAATTTTAGAACGTATAAATAATTTTGAGCAATCAAAATTTACATTGAATTTATATAACTAAATGTGAAAATATTAATAAATAATTGATATTGATAGTAAAAACTACTCATACATGCCTAATAATCGAATAATGGTAGGGTATTCAATATTATTAGGTATTTTTGGACATCACCACGAGAATCATCAAGGTTAAAAAAAGATGGCTCTCCTTCACCGGATATATGGGTTTGTTTGAGTTCAACATGCTATATTTATATGAACCTTGTAAAACCCCGTATTTTAAAAGAATATTTATTTATTCACTTATTTAAAAAAAAAAGTTAGTCCAAAAGATCTACATGTTCCAACCCCAAGTACTACCAAAAGGAGAAAATTATATACAAAAGTTCAATGCTAAATGACACTCAAAACTCCATTACTTTGATCCGCAAATCAACCTCAATCGAAATCCTGCAAAATAGAGTCTAGTGGGCGGTGAGCACAAAGCTCAGTAGGTTCATCATAATACGTGAGCTCTACTCAATTTATTCATAGCAAGCAAATCACTATCAACATGATTGTATAACAAACAACATACATGTGATAATCGTATTTCATCACAAAGACAATGAAGCGCACATAAATATAATTATAAGCATGTTCACACAAACATAATTGAAATAAGAATGAAATTAAGTAGATACTCCTTAGGGTATTCTCCCCTACCTTAAATCGAAAACAAGACGTCGACTGCACGTTCTTCCTATTTTTTTTCTCTTCTTCTCTTCTCTCATTTTGTGAGAGTCTGAATTTTTATGATCTTATAGATTTTGTTTTAAAGTATTATTTTACATGCACAAATTTTTTTTTTAATTAAATGTTCTGTATTTGAAGTGGCATTGTGAGTTCGTATATTGAATTACGAATTAAGATCTTGCTCTTCGCTACTATTACATGATATCTCATTTTATTGTTTTCATTGAATTTTCGGTTTGAGTTAATTTTTAGAATTATGATGTTTAAAATTTCGGGACGAAATTTATTTAAGGGGGATAGATTGTAAAACCCCGTATTTTAAAAGAATATTTATTTATTCACTTATTTATAAAATGAGAAAATAAATATGATAACGTAAGCTAAGGAAAATGAAATATGAATTTTACTAGTATTAATGAGTGGTTGGATACTCCTTAATTCTCTCCTATTTTCAATTAGTCATTTATATATTTATTTTATTTGATATATATACATATGTGTATGTATGGGAGTAACCTAATCTAGAAGGTTCTATTATTGCTATACATATATAAGTTAAGGAAATTGAAATTTGAATTACATTCACATTAATTAGTGGTTGACCATTCACTAATTTCTTTCTATACCATTCTATTAATCAATTATTTATAATTCAAATTTAAATGTTGAATTATTGTGTCATATATGTTTCTATAATTATGAGTACAGAATATTCCATTTCGATTATAAACATATATGTATATATTGGGTTATTTGGGAGTAGCTTGGAAAAAAGGGGAGAGAAAAAAAAACAGAAATAAAGAAGAAGAAAAAAATAGATTGACTACTCTCTGCCGAGAGTTGTAGAGAAAGAGGGGAAGAAAGAAAAGAAAAAAAAAGGAGTGAAAGAAGAAAAATAAGAAATGAGAGAAGAGAAGAAGAGAAAAAAAATAGGAAGAACGTGCAGTCGACGTCTTGTTTTCGATTTAAGGTAGGGGAGAATACCCTATGTAGTATTTACTTAATCTCATTCTTATTTTAATTATGTTTGTGTGAACATGCTTATAATTATATTTATGTGCGCTTCCTTGTCTTTGTGATGAAATATGATTATCACATGTATGTTGTTTGTTATACAATCATGTTGATAGTGATTTGCTTGCTATGAATAAATTGAGTAGAGCTCACGTATTATGATGAACCTACTGAGCTTTGTGCTCACCCCCCCCCCCCCACTAGACTCTATTTTGCAGGATTTCGATTGAGGTTGATTTGTGGATCAAAGTAATGGAGTTTTGAGTGTCATTTAGCATTGAACTTTTGTATATAATTTTCTCCTTTTGGTAGTACTTGGGGTTGGAACATGTAGATCTTTTGGCCTAACTTTTTTTTATGTATCAATTGGTTGTTGAAAAAGTATTTTCACTATTTTGTAACTTCGATTTGGATAATTAAAGAATTATTTATTTTTTGCTTAAATTTATTTTATTTTTAAATTTTTTTTTATCGTGGCCCGAAAATTGGGTCGTGACAAACCTAAGCTGGATAGAACCCAAATCGTATTTATGTTTATAATGTACCCATACTTATCACAATTAAAAAAATAAAAAATATCAGGCTTTAGGGTTATGGTTGGTCAAAAACTTATTGGGATGGATATTTTGCCATCATAAATCCTGATTGCTATTGCTAAGGTAGTTTTATTTATTATCGAACCAAATTTATAGGTTTTTTTAAAGTAATCAAATTTATAGTTTATTAATTATGCTTAAGGAAGATATTTTTTTTAACATAATTCGTTTTGCTTTCACAATAATACTAATCTATTTTTGTATATACAATTTGCAAACTTTAAAAAACAAAATCATAAATAAATCAATATCCATAGAAAAATGAACTTAAAATATTATTAAATTTAGATTTATTATATTTTGAAGTTTTTTAAAAAAAGTTGGAGAGTGAGAAAACTGACGTAACAGTGCAAATAAGATATAAATATATACTATTATTACTCAACATTTTCTTTTATAGATAATCTATGTGTTAAATAATATGGGGATGCTAAAAATATAGAAAAACTATAATTTATAATTAAACAAAATAGGAATATATATAGTAGTATCGGAGATGCTATTATATAAGTAATTTACATGTTAAATAATCTGGGACATATTGGAAATATAAAAAAACTCTAATTTACAAATAAATATTTAATGGCTATAGAGATACAATTAGAATTTTCATAGGTTTTAAACTATTTAAATCTTTAATATAGTTAATTAACTAAATACCTATTATTATCATCAATATTAGCAACATGCCTTAATAATCCTGAGACATTGGATCGAAAGATAAATATCCACATTAAATTTGAGCCACCAGTTGAGAACATAAACATCAAAGGGTCCTGCTTTGTTAGGACTGACCCGATTATTAATAGATTATATGATAATATTTATTATTATTATTATTATTATTACCGTGAAGTAAAGAGATAAAAAATTATGTATTATTTAGTATTACAATTAGAAAAATAGATCTCAGGTTTTAATTATAATGATAAATTAAATCACTATTTGTGTATTTGTTAATAAAACAATCAAGAATTTGAATAAGTTTTAAAGATTGCAATATTTAATAATAAATTAATTAAATACATAATTATTGTTATCATTAATGGATAAAAATATAACAGAAGAATTTGTAAATGGTTCAAATACTTCATATCTACTAATAAAATAAATATGTAGTCATAATTATCATTGTAATTACCAGTACGCCATCACAATTCTAAGTCGTCGGATTAAAACATAAAGTCTCAAATTAAATCTGAACCACCAGTTGGGAATATAAGTTTAGAGAGTCCTAGCATATTAGGACTGACCTGATTTATTAATAGATGATAGATCAATACATATACAAGTTTCGGTAAAATTCTAAACAATCAGGAATCCCATCATTTTCTTACCATAAAAATCTCAACTAAAGAATTTGAAATCAAATGAACTAGATTCACATCTTTTACGCTTAACTGACATAGTTCCCTATTCTTGGAGCAAACCTCAGAAGTCTCAAAAATATTTTTTTATTGAAGGGTAAAGAAAATGCAAGAGTAAGTGAAGGACACATGGCGCACTTTGGTATGGTGAAAATTGAGAATTTTTTTTTTGTTCTTTTGCATTCACGAATTTATTTAACTTCTATTTCCAAACGTGCCTAAATGTGTGAACTTGCCTAATTTTCCCATACCTAAATTATGAGGCAACTTAATAAATGGTGTGAACTTAACTTATTTTTCCAAACCTAACTAACGAGACAACTTAATAAATGGTCCGATCGTATTGTTTTAACATTTGGAACAAATTACAGATTGACCATTAAGATAGACTGTTAGTAAAAGAATTACAACTTATACTTAGAACGAATTTAGTTAACTTACATTTCCAAACGTTCCTTAATATGTGAACTTGCCCAATTTTCCCATACCTAATTAAATTGTGAGACAACTTAATAAATGGTGTGAACTTAACCTACTTTTCCAAACCTAACTAATTAATGAGACAACTTAATAAATGGTCCGACTGCATTGTTTTAACATTTGGAACGTTCTTACAAATCGACCATTAAGATAGACTGTTAGTAAAAGAATTACAACATATACTTTACGAACGAAGTATTTCAATACTTCTTAACAAATCAGTCAATTCTCGTTGTCAAAAATGGTCCAACTTAATCACTCTATTCTTTGAAACTTTGAGGAATCCGTGGTAGTGAAAAGAATAGGCCCCAGATCTATTCTCAAAGGATTGCTTCATTTGCTTGTACTTATATAGGTCCCCAACCAATCACAAATAGGTTGGATTTATCCATAGAAGGATTGTTTGTAGCTTGTTCCATTTGCATAAAAATATAGTGTTTTTTTTGGCTGCATATAAATATGATATATGTTCTTGAATTTTTTTGTTCACAGATTTATTAAGTCAAATTAGTCAAGTTCAATAAATAGTCTACATCTATATATCTCATAGTAATATATACTGCTCCGTTATATAGTAACATAGAAAATGTAAAAAAAAACCAACTAATTTAAGTGAGAAGATGGAAAAATGACTATGAGATAAAGAGCATCTCACCAAATCCCTCAATTTATTTTTCATCTTCTCGCCCAAATTAATTATTTTTCTTTTTATTTTTCATGTTACTATTAAAGGGAGCATACAAATTTCATATTTTCAATGAAAAATTAATCGTCTATTGATAAACGCATAATATTGTCATGTCTAAGCTCCTTCCCGGAGTCGCTTGATGCGTTTGTTGCTTTAATTCTACCTAATTATCCACTTATCTCAAGATTAGTGCCTTAGCGAGTGTTGTATCTAACATGGCCCAAGTTGGTGTGTACTTTGTAGTATTCCATGTGTTTGTAGGATTGGAATACAATGGCATTGCATAGAGTGATCAAGAGCAGGCTTGGAGGCTTGCAAAGTGCTGAGTGAAGAAATTCCAAAACCATGATCGATCATGGGTATAACCATGATCGATCATGGAACAAAAAATTTCTGGCAGAGCACTTCCATGATCGATCATGAGCATAACCATGATCGATCATGGCCCTGGCAACTTGGCCATTTCACACCCAAAATGGGCTATTTTAGTGGTTCAAGCTATTTTAGATATTTAGTTAGATATTTTGCAACCTTTTAATATATATTATTTCTCTTAGCTTCTAGGCCAAGATATTATCTAGTTTTTGAGACTTAGAAGTTCTAGGGAGAAGGGAGAGCTCATTGTGGTGTTGTTCTTCATTTTCTCTTGTAAGTATTTAATTTGTAAGAATGATTTCTTCTTCTATAATATTTGTTCTTTCATTTATTATGGAGTAGTCTATTACTAAGGTTACGGAGGTAAATCGCGATATAATTTTCGGTGATTAATGGCTCAATCCATGTTTAAATTTTGATAAATGTTTGTGAATCCTTTGCTTCATCATATCCTCCATTCTTTCAAGCTTTCTAGGTATTTTCATTTTAAGTTAAGACTTTATATGCCTTGTATATTTAGTTCTTGGTTGTTAATGAACATACAACATATTTATATGGTCCTAGAAAGCTTGTAGTCTCTTTCCCCCATCCATGGAGTTTTTGTCCTTTTTGTAGAAATTATAAATAGTTCTTAAAACTCCATAGATGGATTATAAATTTGTTTAGCTTATCTTTGATTCATTTATTGATATATTGAGTGCTTCTTACACTATATATGATACTTAGACTATTTATTTTCTACCATAAGTGATAAATGATGAGATGACAAATTTATCCCATAAACTTCATTCCGTTTCATTGTTAGGATTCACTTTCTAATTTTCATTCTTTAAATCATGAGATTTCATACACTTGCTTTATGTAAAATCTTTTTATGATGAGTTTGTCATATCTGTCTCGAATTAGCTTCATCGGGAATGGGTTGCCTTGCTTCACACCCGTAGCTAAGAGGTAGAAATGATAACATCGTCTTTGGTGGAATGTTGGCTATCTCTTTCTTGATATAGCTTCAATCCGGGAATGAGTCGCCTAGCGTCGCACCCCTTTGCTATTGAGAGTTACTCCAACATTCCCCTTATCTCGAGAAACCTTGTGTTGAAATATTTGTATGAGCTAGTGATCACCGTCTCTTAAATCGTAACTAACCTCCACCTACCTTAGTGCTTTCTTATTAATTTTCACAACTGTTTTACGTTTACGTTGTTCTACAACAAACCCAACTTACAAGAATTAGAAAACCATTTAATCCGTAATCCATTCCAACCCTTTTCAATTATCCTTGTGGTTCGACACTCGGACTTCCGAGTCTTTATTACAACTTGACAAGCTTGCATTTGGGCTATAACACAACGCGCTATTTCGGAGCCGTAGAGTTTTTGGCGCCGTTGCCAGGGATAAGGCAAAAGGCGGATTTCGGGTTTTGTATAAAACCATTCTCTGTGAGTATCTCTCCATTTAATTAATTTATTTTCTCCCTTATTTTTGTTTGATTTTGTAGATTTCCCAAGGAGCTATTCGAATCGTGTTTCAAGCCCATGCAAGGGCGATTGTTTGTGGATATTCGAATTAGCCCTCCCGCATCTCCACGAATGGCAAACCAAGGTAGAGCAGCAGATCACGAGAGCGATAATGAAGGGGAAGGTGCCAACAATGTTCCTCCTATTAGGACCATGAGGGACTACCTTTAACCGCCTCGGGCAACTTCGAATTCATGCATTGTACTTCCCACCGGCCAAGCCGGTGCGTTCTCGTTCAAACCAGGTATGCTTCAACATATCCCTTCCTTTCATGGTATGGAGTCGGAAAACCCATTCTTGCATTTGAAAGACTTTGAAGAAGTCTGCTCCACATTTCGTGAGGCAAATATTAACGAGGATGTCATGCGTTTAAAACTCTTCCCTTTCTCCCTTAAAGATAAAGGAAAAATTTGGCTAAATGCTCAAAGACCGCAATCAATTCAGTCTTGGCAAGAGCTTCAAGCGGAGTTTCTAAAAAAATTCTTTCCCGTTCATAGAACCAATGCTTTAAGAAGGGCGATATCCAATTTTTCGCCAAAAGAAAATGAAACCTTCTATAAGTGTTTGGAAAGATATAAAGAGCTTTTAAACGCATGCCCTCACCATAGTCATGAAATGTGGAGCCTTGTTAGTTTTTTCTATGAATCTATCACCCCTGATATGCGTACATTTGTTGAGACCATGTGTAATGGTCAATTCTTGAGTAAGAATCCCGATGAGGCTTTATTGTATTTTGATGAATTAGCGGAAAGGTGCTCAAAATTGGAACACCTATTCCGAAGTGTCCAATGAGGATGACATGGGTGCGAGGTTATTCCAATTGTCTAAGAAAGTAGAGGCAATGGAAGCAAGTAAGCTTAAAGAGGTCAATGTAGTACCCTCGAGCCAGTTGTGTGTCATTTGTGAAAATTCAGGACACACTACCGAGGATTGCCCTACCATTCCTGCTTTCCGGGAAGTCCTCAAAAATCCCGCCCAAGTCAATGCTTTACACCAGTACAACCAAAACAGTAACCAAAACGATCCCTATTCTCAAAGATACAATGAGGGATGGAAGAATCACCCCAATTTCAGTTGGGGAGGAAATTAAGGTCAGAACCACAACCAATATCAGCGAAACCAAAGGCAACAACAACCTCAAAACTCTTTTGTTCCACCTTAGAATCAAAATCCCAACCAAAACATGGAAGCTTTGTTGAGATCATTTGTGGACAAAACAGATCGTGATGTGGGTGAGTTAAAAACTCAAATGTCTAAACTCACTACTGCCCTAGCTACCCAAGAGAAAGGAAAATTCCCCTCTCAACCTTTAGTTAATCCTAGAGGTCAAGTTCAAGTCATAGAGGGAGGAGAGTCTAGCACCAAGATAGAAGAACTCAAATCTATCACAATCTTAAGGAGTGGGAAGGAGGTAGACAAAACTATTGTTCTTAAAACCCCCAAGGTGGTAAACATAGTTGAGCCCCCGAATGTTGAGGAGGTTATGAGTGAAGAAAAGAATTAAGAGGAAGAGAAGCAAGGAAAGGAGGATTTAGAAAAAATCAAAAATGGGATCAAAGTCCCATTCCCGGAGAGATTGAACCAACCATCCAAATCTAACACTGAGATCTTGGATGTCTTTAGGCAAGTGAAAATCAACATTCCATTGCTCGACGCGGTCAAGCAAATACCTTCGTATGCTAAGTTCCTCAAGGACTTATGTACTACCAAACGAAGGTTGAATGTCAAGAAAAATGCCTTCATGGCGGACCAAGTGAGCTCAATCATGCAAGGCACAAGAGCCCCCAAGTTCAAAGACCCCGGTTGTCCCACAATTTCCTGCATCATAGGAAATTGTAGGATCAAAAATGCGTTGTTAGATTTGGGAGCAAGTGTGAATGTGCTCCCATATTCGGTATATCAACAATTGGGGTTAGGTGAGTTAAAACCCACGAGGGTTACTATTCAATTGGCAGACCGATCCGTTAAGATCCCAAGAGGGATAGTCGAGGATGTACTTGTCCAAGTTGACAAGTTTTATTTTTCGGTTGATTTCATCATCCTCGACATGTAACCAGTGTCGAATCCTGCTAACGAGATTCCGATTATCCTCGGACGACCATTTCTTGCCACTTCTAATGCTATAATAAATTGCAAGAATGGAATTGTGAAGTTAACTTTTGGAAACATGACTCTCGAGCTAAACGTGTTCTCTTTGAGTAATAAAAAAGATGACGATGATGAAGAGGAAAGAGAACACGTGAACATGATAGAGTCATGTATCCAAGACTACTTTGTAGCAAACTTCGAATCGGGGTCAACGGAAGGTTATCTAACCACTTCCGATGAACCCGAGGATTGTATGCAAGTGTTTTCCTTGTGTGACAAACAGGTTGAAGGTTTGGTGAAAGAGGAAAACACATCATCGTCCACCAAAAAGCTTGAAGGACAAATGGATCTCAAGCTACTGCCTAGCAATTAGAAGTATGCCTTCATAGGAGCTTCAGACACTTACCCCGTCATCATTTCGTCCGATCTCTCGGATGACTAAGAGGTAAGGTTGGTTAATTTGCTTGGTAAATACAAAAAAGCTTTTGGTTGGACTCTTGCCGACCTCCAAGGAATAAGCCCATTGATTTGTACACATAAAATTCACTTGGAGGATGGGGCAAAAACATCAAGGCAATTTCAACGCCGGTTGAATCCTAACATGCAAGAAGTGGTTAGGAACGAGGTGTTGAAATTGTTGGATGCAAATATCATCTATCCAATCTCGGATAGTAAATGGGTTAGTCCAACTCAAATGATACCGAAAAAATCGGGTCTTACGGTGGTCAAGAATGAATCAAACGAGCTGATTTCGCAAAGAGTCATCACCGGGTGGCGAATGTGTATTGACTACCGTAAACTCAATGAGGCAACTCGTAAAGATCATTTTCCACTTTCTTTTTTGGATCAAACTTTAGAAAGGGTAGCGGGCCATGAATATTACTCGTTCCTCGATGATTTTTTCGGGTACAATCAAATTGAGATTGACCTAGATGATCAAGAAAAGACCACCTTTACATGTCCTTTTGGCACCTTCGCCTATTGAAGAATGCCTTTTGGTCTATGTAATGCACCGGCCACTTTCCAACGGTGTATGCTAAGTATTTTTAGCAATATGGTGGAAAGGACATTGGAAGTTTTTATGGATGACTTTACCGTCTATGGTAAGTCATTCGACAATTGCTTGACTAACCTGGAACAGGTTTTGGAAAGATGTGTGGAAAAACAATTGGTGTTGAATTGAGAGAAATGCCATTTTATGGTAACCAGGGGAATCGTATTGGGGCACATCATTTCGTCAGAGGGAATTGAAGTGGATAAAGCAAAAATCGAAATGATTGCCAAACTTCCCATGCCCAAGAATATCAAAGATGTCCGATCATTTCTAAGACATGCCGAGTTTTATAGGAGGTTTATCAAGAACTTCAGTTCCATTTCCAAGCCGATGTGTAACCTACTTCTCAAGGATGCACCCTTTGAGTGGGATGCCAAGTGCGAGGAAGCCTTCATCTCTCTGAAGCATATACCCACTACTGCGCCGATTATGCAGACACCGGACTGGAGCTTGCCATTCGAGCTCATGTGCGACGCAAGTGACTATGCAGTGGGAGCGGTTCTTGGTCAACGGAAAGACAAGAAACCGGGTGTAATATACTATGCAAGTAGGACCTTGAATGATGCGCAAATGAATTACACCACAACAGAGAAAGAGCTTCTAGCAATTGTTTTTGCCCTGGACAAGTTTCGATCCTATTTGATAGGATCGCCAATTGTGATTTTCACGAATCACGCGGCATTGAAGTACATGTTCACAAAGAAAGATGCCAAGCTGCGGCTTTTGAGGTGGATACTCCTATTGCAAGAATTTCATTTGAGTATCAAGGACAAAAAGGGAGTCGAGAACGCGGTGGCCGATCATCTGTCTTGTCTCACTTTTACGAATAACATTGAAGAAAGCCCGATCCAAGACTCGTTTTCGAATGAGCAATTGTTGGCGATCTCGACACTCCCATGGTATGCAGACATTGTGAACTATCTTGTAACTGACAAGATACCGAAATCATGGGGTGCACAAGATAGAAAGAAGTTCTTGAGTGAGGTGAGGCGATTCTACTGGGATGAACCGTACCTATTTAAATATTGTGCGGATCAAATTATCCGACGATGCATCCCAGATCAAGAAGTGGAGAGAGTTCTGTCTTCATGCCATTCTGAAGCTTGCGGAGGACACTTCTCGTCAAAGAAGACAACCGCTAAGATTTTGCAAAGCGGACTGTACTGGTCGTCGCTCTTCAAGGACGCACAACATTTTTCCAAGGCATGCCAAAGATGCCAGATGCTTGGAGGGATCTCCAAGAGGAACATGATGCCACTCAATCCAATCTTAATGATTTTAATCTTCGACTGCTAGGGCATCGACTTTATGGGACCATTTCCATCCTTCTACGGTAACCTTTACATTCTAGTTGCTGTAGACTATGTTTCAAAGTGGGTGGAAGCCCAAGCGTGCAAGAAAAACGATCACAAAGTGGTGATCCGATTCTTGAAAGAACACATTCTTGCACGTTTTGGCACTCCTATGGCAATAATAAGCGATGGCGGTACTCACTTTTGCAATAAACCATTTCAATCATTAATGCAAAAGTATGGTGTAAACCACAAAGTATCGCTCGCTTATCACCCTCAGACTAACGGTCAAGCCGAGCTGGCAAATAGGGAGATCAAACAGATTCTAGAGAAAACGGTAAACCCAAACCGCAAAGATTGGTCGTTAAGATTGACCGATACACTTTGGGCTTACCGTACTACGTACAAAACAACTCTAGATATGTCTCCCTATCACATGGTGTACGGAAAACCATGTCATTTGCCAGTAGAGTTGGAACACAAATCATACTGGGCAACTAAGATGGTTAACTGTGATTTCGAAAAAGTCGGGCTTGACCGTAAGTTGCACATAGATAAAATCGAGGAATTGAGAAGAGATGCATACGATAATGCGAAGATAAGCAAGGAACATGCTAAAAAATTTCATGATAAATCCATTTTAAGGAAAGAATTCAAACTTGGGCACAAGGTTCTTGTGTATGATACTCGTCTACATCTTTTCCCGGGAAAATTGAAGTCTCGTTGGACCGGCCCTTACATTATCTGTCATGTATTTCCTTTTGGGGCTGTGAATGTCGAGGACCCCAAAACTGGCTATGTTTTCAAAGTGAATGGACAACGTCTATAGCCATTTTTGGAATTCCTAATTCGAGAGGAGTCCACCCCTCTCGAAGACCCGACTTATGCCTAACAAGCATAGGTCGATGTTGTAAATAAAGTTTTTTGTAGTATTTTTGAGTTTCAGGAAGTTGTTTCGGAAGTTCGGGCGAAATCGGATCTGAATGGACCAAGTTGGGGGGAGTGGAAAGGTGTTTCAAGTGAATAAATTTCATGGGAGAACTTTTTTTGAAGGCATGATCGATCATGGGTATCGATCATAGGATCAAATTGTGGAGGCAGTGTACTTCCATGATCGATCATGGTGAACTTTTACTGCGGCAGAACACTTTCATGATCGATCGTGGGCAAAGCCATGATCGATCATGGTCCCATTTAAAACAGAGCAGCCGTTTTATTCTTGCCCAAAATCGTGCCCCATCTTCTTCTTAACTCCCAATTCTCTCCATCTCCTGATATGTGATGATGATTTGATAGCCTGAAAACTCTTTAATTAACTATTTTTATGCTTAGTTTTACTTTATTTCTTTTGGGTTGTATTAGAATTTAAACTTGATGTTAACTTTAGAACTTGGTTTTAATGGTTGAATGTCATGGCTTTTTCTTTTGAATTCTAATTCTAACCCGTTTTGTGTATAGTTGTTGTTTATCTCTTATTTTTGTATCATGGAAAGCAAAGCCAAAGTAGCGCCCGTGCATTTTCTTGTTCTCTTTCCATTGAGGACAATGTGTGTTTCAAGTTGAGGGGGGTACGCTATTTATGTTGTGATTATTTTTGTTTTAGCTTACTATTGTCTATTTTCATGAGTAGAAGAGATGTGTTTCAAATTTTTTTTGAGAAGTTTGAAAATTAATGAATGATTGAGTTTTTGTTCAAATGAAGACTATTGTTTCATTAGCTTTTGGCATGAATTCTTTGATCTAGATAGGAATTTGAATGATAATCTAAATTGCCTTGCTCCACTTAGTCTCATATCCCGTTATATTCTCCTATTCCACATGCTAAATTGCTTTGGTTGTTTCCAATTTGGTAATAACACTTAGATTTATTTTCATTGAGAGAAGAGGAATTTTTGTCTAAAAATAATGGAAGCTCTTTCGAAAAGATTCTCCAATGAGAGGACAAAAGCATAGCACTTTGATAACTTGGACGACTTTTCTCCTAATATTGACTTAAAGCTTCACTTGACTAAATCTTAAGTCTCTTTGTCTAATATTAGGGAGGGGTATAGGTTACCATATGGGAAAGGGTGAATAGCTTCCTTCAAGCTCCAATGAATGAGCAGTAACGAAAAAAAAATTAATAAGTGAGACCGCTGCCCCCCATAGAGATGAAAACCGCCCTGATCTAATTTAGCGAAATTTCCAAGTAAAAGATAAAGAAAGTGCTTAGAATTGACAAATCTCGGAGCTTTTGTTTTTGAAAAAGTTCTCTCTTCCTTCTTGAATGACTATGACTCTTTGTGTTCATATTGAATTGCTTGAATCAAAGTCTAGTATGTAAGTATTGGAGAATATGGGATTGTGTTCTAAAGGAGATAGGCGAATTAGATGATCATTCAAAAATCCATCATTTTGGAAAATTAAGAGTAATGCCTCTTGCTTTGCAAATTGAAACTTGAATCTTCATCCTCATCATTCATCATGATCAAACTTCTAATGTTTGTAGGTATCATTTCTGAAAACCTTCACGAGATGCAACTCGTCTTCTTTGGGAACTTAGAAGTTAACAACTTTTTGTATAGTTTATTATTTTTTTGTAATTATATACTTTTTGTCTTGCTAAGGGACTAGCAAGAGATAAGTTGAGGGGAGTTGATAAACGCATAATATTGTCATGTCTAAGCTCCTTCCCGGAGTCGCTTGATGCGTTTGTTGCTTTAATTCTGCCTAATTATCCACTTATCTCGAGATTAGTGCCTTAGCGAGTGTTGTATCTAACATGGCCCAAGTTGGTGTGTACTTTGTAGTATTCCATGTGTTTGTAGGATTGGAATACAATGGCATTGCATAGAGTGATCACGAGCAGGCTTGGAGGCTTGCAAAGTGCTGAGTGAAGAAATTCCAAAACCATGATCGATCATGGAACCAAAATTTTCTGGCAGAGCACTTCCATGATCGATCATGGGCATAACCATGATCGATCATGGCCCTGGCAACTTGGCCATTTCACACCCAAAATGGGCTATTTTAATGGTTCAAGCTATTTTAGATATTTAGTTAGATATTTTGCAACCTTTTAATATATATTATTTCTCTTAGCTTCTAGGCCAAGATATTATCTAGTTTTTGAGACTTAGAAGTTCTAGGGAGAAGGGAGAGCTCATTGTGGTGTTGTTCTTCATTTTCTCTTGTAAGTATTTAATTTGTAAGAATGATTTCTTCTTCTATAATATTTGTTCTTTCATTTATTATGGAGTAGTCTATTACTAAGGTTACGGAGGTAAATCGCGATATAATTTTCGGTGATTAATGGCTCAATCCATGTTTAAATTTTGATAAATGTTTGTGAATCCTTTGCTTCATCATATCCTCCATTCTTTCAAGCTTTCTAGGTATTTTCATTTTAAGTTAAGACTTTATATGCCTTGTATATTTAGTTCTTAGTTGTTAATGAACATACAACATATTTATATGGTCCTAGAAAGCTTGTAGTCTCTTTCCCCCATCCATGGAGTTTTTGTCCTTTTTGTAGAAATTATAAATAGTTCTTAAAACTCCATAGATGGATTATAAATTTGTTTAGCTTATCTTTGATTCATTTATTGATATATTGAGTGCTTCTTACACTATATATGATACTTAGACTATTTATTTTCTACCATAAGTGATAAATGATGAGATGACAAATTTATCCCATAAACTTCATTCCGTTTCATTGTTAGGATTCACTTTCTAATTTTCATTCTTTAAATCATGAGATTTCATACACTTGCTTTATGTAAAATCTTTTTACGATGAGTTTGTCATATCTGTCTCGAATTAGCTTCATCGGGAATGGGTTGCCTTGCTTCACACCCGTAGCTAAGAGGTAGAAATGATAACCTCGTCTTTGGTGGAATGTTGGCTATCTCTTTCTTGATATAGCTTCAATCCGGGAATGAGTCGCCTAGCGTCGCACCCCTTTGCTATTGAGAGTTACTCCAACATTCCCCTTATCTCGAGAAACCTTGTGTTGAAATCTTTGTATGAGCTAGTGATCACCGTCTCTTAAATCGTAACTAACCTCCACCTACCTTAGTGCTTTCTTATTAATTTTCACAACTGTTTTACGTTTACGTTGTTCTACAACAAACCCAACTTACAAGAATTAGAAAACCATTTAATCCGTAATCCATTCCAACCCTTTTCAATTATCCCCGTGGTTCGACACTCGGACTTCCGAGTCTTTATTACAACTTGACAAGCTTGCACTTGGGCTATAACACAACGCGCTATTTTGGAGCCGTCATCTATTAGACATATTATTTTTCAATAATATATATAAACATATAAACTATTCTGACATAACTAGTCACTAAAATACGTACAAACTCATATGTTACATTTAATCATGTAATTATGATATTAATTAGAATTACTATTAAACATAGACGTTTGCATTATAATTTCTTCACCATGTTATATTTTACATGTTTCTCTGTGTCTTTGTGGGGACCCGGGCGGGGGGGGGGGGGGGGGGGGGGGAGATAGGAGAGGATTATGTTTAACACTAGCCGCACTATGTGCAGGTGTTATGAAACAGAATATATAATTTTGGAAGTTTTGAGCAATGTGTTAGTGGCAAGTGTAGAATTTAGAATTTATATTGTCGGGAGAGAATTAAGGTACTGATTTTTCTTGTATATACAATAATGAATAATGCAAAAAATTAATCTTGTGTTAGTTGGAATCTTGATATATTTTTAATTAATCTTGTAATTCATTGCAAACGAACTCTTAAAAAATTAAATTATTATATCAATAAGCTCTAACTCAGATGATATCATATCTACTTTTTATATGGGTGGACAAAGTTAGGACCTTGTTAAAGATAATTGATTAATCCCAAAAAAGATAGTGAGAAAGTCTTCTACGAGAGTTTTGACAAATCCAAAATTTTATGTAAATTCCGTTTCTAGCCTTTTATTTCGTTATTCTTTCTGTGCAACACTTCTATTGATCTAAAATTGCAAATTCTCTGGCATCCTAAACGTGCAAAAAGTAGCAAAATATGGCAAGAAAAAGTCAACACAAATTATAAAATGTAAATTTTTTATATTCATTTTGGGTGTGAACTTACTCTATTTTCTCAAACCTAATTAATGAGACAACTAAATAAATGGTCCAACCTTATCTCTCTGCTTCTTAATTTTTTTTTGGCATTTGGCTACCAATGGTTTAGGTGAAGGATATATACTCAAGTTTAGCGTATGCCACAAGTTTCGATAAACGTTTAAACTGGTTCTTATAGATTAACCATCATTTTTAATAGGCTGATTTTGTAATTTTAACAAAAAGTTTACAAACAAAATATTTAAATTGTTAACAACTCCATCAACCAACCTCAATTGGCAAATGGGCCAACCTAGTCACTCTATTTCTGAAAACTTATTTACTTGTAATTATATTAATTAGGTCCCCAACCAAATCATAAATAGGTTCGATTTATCCTTACAAGGATTCTAGTTTGGTCCATTACAAAAAATATGTAGCTTTACCACCTCCCCTTTTCTTTACTTTTTTTGATTTTGGTTACGACGATGTGTGAAATAATGTTGACAATCTATAGCTCGTCCACAAAAAATATTTATTTGTAATTTTTTCCCTTATGAATACGTGATGATTATTATTAAATAATATAATTATTTGTTAGAAGGCATAAAACATTAATATAGATATGGTTATTATTGACAATTGTTGGCTCAAACCATTGTTTCACATTAAATATATATATATACCTCAACATGGGTTTATAAGTTGGTGAGTCACACAAAACCCCCCCACACCTATGACCAAAAGTATTTAATTTGGGGAAAATATCATTACTTTATGCATGGATCAGTCGGCCAAACCTGATCTCCAGCTTATGAGAAGGGCCCCAACCCCTTGGTGGGCCTTGAGGACTCAATAATTTGTATGAAACTATGAAAGTAAATGGAAAATTCACAAGTTTGGAGGAGTACCAGCAGCTAAAGTAGGTGAAGTCAAGGACTTGATGGAGCCTAAGGTGGTGAGTCGCTACAAAAATCTTCTAGGTAGCTAGAGTCGGTGGAGCCTTTAGTGGAATCGCTACAACCTAGTTACACCAGCGCATTGTCTCAAATCATTGTCCCACATTAAAAAAAAGGGGCAATTAGTATTACCCCCTGTAATCATAATTAATTAGATTTAAGGACAAGCAAGATATGTATATTAGTATGTAGTCCTTCTTGCCTTAAATAACAATCCCGCAATAAATAATAATATTTTGAGAGACTAAATTACCCCTACTTTATAAACAAGGAAACATTAATTAATTATTCTTCCCATAATTGTGTGATTTTTCAAATAACTTGCACCAGTTATATTGGAATATTTAATTAGATTAATTTTTAATCTACTATATATTCAATATATGTTTATAAATACATATACAGTTACATATACATACTTAAACTACATACAATTAATAAAACAGGTTTACAATATCAAACCATAAAAAAAAAATTCACTGTTTTTCTTATATTTTATACTGAAATCACATAAGCGCAAATTATACAATAAACATATAAATGATATCAATGATCAAAAATATAACTATAACATTTTTGTTGTATGTAATATATGTGCTTTATGCAATGTTGACATCGCCCCTATATTATATTGATGGAGATGATTAATAATTATACCTTTTATAAAAAATTAATAAGTACATACAAGTTAATAATTACAAATATATATTATGAGTAACACTTATATTGGGAATTGGAGTTTACCTGTGTGGAAAGCTCGAAAACAGATATATGAACATGTGGAGCTTGAATTGTGATATACACTGGAATCATCATCAGTCACGCCCCCTCGTATTCCGATTCTTTCATTAATAGATATGTAACTATTCCGATGGGTAATCAATCGCCATTTACAATATATATATATATATATCCAAACAGTTATATCATTTGTAACTGTTCAAAACATAGGGTTTTATCAATGGATAGTCTAGATAAAACCCTTAAACGTACCAACTCTTCACCCGCAATAGTAGAAACAAATAAACGGCAGAAAACTTCGGACCAGTCACCAATATCACCACCGTACAGTGGAGATAAAGACCACAACACCAAAGACGACGATGTATGTGACAATGAGGTAACTAAGGATCCATGTATGGATACTATGAAGGCACTAGAGATAGAGGAGGAGGATGAGTTGGAAGAAAACAATGACGAGGATGATGATAATAGTGATGAGGATGATGGTAATGTCGAATCTACCGAGGAAAACGACGATGAAGAATCTGGTGGTGATGAACAACCTGAACATGAACTATGGGTTGAAGATATGGAAGACATTGAGAGAAAGAAAATTAGGAGGTTTCTACATCTGATTCATCACTGTCTAGGTCGGATTTTGATGCAAATTCAATTGGACAAGGGTACGATGAGGAGGAGAATGATCGTTATGCACACAGCTCTTCAACAGACAATCCCTACCCTGGCGAATGATTGATGATGGTTGATTATGGTTTTTTTTCTTCAGATGGTATATTTTTTTTAGATGGTTTTGATATTTGAATCATTGTACTATTTATATTCTATTTAAACGGTTAAATAATAATTTAAGCTAATTTCCAAATAATTTCATAAATTTTTATGAAAATCTATATCATAAACATTTATTTTATAACAAATACATAAACAGAATTATATGATTTTTAAACTGTTTAAATGTATATTATAAATTTAAACATTTTCATAAATTTTAATTAAGATACAAAATTTTACTTGTAACAAATTATTTTATAACAGATACATAAATAGAATCAGACAACATATATTATATAATAAATCTATAAGATAAACATATAATATTTTTATGTATAAAAAATAATAGTAAAATACGAAACAACATGTGGATTAACTGATACAAAATAATTTATAAACAAATAAAAACTTTTACTTGGGACATATGATACTATAACCGATGTAAATATATTATTCAAACAATTTGTTTTTAGAATAACACCATCAATTGTTTCAATGTATTGGGGCATATAAGTTTCTAAATTAAATACATATCTTGTTAAATTTACAGAATGACATCGTTAAAGTTAATGGTTATGGTTATTTTTAGAAACGCATAAATATTCATTTGATCATGGTTATTTCAAAATATATATATTTAAATAAATATTTGAAATTTACCTGGCCAATACCATATGTTTTAATATCGAATAATAATCGTTTCCGTAATATATCTTTTGCACAATTAAGAATACAAATATCTACATGATTTAAATGAACAAATGTTATTACATATTACATGTATTTTACTGAAATAAACAATTGAAATTATATCGTGGTGAAAACATGGAATAAAATATTCATTTGAACATTTGTTACTAAAATGGCTTTTTTAAACAATAAACTATATTGTCTCAAAACATGTACG
This sequence comes from Lonicera japonica, assembly GCA_021464415.1. Classification (NCBI taxonomy): domain Eukaryota; kingdom Viridiplantae; phylum Streptophyta; class Magnoliopsida; order Dipsacales; family Caprifoliaceae; genus Lonicera; species Lonicera japonica. Next base: position 66,249,491 of record CM038464.1, read on the forward strand.
TCTATTGTGTCCGCCTAATTGACCGCATCTTCCACATGTTATCTTTTCAACTTCTCCACTTGACTTGAACCGCTTTGTCCTTGGCCTGCCAGGTTAATTCTTAGTCTTTGGAGGCAGAAGCACTAGAACTTCGTCATCATCCGGCAAATCATCGGGGTTTTGAATAATAGGAAGTATACTGTGTGAATAACATTCCCTAAATGTTTCTGTCTTGAAGTAATAGACAACATACTGATATGGGTTAACATCAATGAACTTCATAACAGTTACATAGTGAACAAAAGGGAATCCAGTAAATTTCCACTGGTTACAACTACATGATCATTCCGCAAGGTCGACTTTGCAAGTGAACATCGAAAGAACCTTATACACATCTTCATTTGAGCAATTAACTATAGAATTTTCTCCGGCTTTGACATGACTTGCCAACATGTTTTCAAATCTAGGGCATAGAATAGTGTTCCACTTCCTCGCTTTGTGTGATTGTTCGCCAATAAAACGCATTAGTCTGGCTCTCATCCTATCAACTAGCTGTGTAATGGGGAGTTCCCTCTCTTTAAGCATCATTGAATTGAATGACTCCACGATGTTCGAGCACATTTCACCGTATCGTTGCCCCAGAAAGTATGAGTTTGCCCAATTTTCAAATGGTAAACCACTTAGGAAAGATTTTATGACATCACCACTTTCTTTTTTTAGCTCATCTAGCTTCTTGTGAAATCATTTCCTTGATAGAGTGTAAGCATAACTAATAAAAAGCTAAATAACGGTTTCACGTTTTTCCCTGTTGTTTGAGCCAGCGAATCTAGCCTCAATATTAAGGTTTAAATGATGGTAACAAAATGCATAAGGATGCCCGGGAAACCATTCTCTAATTGCATTAATTAGACCGTTGTTTCGATCAAACATGAATGTGATCTTCCTATCATCACCCTGGAGAATGTGATGTAGGTGTTCTGCAAACCAGCCCTAGCTTTCATCTCTCTCATTGTCAACAATTGCAAAAGCGATTGAGTATAGTCCTGTTTAAAAAAAAATTTGATAATTTCCTACTGAATGTTAAATAATTGACAATTCAATCAAAAATTAATAAATACATGCAAAATATTTATTGATCACCTCGGTCAACGTTCTTTCCTGTCGCAGCTTGTAGAGTGCCTTTGTGTTTACTCTTCAAGTGTGTTCCGTCCAAATATAGATATGGTTGACAATATTTGAAACCTGTTATGCATGCACCAAAAGATACAAAACACCTAGTAAATCGCATGGTTTCCTTATCAAACTCTATTATGCAATGTGATCCCGGGTTTGTGTTTATAATTGAAAACAGATACGCAACGAGCTGTTGGTATGACTCATCATCATCTCCGTAAAGTCCCTTTCTTGCCAATTCTCGACCATACCAAGTGTGAACACGCCAATCCACGACTCTCGTGTGAACTTGATTTTCATACAAAGGAGCATTCCGCATCAAGTCCTGAGTCGTCATGCATACAAGAGACCATTAAGAAAAGCCCTGATTTTTGAGCACATCAAGAATCTACCACAACCATGTCGCCACTTCGCTTACTAGGACGGGGATCGACCCGCTATAAAAATTGAGTTTTTTTATAGCCAGCCGCACGCCCCCCAACCGCACGGTTGGCTCCCAACCGTACAGTTGGCGCATACCCTAGCCGCACGGTTGGCTTTGAGCCGCAAGCTCGAGCCGTACGCCCTAGCCACACGCCTTCGCCGCAGCCCTACCTAGCCATACGGTTGGCTCCTAGCCGCGTGGCTACCCAAGCCGTTTTTCTGCATTTTTCCCCTATAAATAGGACCCTTGGGCTCTCATTTGAGACATCAACACTCGCTAGTGTTTTTAGTAAGGCGAAGTTCTGTCAAAATCATTAGAGAGCCTTTTTTTAGAGAATTTCTACTGAGAGAAAGTTAGTGAGAGAGAAGGCTAGTGAGAGAAAGCTTTAGAGAGAGAAAGTTCTAGAGTGAGAAGGAGGCAAGCAAGGCAATCAAGGCAAGGTTCTTATTTCTTCTTCAGGCGCATCAGGTACGTCTTTCTGCCACTCTACTAATTTTAATATTGCATTTAAATTCATTTTTAAAACAGAAAATTAGATAACTTGCAAAGAAGTTCACTGCTTTCAAAATAAATCCTTTCTAAATTTTACAAGAAAACTAAAACCTGTTTTGACACGTTTTCAAAACAAACAAAAACAAAAAAATAGTTTCCAAATGAAAGGAACTACGAGACTTTGATTTCATTCTACAAATGAATACGTAGGCGCTCGCAAAGCTCGAATCTGATTTCAAAATATTGTTTTAAACTAAATTTATCCGAAAAGGACTATTCTGAAAACTATTCGAACTACTTGCAAGATATCTAAAATAGGAATTAGATACATGATCCATTAAGAGACCGAAAGGGCGAATTGGGTGCCTAACACCTTCCCAATTCGTAACGTAGTTCCCGAACCCTAACAAAGTATATTTTAAACTCTGGTTTCAAACGTATGAAAGATAGTTTGTTTTCGAATTATCCTTCGTACGATCTTTTGTTTGTTTTCTCGTAAAACAAACTGGCGACTCTACAAAACACGTTTTTAAAGAAAACCGAGAACGAGGACTCTTCTTCTGCGGGTCGCGGGTCCGGATTCCTCAGTAGAGTCGCCACTGTGAGAATCCGGACCCATGCAAGTGCAAATGCAAAGATCGTTCTTTCTGAAAATCTGGCAATTATAAAAGGGTAATTCATATTTTGTTTTGTTTCAGTTGCGCAAAAATCCTAAAACAAATTTGCTCGAGACCTTTATCAAGATTTGTCCTTTTCTCCACACCTTACCATATGAACTTCTCTTTACAAATCCTCCATTGCTCCTCGAACTGACTGGTGCCTTTAAATGAACTATTCTTCCAATTCCTCATCATCTTATTGTGGGTGAAAAAGATTGTTTTATTAGAATAGACCGGGTCTGCAACCATTTTTCAGGTTGCCTACGTTCCCCAATGTCTCATTATTCCAAAAAATCTAGTATATGGCTCAGGTCCTCGTAGTTCATTGCTTACAAGTGACAAATCTTCATCACTATTTTTCAAAATCTTAATCATTGATTACAAATGTTCAATCTCTGATTACCAATGTTCAATCCTTGATGATTTAAAAGAGATGGGTCTGGTATCTTTCCTGCTTCGATAAGGTCCCAAATAGTATTCCGAAGAGCTATGCAATCATCTGTTGTGTATCCCACATTCTGGTGATATTCGCATGATTCATTGAGGTTCCAATTAGTGGGGACCGAATTTGGCATTGGTCGCGGGTTTAGTGAATAGATCATCCCTACATCCTTCAGCTATTTATATATCATACTTAAATTCCCTGGCAGTTGCAAGAGCTTCCTTTTTTTGAGTCTGACTCGGTTAGCCCCCCTATTGTTGCTGTGATTTTGGTATCCTGAAGAACAAAATGTTGGTGAAGGTGGCGAAAGAATTAGCAGAATAGTCAATGTTGCTTTGAGCAAAGTGGTTATATGTTGAAATCTGGTTTGCAACCGTGGTTGAAGCCTTTTTGTATTGTGCAATTGATTCATTTGCTTCAGCTTGTTTAGCCAATTCTTCTTATATATCATTTCCCACATGCAACAAGGCTTTGAAGCGGTCAAAGAATTAGTGACCCATCTTATTTCGAATTTCTGTTTTCATGTTCTTAACAATCATTCCCAATTGTTCCTCTTCATCCATTCGTTCCACCATTTGTGTAGCGAGTGCCCTCCACCTTGTGACAAATTCACTCACACTTTCATCCTCTTTCTGCTTTGCCATTTCTAGATGTTTGCGAGTAATCTTTAATTCCTCGTTCATCTTGTATTGGGCATTAAACTCGTTCACAATATTGGTCCATGACTGCACTCGATGTTTCTCTAATCCCAGGAACCAACTTTGGGCTGGACCGGCTAAAGTTAAATGAAAAGCGTTAGCTAACTCAATCTCACCTACATCGTAGATCTTCATCGCCCATACATAAGACTTCAAGTGCAATTCTGACGGTGTTGTCCCTGTGAATTTCTCTATCCTGGGCATCTTGAACCCAACCGGATAATGAGCCTCTGGGTATAGATTATAGTTCTGGAGCTGTGTCAGATGATTTGATTTCTCAGCTATTTTCTGGGTTACGGCCTTCAATTGTTCTTGGAGTTCGTCTACGACCTTATTCTTTTTCGGAATCACCTTTTGGGGAAGAATAGCATCACCCTGTATACTCGCTGGATGCGAAATAGGCTCGTAGTATGGATCATGATAAGGATGATGTGGTGGTTGCCATTGTTGAGCATGTTAGGCTGCTTCTGTTTGGATTTCTTGGTGTTGCCAATTCTCGATTGGACTAGATCGCTTGTGTGGTCCCATAGGAAATGGAATATCAGAGTGAACAGATAGTGGTGTGGGTGACATAGGTGGGTCCTCTCTTATCAGCTCATTAACAAGTGGTTGACCATGAACAAATGGCGACACAAGTGGTGCGGGTGGTATCTCTTTTGTTAGCTCATTCATAACCCGTCGATCTTTGTCGATCTCATCTAACCGGGCCTTGGTGTTTCGATGGTCATCCACTAGCAACACTAGGTTCTTGTTAATATCCCCAAGCATTCGGTACATCTCTTCCAGGGTTAGAGTGGCTATGGTATCCGATCCTGAAACAGTGTTTGTTGGATCAACAAGAGTATGTCCTGGTAGCGTTCCCTGGTTAATATTCTGCTGAGATATCCCTTGATTTTGGTAGGAAGGACCTGGCGGCGGGTCCGCTGTAGTGAAAGAGTTTCCAATGACCTTATTTGAACTTTCTGCTTGGTGGTGTTCCATATCAACTGATGTACATCAAGTCAAACCAATCTACCCGTGCTATCTCTTCCGGCCCAAATGAATGGCAGATTGAATATAAGTCTTCCGAAAGAGAAAAGGACAAATCCCGATGTGCATAAAATATTTCCCGGAAACAAAAGAAAATATGAACTTTTAATACTTGCCAAATTCCTAGAAATACATCGATCGAGACGACGCTAAACACACAAAAAGTTTTCTTTAGGTGAGATTAAAAACAGACTAACAGCGACAACTTGAGAGCCCCGTATAGAGGTAGGGTAGGAACATAATTCCATGGGTTCCCTGGCCGTCTATAGTTTTGAAAAATCATTTTGAAAAGAGTTTTCTGGAAAATCATTTAAAAATATGGGAAGTTCTCTCCTCATGAGTTGTTTTATTCATGGAATCAGGAAAATTACGAAGATTCAACCCTCGTAAATTTTTACGGCGGAGATTGGACATCCTTTGGCCGTACCCGTCGGAACCGTGACGGTATAAATGACAGGGCCTAGATTCTCATGACTGTCGGTCATTAAAACAATGCAGAAAATCTTTGTGTTCTAAGCTGACTCCCCTATATGCAAGCGTGGTTTAAGAGGGTAAGGTTTAAGGCTCCCTCCTATTTGGCAGGTCTTACGATATACCTCAAGAGCGCAGGTACGTGTAAGGACCTTTTGATATACATCCCGGGTACGTGAGTGTTCTCATCACTCTATATACCTCGGTAAGTACTTGGCCAGGGAGAGTGGTTCCAGGCGCTTTTGGCTAGTGCAGACCCGCAAGTCCGAGGCCTAGTCACGACTCTGGTCCCGAGGTTGATAGGGTAAATTCACACTCGCGAAAATGCATGATAAGACGTGAGTGCGTGCAAAATAACAATCTGGCGGTTCATTATTGATCAACACTTTTAGGATTTGTTGCAGTACTTTACAGAATTTTAATTATGAAAAAGATTTTCCTCACATAATTAGCAAATAAAGGCATCAGGGTATCCACCTAAGTTGCTTCTATGTTATCCTAAAACTAAGGCTTGCAAAACCTATACCTAATAAATAACAGGAATTAAATATATGATCCATTATAATAAAGCTTAGTTCTCGACTAAATGTCCCCAGCAGAGTCGCCACTGTGAGAATCCGGACCCGCGACCCGCAGAAGAAGAGTCCGCGTTCTCGGTTTTCTTTGAAAACGTGTTTTGTAGAGTCGCCAGTTTGTTTTACGAGAAAACAAACAAAAGATCGTACGAAGGATAATTCGAAAACGAACTATCTTTCATACGTTTGAAACCAGAGTTTAAAATATACTTTGTTAGGGTTCGGGAACTACGTTACGAATTGGGAAGGTGTTAGGCACCCAATTCGCCCTTTTGGTCTCTTAATGGATCATGTATCTAATTCCTATTTTAGATATCTTGCAAGTAGTTTGAATAGTTTTCATAATAGTCCTTTCCGGATAAATTCAGTTTAAAACAATATTTTGAAATCAGACTCGAGCTTTGCGAGCGTCTACTTATTCATTTGTAGAATGAAATCAGAGTCTCGTAGTTCCTTTCGTTTGGAAACTGTTTTTGTGTTTTTGTTTGTTTTGAAAACGTGTCAAAACAGGTTTTAGTTTTCTTGTAAAATTTAGAAAGGATTTATTTTGAAAGCAGTGAACTTCTTTACAAGTTATCTAATTTTCTGTATTAAAAATGAATTTAAATGCAATATTAAAATTAGTAGAGTGGTAGAAAGACGTACCTAATGCGCCTGAAGAAGAAATAAGAACCTTGCCTTGATTGCCTTGCTTGCCTCTTTCTCTCTCTAAAGCTTTCTCTCACTAACTTTCTCTCACTAGAAATTCTCTAAAAGAAGACTCTCTAATGATTTTGATAGAACTTCACCTTACTAGAAACACTAGCGGGTGTTGATGTCTCAAATGAGAGCCCAAGGATCCTATTTATAGGGGAAAATGCAAAAAAACGGCTTGGGTAGCCGCGCGGCTAGGAGCCAGCTGTACGGCTAGGTAGGGCTGCGATGAAAGCGTGCGGCTAGGGCGTGCGGCTCGAGCTTGCGGCTCAAAGCCAACCGTGCGGCTAGGGTATGCACCAAAGTCATGGATTGGGGTGTTCACACCAAGCATTCTACTACAGCACATCAAGTCCAAAGTTGGATTTCAATTCTCGTATAATGTCAGTTGGCCTGTAGAAGGGATTCTCCCGAATCATGTTTGTCATAATTAAAGCCACTACTCTAGATGTTACCATCGCACTCCTACTGGCAGTGATATTACCACCACAGTTGTGGACATTATTGAATGTCCTCACGTAGAAATTGCCATTGAGTTTGCAAACAGAAGCATGTATGCGCCATGGGCAACCACATGACACACGTTTAGCGCATACTGCCGTAACTCTGGTCTTGTCATTTTTAATAAATTTTATTTTAAAACCAACGGTAATAGTGTATTTTATCAATTGTTGCCTAAACTCTTTGGCTCCTCCATAGAAAACCTTCTTAACCTGTGTTATGTATGTCTTCCATACATCTTTAATAGAAACGACGTTTTCATGCTCATCGTATCCCATTAATAAATGATTGACATTGCTTATGGGGTCACAGAGCTCCACACCCATATCCTGATCACCATCTTGTGTTGTTACCTTGTTGATTTGGAGTTCAGCAACTTTGATGCCAATGAAGTCTGCATTTGTAACTCTTTGGCTGACAAACATCATCTGCATGTCGCGGTCCGAGTTCAAGTTACACTTAGTCCCTCCATTCAGAGAATATGTGATCTTGCTTGAGCCCAAGTCTGCGACGGGAAAAAATGAATTTATCTCGTTGCGTAGTTGTTTGAAAGATGAATTTTCTTCTATGTACATTGCGATTGTATACTCCCTAAATGTACATCTAGCAACTAAAGTTGTGGCTGCATCCATTCTCCTGCATGTTGAAACAATATAACAAATGTAAATTCAATATAACTGTAGATACAAAACATGAACAAATTCTACCAGTGGTAATAATATTATAACCTCGGAAAAATAATATGGAGATGAATGACTCTGATTCTACGTGGGTAATCACCTTTTGTTCAATGAGAAAACGAGAGATTTACCTTCGCAAACAAGTGATGTGTGAGAACCTACACAGATATATCTGTTTGAACAAATTGTGTAGATAACGACTATAATTTCGTTCGATATTGTTAAGGACACAGGGACGTTGGTGTATATAATGTAAACTTTTAGTGATAAATTTTGAATAACTAGTTATTTTTGACAACCTTTTCAAAATTCAAAAAAGTTGTCATTTTGGAAGCATATATGTTTGATTCATATATTGAGAGTATCGTTAATGATACAACCAATATTTAAATTTGATTCATATACACATATAAGTTAAATGTCCACTATTTAAAAAAATATATTTTTGGAAATAGTTTTCAGTAATACATATTTCAAGATTTGTAATGTCTAATATTTAAATTTGTTAATAAAACATTCAATCTAACTCCAATAGAAAGTTTTAACTTTTAGCTTTTATATTATATCATCTTAATTCATATTGGATAAGAGATTGCAGACACGTTAATTTAATTATATTTACAACTATAATTATATAATATTACTAACTGTTTAAGTTTAAATTAAAATGCAGTACACGTATAGAATAACACTAGCGTAATAATACCTGAACACATTATGGAAAGCCAAACAATTCAACATTTCACATATCATAGTAAATTCTCAGTAATTATCGCACACTACCATATTATAATTGCGTAAACCGACAGCTAATAATTTGGAATAAATGCAAATACAATTGATTATATTATTTACATTTAGATATTAAGTAACATTCCCCTTTTTTACGCCATTATGTACTTACCGTAATTATAATTTAAATGAATGACAATAAATGTGAAAAAAGTTACCATTTTTTCTTTAAATTCGTTGGTATTCATTAAAATTTAATAATTAAAACGAATAAAGGTGTAATTCATTTAAAAGTTGAAGTTGTTCAACCATAATCAATAAAAAAAAAGTTAGTGTATAACGTTGATATACATGTATAATGCATATCTTTGTAAAAATATATTAAAAACTACTACAAATGTACTGCATATACTTAACATATAGTTATATTAAACTAGAAGTATCAAAAATTGACACATAGTTCATAAACAGATAGATTGTTAATTTAATTATAAACAGATGCAAACTTTTAATAACCTTCTATTATAGTACTACTAATGTCGTATAAACATACTAGTGAAATAGTAAAAAACATATGGGTAAACAGATACAAATAGATTCATAGATTTTTCAAACAGTTTCATACAATTATATTAAGATATTCAAATTTAATTATAAACAGATGCAAACTTTTAATTGTATCATATTATTTCGTAACAGATACATTACCTTCTATTATAGTACTAAGAATGTCGTACGAACATACTAGTGAAATATTAAAAAACATATGGGTAAACAGATATAAATAGATTCATAGATTTTCCAAACAGATTCATAAAATTATATTAAGATACTGAAACTTAATTATAAATAGATACAAACTTTTAATTGTATTATATTATTTCGTAACAAATACATAACCTTCTATTAGAGTACTAATAATGTCAAACAAACGTACTAGTAAAATATTAAAAAACATATGCGTAAACAGATACAAATAGATTCATATATTTTTATTCACTATTTAAATTTAATTATAAACAGATGCAAACTTCTGATTGTAACATATTATTGCGTAACAGATACATAAACTTATATTATAGTAATAAGAATGTCGTACAAACATACTAGTAAAATACTAAAAAAGATCTGCTTAAATTGATAAAAATTGGACTACATAATAAATGTATATTTTAGACAGATAAAAATTTTATGTATGAAACATAATAGTAAAATGCGAAACAACCTACGAGTGAACAGATACAAGAGTCCACTTATAAACAGACGCAAGTAAAAAACATATGTTATATAATAAATGTATGTTATAAACAGATAAAAATTAACATACTAATAAAATACTAAAAAACATATGGGTAAACATATACAAATAGATTCATAAATTTTTATTAAACTATTTAAATTTAATTATAAACAAATACAAACTTTTGACTGTAACATATTATTGCGTAACAGATACATAAACTTATATTAGAGTAATAAGAATGTCCTACAAACATACTAGTAAAATACTAAAAAACGTATGCGTAACAGATACATAAAATTTTATTAAACTAAAAAAATAAAATTTAATGATAAACAGATGGATCCTTTGTGTTTACACAGATACAAAATAAAGTATAAACACATAAAAACTGAATTTTAAGCTTGTACTAATTATATTTTACAAATAATTTTACTGATTAAATTTTATTTAAAAAGATATATAATAAATTATAGATATTTTCCAAACAGATTCATAAATTTTTATAAAACTATTAAAAATTATTTATAGACAGCTGTAGATTTCCTCCTTGAACCATAGTATTATAATATATTCTCTTAACCAGTTCAAATAATTAAAAGATAATATATAATAACGTAGACTAACCTCCCACATACAGTTTCAAGAATTAAATGTAATTATTTTTTAAATATTATTTTTTTGATAAATTAGTGTATTTCATATTATTTCCGAAAATTGGAGTAAAAATCAAATAAAAAAAAATACAATGATTTCTCAACCAAAAAGCTTTCCTTTCATATTTTCACAAATAGTTTTTTCCCGAAAATTAATGGATATTACCTGATTATTTCCGCAAATCACATTAAAATCAAAACAAAAAAAATAAATACAATGAATTCTCAATCAATAAATCTTTCCTTATAAGGCATCAAGGGAAAATCATCTTCTCTTGTAACACCCCGAACTAGGAATTAATTAGGAATTAATGAGACAAACCCTATTTTAAGAAACAATTTGAAAGGAAGGTGTGATCCTAATAATATAAAAAGGACTGTCCTCACCTCTAATATGTTTCAAAACTAAGGGTGAAATCCTAGTTTCCTATTAAGAAAATTGTTGAATACTATATTGGTTTGGAAGATGGACATAGTAAAGAAACCTTTAAAAGAAAACACCACTCCTACGATAAAAAGAATTTACGTTAAAAATAATATTATTACTATGCACTTGAACCGAAGGGCAAACTACTTCTTGAGCTCACAGTATTCGCCCCAGTTCTTCAGCTCATGGAAAGGAGACTATCCTCACAGAAGGTGCCCCATGAGCCCAATAACTATCACTGTCATAATCACAACTTTTTTTTGTTCTCGCATAATAATTAAGAGTGGTATTATTAGTAAAATAATTATACTTATTGTTAGAATAATTTATAACTTTAAATATATACAATATACAAAAAAAAATTTAAAAATATTATACTTTGATAAAGACAGAATAATATTAGTAGCCATAATTAAATGACAATTTTTTAAAAAAAATAAATAAATTATGTTTCTGATATATAACTACCACAGTTCCAAAACAAATTATTTGTTCATTATTTAAGATAATTCTAATGATATAAAATTATCTTGTAGTTCAAGAGGTATATGATTTTATATAACGGGAGAGGTTATGAGTTCAAAATCCCCATCTACTCTTAATAATAATTGTTCTGACACCCTCTATCCCTATCTCATTTACATATCTTTCAAAAGAAAAATGAACAACTATTTTAATAAAGTGGTGTACCACTACATTTTTTAATTTTTACTTTTTTAGTCCCATTTGATAATAAGATGGAAAATAATAAAAATGAATAAATAAATAATTGTGGGAAAGGATGAAAAATAAGTTTAGCGATGTGGTGATCGAGTTGTTATGTTACTTATCCTCTTTCCATTTTTTGTAATTGTAATTTAAGTCCTATAATTATTTTTAAGACTTATAAATATAAGCGTATTAATTAAGTTTACCCCCGTAAATTTTTTAAATTTATTAATAATTTAATCTTGAACAATGTTTGTAATAAATTTGCTAATTTAATTAATTAAAAAATTGACGCTAGGATTAAGGTCTTCATCTCTCCCCACAAAAAGAAATAAATAAATCCTTTGATCTGCCTCTCCTTGCACTGCACTAATCACGCCACATAATTTACACTTTGATTCAAAACATTTAACATTAAATGTAGCTTTAAAATTCATCAATACATTCAACGTGCACCGCATAATTTGGCTTCAAATAATAGAGTGATAAATGATGAATTTAGTTGGCTCCCCTCCATTATGTACACCTTCCATTCAAACCGCATAATTCAGTTTGAATTTTTTGATGAAATTTTATGCAGATTGTATACTAATTACAGAGATCATGTCCACCAAGTTTTTTGAAAAAAAATATCCATTTAAGCATCCATCTAAACCCCATTGGACGAAATAGAACATAAGGTGTAATGGATGGGAGCCCAGTCCAATTCACACTATGATTCATAACATTTAACGTTAAACGTTGGTTTAAAATTGATCAAAACATTCAACGTGCACTGCATAATTTGGCTTCAAGTAATACAGTGATAAAGGATAAATTTAGCTGGCTCCCCTCCATTATGTACACCTTCCATTCAATCCGCATAATTCAGTCTGAATGTTTTGATGAAATTTTGTGAAAATTGTCCACTAATTACAGAGATCATGTCTACTAAGTTTCGTGAAAAAAATATCCATTTAAGCCTCCATCTAAACCCCATTTGACGAAATTGAACAAAAGGTGTAATGGATGGGAGCCTAGTCCAATTCACACTATGATTCAGAATATTTAACGTTACATGTAGCTTTAAAATTGATCAAAACATTCAACGTGCACCGCATAATTTGGCTTCAAATAATAGAGTGATAAAGGATGAATTTAGTTGGCTCCCCTCCATTATGTACACCTTCCATTCAAACCGCATAATTCAGTTTGAATTTTTTGATGAAATTTTATGCAGATTGTATACTAATTACAGAGATCATGTCCACCAAGTTTTTTGAAAAAAAATATCCATTTAAGCATCCATCTAAACCCCATTGGACGAAATAGAACATAAGGTGTAATGGATGGGAGCCCAGTCCAATTCACACTATGATTCATAACATTTAACGTTAAACGTTGCTTTAAAATTGATCAAAACATTCAACGTGCACTGCATAATTTGGCTTCAAATAATACAGTGATAAAGGATAAATTTAGCTGGCTCCCCTCCATTATGTACACCTTCCATTCAATCCGCATAATTCAGTCTGAATGTTTTGATGAAATTTTGTGAAAATTGTCCACTAATTACAGAGATCATGTCTACTAAGTTTCGTGAAAAAAATATCCATTTAAGCCTCCATCTAAACCCCATTTGACGAAATTGAACAAAAGGTGTAATGGATGGGAGCCTAGTCCAATTCACACTATGATTCAGAATATTTAACGTTACATGTAGCTTTAAAATTGATCAAAACATTCAACGTGCACCGCATAATTTGGCTTCAAATAATAGAGTGATAAAGGATGAATTTAGTTGGCTCCCCTCCATTATGTACACCTTCCATTCAAACCGCATAATTCAGTTTGAATTTTTTGATGAAATTTTGTGTAGATTGTATACTAACTAGGGTATACCTGTGCCATCTGGCATGGTAAATTAAATAAGAACTGGTAATAAGATAAAAATGAGTAACGTATGATGAATCTAAATCGACAAACTTAGGTTCAATATATCTTCATGCTAGAAACACTAAAAGTAGACCGGATTGGATTGACTTATTTTTAATTTTTAAAGAATCTTTTAATCATATTTTTTTTATCTTATTTTGGTCTTGGCAAAATAAGTTTTTAACAAATTAAACTGAAGGCGATGTGTGAAAATAATTCAATCACGTCTGTTGGTATGATTTGAAAATAGTGCAAAAATTTGATTGATATATTGTGAATATTCCTAAAAATGACATACTGAGATAACCAATATTGTATGAACACATAAAGTACATCCTTAAATGTTACTCAATAATTTTTATTATTTTTTTTACATAATTCTATAGTCATGATGGATCTCGTTTAATTGATCTTGATTAATAGATTTTAAATATTAAATTTTTAATTATGTAGTCATGATGGATCTTGTTTAATTGATCTTGATTAGTATATTTAAATATTAAATTTTTATTAAATTTATTGATTAGTATATTTTAAATATTAAATATTAAATTTTTTATTTTAAGATGAATCTTGATTAGTATATTTAAATATTAAATTTCTTGATTAGTAGAGTTTAAATATTAAATTTTGAATTTTTTATTTTAAGTTATGTAATTTTTAATGTAAAAAAAATTATTGGTGTGTGATATCTAGTTTACTTTGTGTATATTATTGGTGTTAAATGTTACTCAATAATTTTTATTTTTTTACATAATTCTATAGTCATGATGCATCTTATTTAATGGATCTAGATTAGTAAATTTTAAATATTTTTTTTGATAAATTTTGAAAATTTTATTTTAAGTTATGGCATTTTTAATATAAAAAAAATTATTGGTGTGTGAGAATTTATTGTGTGTATATTATTCGTGTGAGTGTTTTAAGTTTGATGTGACATCTTGATGTGTGTACAAAACTCATCCAAGGGTGTAAACTTAATGCACACCATAACATGTATATTTTTAACCATTAGATTTTTATATTTTTTGAGAACAAATTTGGTCAAACTTGATGTTTTATAATATAGAATACAGAGATCATGTTCACCAAGTTTCGTGAAAAAAAATCCATTTAAGCCTCCATCTAATCCCCATTGGACAAAATTGAACGGAAGGTGTAATGGATGGGAGCCAAGTCCAATTCACACTATGATTCAGAACATTTAACGTTAAATGTAGCTTTAAAATTGATCAAAACATTCATCGTGCACTTCATAATTTGGCTTCAAATAATAGTGTCATAAAGGATGAATTTAGTTGGCTCCATTCGATTATGTACACCTTCCATTCAATCAGCATAATTCAGTTTGAATTTTTTGATGAAATTTTGTGGAAATTGTCTACTAATTACAAACATCATGTCCACCAAGTTTCATGAAAAAAAATTCCATTTAAGCCTCCTTCTAAACCCTATTGGACGAAATTGAAAAGAAGGTGTAATGGATGGGAGCCTAGTCCAATTCACACTACGATTCAAAACATTTAACGTTAAACGTAGCTTTAAAATTGATCAAAACATTCAACGTGCATCGCAGAATTTAGCTTCAAAGAGTAGAGTGATAGAGGATGAATTTAATTGGCTCCCCTCCATTATGTACACCTTCCATTCAATCCGCATAATTCAGTTTAAACTTTCTGATGAAATTTTGTGCAGATTGTTTACTAATTACAAAGATCATGTTCACCAAGTTTTGTGAAAAAAAAATATCCATTTAAGCCTCCATCTAAACCCCATTGGACGAAATTGAATGGAAGGTGTAATGGAAGGGAGCCAAGTCCAATTGACACAATGATTCATCACAATTAACGTTAAACATACCTTTAAAATTTATCAAAACATTCAACGTGCACAGCATAATTTGGCATCAAATAGTAGTGTGATAAAGGATGAATTTAGTTGGCTCCCTTCCATTATGTACACCTTTGATTCAATCTGCATTATTGAGTTTGAATTTTTGGATGAAATTTTGTGGAAATTGTCTACTAGTTACAGAGATCATGTCCACCAAGTTTCGCGAAAAAAAATATCCATTTAAGCCTCCATCTAAACCCCATTGGACGAAATTGAACGGAAGGTGTAATGGATGGGAGCCTAGTCCAATTCACACTATGGTTCAGAACATTTAACGTTAAACCTAGCTTTAAAATTGATCAAAACATTCAACGTGCACCGCATAATTTGGCTTCAAATAACAGTGTGATAAAGGATGAATTTAGTTGGCTCCCCTCCATTATGTACACCATCCATTCAATCCGTATAATTCAGTTTGAACTTTTTGATGAAATTTTGTGAAAATTGTCTATTAACAACAAAGCTGATGTCCACCAAGTTTTGTGAAATAAACTATCCATTTATGCCTCCATCTAAGCCCAATTGGACGAAATTTAACAGAAGGTGTAATGGATAAGAGCCTAGTCCAATTCACACTATGATTCAGAACATTTAACATTAAATGTGGCTTTAAAATTGTTCAAAACATTCAATGTGCATTGCATAATTTGGCTTCAAATAACAGAGTGATAAAGGATGAATTTAGTTGGCTCCCCTCCATTATGAACACCTACCATTCAAACCGCAAAATTCAGTTTGAATTTTTTGATGATTTTGTGGGAAATTGTCTACTAATTACAGAGATCACGTCTACCAAGTTTTATGAAAAACAATATCCATTTAAGCCTCCATCTAAACCCCATTGGATAAAATTGAACGGAAGGTGTAATGGATGGGAGCCTAGTCCAATTCACACTACGATTCAGAACATTTAACATTAAACGTAGCTTTAAAATCGATCAAAACATTCAACGTGCACCGCATAATTTGGCTTCAAATAATAGTGTGATAAAAGATGAATTTAGTTGGCTCCCCTCCATTATGTACACCTTCCATTCAATCTGTATAATTAAGTTTGAATTTTTTGATGAAATTTTGTGAAAATTGTCTACTAATTACAGAGATCATGTCCACAATGTTTCATGAAATAAATTATCCACTTAAGCCTCCATCTAAGCCCCATTGGACGAAATTTAACATAAGGTATAATGGATAAGAGCCTAGTCCAATTCACACTATGATTCAGAACATTTAATATTAAATGTAGCTTTAAAATAGATCAAAACATTCAATGTGCACCACATAATTTATCTTCAAATAACAGAGTCATAAAGGATGAATTTAGTAGGCTCCCCTCCATTACGTGCACCTTCCATTCAAACCACAAAATTCAGTTTGAATTTTTGGATGAAATTTTGTGGAAATTGTCTACTAGTTACAGAGATCGTGTCCACCAAGTTTTGTGAAAAAAATTATCCATTTAAGCCTCCATCTAAACCCCATTGGACGAAATTGAATGGAAGGTGTAGTGGATGGGAGCCTAGTCCAATTCACACTATGATTCAGAACAATTAATGTTAAACGTAGCTTTAAAATTGATCAAAACATTCATCGTGCACCGCATAATTTGGCTTCAAATAAAAGTGTGATAAAGGATGAATTTAGTTGGGTCACTTCCATTATGTACACCTTCCATTCAATCTGCATTATTCAGTTTGAAATTTTTGATGAAATTTAATTTTGTGGAAATTGTCTACTAGTTACAGAGATCTTGTCCACCAAGTTTTGTGAAAAAAATCTATCCATTTAAGCCTTCTTCTAAACCCCTTTGGACGAAACTGAACGGAAGGTGTAATGGATGGGAGCCTAGTCCAATTCACACTATGATTCAGAACATTTAATGTTAAACGTAGCTTTAAAATTGATCAAAACATTCAACGTGCACCGCATAATTTGTCTTCAAATAAAAGTGTGATAAAGGATGAATTTAGTTGGCTCCCTTCCATTCTGTACACCTTCCATTCAATATGCATTATTCGGTTTGAATTTTTTGATGAAATTTTGTGGAAATTATCTACTAGTTACAGAGATCATGTCCACCAAATTTTGTGGAAAAAAATATCCATTTAGGCCTCCATCTAAACCCCATTGGACGAAATTGAACGAAAGGTGTAATGGATGGCAGCCAAGTCTAATTCAAACTATGATTCAGAACATTTAACGTTAAACGTAGCTTTAAAATTGATCAAAACATTCAACATTTACCGCATAATTTGGCTTCAAATAATAGTGTGATAAATGATGAATTTAGTTGGCTCCCTTCCATTATGTACACCTTCCATTCAATCCACATAATTTAGTTTGAATTTGTTGATGAAATTTTGTGGAAATTGTCTACTAATTATAGAGATGATGTCCACCAAGTTTTGTGAAAAAAAATATCCATTTAAGCCTCCGTTTAAACCCCATTGAATGAAATTGAACAGAAGGTGTAATGGAGGGGAGCCTAGTCCAATTAACACTACGATTCAGAACATTTAATGTTAAATGTAGCTTTAAAATTTATCAAAACATTCGACGTGCACCGCATAATTTCACTTCAAAGAAAAAAGTGATAAAGGCTAAACCAACTATTAAGCAGGCTCATTAATTAGCTATAGAAAAATGGGTTGGTTTACACCCAAATTGAATATGAAGAGTCCCTAAATAGTTTACATCAAGGGGACCAAATTCTAGTTTTCTATTGTTTTTTTCCTCCCAAAAACTAACATAATTAAAAGGGAAATATTAGTACGGCACACATCAATTGATCAATGAACTGAGTTCATCACAACTAAATAATACATGAGTTCAAATCATGTCCCCGATTTATGTAATTCAAGAACTATTATATTAAAAAGAGTTTTACATATATTACGCACAAGCTAATTTAGCTGGCTGACGTGGATATTTTGGCTTTCAATTAATAGGAATACAATTGTTGCCCTACCTCTCTGCCATCTTCTCCTCTTTTATCTTATTGGAAGATTGTAACTTATTAAGGGAAAAGTTGAAGAGTTAAGGAATTTGATAAGGTTGAAATCACAAACTCAGGGAAAATAAATAATTTTTAATGAAATAATAAAACATTAGATGTTGTAAGGAGCTACTTTTCCAACAATGTGAATAGTAAGTTTTGTTTATTTCGTATCTTTAATTTTAATCAGAATTCATTTACTTATTAATAAGTAGCCGATAGTTTTAGAAACAACGTACACCATAATACTAATAAATTAAATTGATCTGAAAATTTATGTTTGTATAAATATGCATTTCTTAAAGATTTTAAAAAGTAAAGTTAGAAGAAAAATTATGTGGATATAAATGAACAATAGGTGACAAGTTGAAACGGAAAGTATCGTCACTATATAAAGAATGCATTTTATTTTAAAAATGTGTTTCTTACAAATATTTCATCTTCAAAGGAACACATCTTGTAACTACATTTTTCACAAATATTTCATCACTTGTCTATGAAAATAAAATTGCTTGATTTAGTAAGAAGCAGTTATAAAATAAGTTAAGGGTATGCGATAATATGTCCTCCCCATTTCGTGATCATTTTATAAGTATATGTTTTCCATCCTTTATAATTTTTTATGGAAATTTTTTCCTCCTCAATCGATCACCAAAGAAAAATTATTTATGGAAAAAGTCATAAAGTAAGAAGATATCTGAACACATGTTTCAACTTATTTTCCAACTTCTCACATAAATCAACTATTTTTATTTTTATTTTTCATGTTATTATCAAACAGACCTTTATAGAACAATTTGTTGCAGTGATCGAAGATGCTTTAAGTACTCATAAATGGATATAGATCCCCACCAAACTTCTCCAACGTGTGTAATATTTCTAAACTAATATTCATGCAAAGACAGTATAACAGTAACGATATATAAACAAAGAGTAGACAAAAAAGTTAATATACAAAACAATGTATCATATTTTATTTTTATTTATAAAATAAAAAAAAATCCAGTTAAGGATTATAGTAGAATTTTTTTATTAATAAATTGTAGGGTAGCCCTCCTCAATCAACTGTTCCGTACGAGAATTTGGAACTTCCCCCTAATAGGGTTTGAGCAAGCATTACTACCTCCCTCGAGTACTTCTCCAAAGTCTTGCTTTTGACCTTGTTCTGTCAAAGCTCCATCACCATCCTACCGCCTGACATCGAAGAAATAATGAGTTGTGGTAGCCCAAGTGCAGGCCCGTGAAGTTATAATATAGTGTTGGAAGTCCAAGTATTGATCCAGAGGAATAGTTGGAAAGGTATGGCATGAATTATAGATTTTACGGTTTTTCTGATTTTGTAAAAGGTTGCTTGTGAAACAATGAAAATGTAAATCGGTTGTGAAAAATAATAAAAAAGAACTAAGGTATTTGGAAGTTACTTGCAATACAATAAATGGCGTTTACTAACTCATACAAAGATATTTATACACTTTTTTAAAGGATGGGAAATTGATGTTTTGCTTGATAGCACAGGGGTGCGAAGCAAAGCAACGCATTCCCTGACTTAAGGTATATCAAGAAGGAAAATAACCAAGTTTCACCAATCATGAAATTATCAAGTCTATTTCTTAGCAACAAGTGTGAAGTAAAACAACCCATTCCCGAATATAGCTAATCCAAAATAAAAATGATAATTTCATTGTAAAAAGGTTTAACATGAAGCATGCGTATGAAACCTCATGATTTGAAAGAATGAAAATTAAATAGTGAATCTTTACTATGAAACGAGCCGAAGTTTATGGAATAAAATCGTCAACTGATTGATTATCACTTAGGATAGGCAATAAAGAGTCTAAATAACACATATAGTGTAAGAAGCACTCAAAATATCATTCAATGAATCAAAGATGATCTAAATAATTATTATAAACCATCTATGCAATTTTTAAGCACTCTTCATAATCTCTACAAAAAGGAAAAATGATCCATTGATGGGGGGGGGGGGGGGGGGGGGGGGGAGGATTACAAGCTTTCTCGAACTATACAAATATGTTGTATTATCATTAACAAACAATAACTAAAAATACAAAGCATATAAAGTCTAATCTTTAGATGAAAATACCTAAAAAGCTTATAGGATGAAAAGATTGAATAAGAAAAAGATTCACAATTATTTATCAAGCTTTAAAAATCGATTGAGCTAATAATCACCGAAAATTATATAGCGATTAACCTCTGAACCTTAGTAATAGACTACTTCATAATAAATGCAAAAACAAATATTATAGAAGAATATGTCATTTTTTCAATTAATCAAAGTACTTACAAGCTCATATAAATCTTAAAACCAATATAATAAATTCAAATAAAAGTAATTCTCATCTCAAGATATCAAGTGCTCCAGTAATATTTTATCATTGTAGAAAATACTAACTTGCAAGTGATATCTTGTTATAGTAATCAAACACTGATAATAAGAATATGTTGAATAATAAATCTTCTTTTGGGCCGATTTATTACTCACATGAAAAAACTAAATAATCATCACATGTTTATTACCATAGGTGTATATGTAATTTTGTTAAATTTCAACCTTCCTTTCGGGCAGTAAAAATTCACATAAATTACAATCACACAACCGTTTTTATTCTAAAACAAATTAATCTTCACGAGAGAGGTGACTTTGGCATCATGTCGCTTCAATTAATTTATCTCAAAATATATATACTTAATTATTCCAATATTTGAATTTAAACTGATTGGGTTAAAGCTTATTAAATTATTAACCCACATTCAAAACTTGACCCATATAGCCCAAAACTTAGACCTTAAAAATTTCTTTATCCACGCGTACCGGTATAACATGCAAAACCCATTCTGGTACGCGAAGTACCTTAAAACTTCTGGCTTTCTGCGTACAGGTAAAACCCAATATATATAAATATTAGTACGTGTGTGCCTATTCTAATGGGCAAAATTAGGGTTCTTATACACACACACATATATATATGCAAGAGCCACCCTTTTTATATATGGATCCCAAGCTTTAACTTTTTAATGAAGTCACACTTTATGTATATATACACATAAACAATCTGCTAGAATATATATAATCCTTACACATAAAATCCAACTTTTTATATATATATATATACATCCAACTTTACAAACACATATATATGTAGTCATTACACACATATATATCGATTTTCGATCCAGGATTTTTTTTCTAGCAGTACTAAACATATATAAGTAAGGATTATATTTACATGTTAAATCCTTTCCTTATGCAACCAAAACCATGTTGGCGTTTTTTTTTAATAAACCGTATAAACCAATATATAATACTCAAATCTAATAATCTTAAATCAGTATTTATCAAATTCAAAAATGACTAAAATAATCATGGATCGAAAATATATTCGATTCTTAATGATTCAACATGAAAACATCCCTATGATACTACTTGTTAGATCTTGTTAGATTTAAAATAATTATAAATCCTAAGATCATTCATGTCATATCACCAAGAATCAAAGATAAATAAGTGGAAGCGCACTTGAGTCTATAGTGTGTGATTTGTAGCAGAGTGGTTGATCTTCTAGATTTACACGTATTTTTGTAGAGAATCCTTTAAGTTTTTCTCTATGCTCTCTGTGATAATGAGGGTTCATAAGGGACAGAATACATATGTGCGATCTGGGAACCATAATCACAATATATAGATAGTAAACCCTACTATCTATTTAGTATTTCTATTTTAGCCCCATCATAAAAATAGAAATTACCTTTAAGTATCTATACATTAAAGGCCCACACCTTATTAGATACATCTAAGCCTAATTAACTTAAACCGTAGTTGATCACTTTTAAAGTGGGCTTAACCAAACGACAGTCCACAACAGATAATGATCACAGATAAGCCCAATTTAGATTAAGGATCCAACAATCATTGCCACACTTTCACTACTCGGGTAAAAACTTGTAACTTCCCTTTGTTTTTCTTCTTGTAAAATAAGATAATAAGCTTTATTAACGGAGGGAAGAGGATGCATTAAAAGGATTTGACTACATACCACTGAATAAGAATCGCTTAATCCCATAAGGAATTGCATGACTTCCTCTCACTGATCATGTTCAATGTGTTCTTTCTTTGTAGCACAAGTGAAAATTTGTAGGTTATTATATGACGCTAATTGTAACACCCCTGCCTTAATCTACAAGATAACACCTATAATTAAGACCTAGAGTGTTACTAATTCATCTTAGTAGGACTAAGATAGGTATATAAAAAGAAAACAATTCAACAACAACAGATATATCAAGTATTATTAAGCATGGCGATACCAAAATCAAATCATAACATCTAAGCGTGCATCACATGTATACAATCCAAACCACATGCGTTCCCAAAATATATAAAATCCTCGGGCTAGCCGTGGCTTCCAGAAAAAAACATATATACATCACAAGAATTAATTGTATCAGAGCTTTTATTTCGTCCCTGATCCCATCACTTCATTGTCCTCAAGGGACTCGTGAGTACCTGAAATGTTTTAAAGAAAACCGGGGTGAGCCATTTGCTCAGTAGGGGAGGGCATAGGGCATATGTTCAAAACAAGTATATAAACATATCTTTCAAACCATGTTTAAATCGATAATGTATATAAGAACCAAATTCATCAAGTGACTATGCATAAATATGCTAGTGCAGGTTACCTCCCATGTCAATCCGATTACCGTATAATAGAAAATCGGAGCTGTGAGTATATGCCATTGCCACCGAGATGTCAGATCATCAAGCTGATAACCTGGTATCAATTGTCCCAATCCCATGTGATATAAAACAATAACCCTGGGATCAATTATCCCAGTCCCATATTAATCATCGATAACAACAAAACCATAGTGCCTTGCCAATTTGCTTAGGTTCCCGGGCTCCACACCGGTGGCTTATAAGCGGTCAAACATTGCTCCCCCAGGGGTTTAGGGCTTTTCAACCCAAGGGCACCGGGCCTTACCTAATTTCCCATCCTGGCAAGCACTATACATTCGTACGAGGAATCATTTCCTGAGAGACACAAGCTCTCTATCATAGAAATACATGACACCAGCTTCCCAAGGAACAGATGATTGAAAGTATAAGCCATAATATTGCCTCCAAACCTTCGAGCTATTGACGAGCTTCCGGTTGACACAATAATGACATGTTGTATATATATATAAATCGTGCATAACATGATAATAATGAACATGAAGTAATTTATGCCATATATATTCTCACCAATTTAACTGCATGTCCCATGGTATGTAGAATTTATCAATATGCTCCTTTTCATGAATAATATCATATATATATAACCAAGAGACATCTCGTTTGCTTCAATTAACTCTTTGTATCTTATATATATGGCATATCTTGCCTTGAATCAAGCATTCATAGCTTCATAAATCATAAAACAACATAAAACATTTTTATACCCAAGTTCTCAATCAAACATGAATCAAACATAGCAAATTTTAAGATCATAAAGTCAAAAATCACGTTTTAAAAGTTTTGAAACCCCTACCTCGACTTATGAGCGAAGAATAAGAAGAAAAGATGAAGATTCCGGTTTCTCCCCAAGCAAATTCCACGAAGAAGATGATGAATAGTAGCAAAGAGGATGTTTTTGAGTGATTTAAAGCTTAAACTTCGAAATATAAATGAAAAATTGATGAGATCTCTTACTCTCTCTCTCTAGAACTCTCTAGAGCTCTCAAAGGGGTGGGGTGGGGGAAGAAATGGATAAAATGAATTTAAATCAACTTAAGTCGGTGCACTATTCATATTGGCAGACCGGTATGCCAAAATGGAAGATCGGTCTGCAATCCCAAAATTTCTAGATTTTTAAATGCTGGACCGGTATGCAAAAACTCCATACTGGCCAACAAATAAATTTTTTCCAATGTTTTTCACGCCGGACTGATATGCCAAAATTGCATACCGATCCGCAACCATTTTTTTCCCCAATTTGCATACGCCGGACTAGTATGCCAAATCCTCATACCAGTCCGCAGGCCAACTTTCTGCCATGATACCCTATTTTTATTTTGGCCATAACTTCTTGCTTGAAACTCTGATTGAGATGTTTTTTGTGTCCATGGAAAGGTAATTCAGAGACCTACAATTTGTAACACAGAAGGAGCTTATCTCCAAATTATGAATAGATCATTTTTTGGAAGTGCAATTTTCACACAAAATTAACCCAACATGGCATAATTAACATTAAAATAAATACAGAATGTTACAATCTCTCCCACTAAATAAAATTTCATCCTCGAAATTTAGATAATACACATTAAGTAAACAACTAAGGATATTTACTACGAATTTCAGTCTCTAATTCCCATGTTGCCTCCTCGGCTTCGTGGTGCAACCAGAAAACCATCACTAAAGGAATAACCTTATTCCGAAGCACTTGATCACGACGATCCAAGATTTGTATAGGACGGGTTTCATAAGTTCCATCGTCCAACAACTCAAGGTTTTCCGACTGAACAATGTGGGAAGGATCATAAATGTATCGACGTAGCATTGATATATGGAATACATTATGAACGTTGGATAGCTGCGGTGGCAAGGCTAGGAGAAAATTAGAACGGACAACGGTGCCTATCGGCCTAACTCTTCTGCCGATTTTGGGCAGTAAGAAGGTGTTGTTGAATGGATTTGATCTTTTCAATAATTTTACTATACCAACTCTGGACCCAACAAGGTTCTTTCCCCAATTTCATACCAGCAAACTAGGGATCTACAGGGGCGACCGTAAAGGGCTTCGTAAGGCGCCATACCTATACTAGCCTGGAAGCTATTGTTGTACGCAAACTCGACTACAGGTAAATGCTTTATCCAGTTTCTCGAAAATCAAGAACACATGCCCTCAATATATCGTCAAGTATTTGGATTACCCGCTCGGATTATCCATCAATTTGCGAATGAAACGCTGTACTAAAGTTTAACTGAGTCCCCAAAGCCCTTTGAAGACTCCCCCAAAATCGAGAAGTGAAACGAGGATCACGGTCTGACACCATGGTTACTAGAACAACATGAAGCTTGACTATCTCCTGAACATAAAGTTTTTCCAAACTTTCCATATACCGATCCACTCAAATGGTATCTTGACCCCCTAACGCTTTCGGTAATCCCGAAACGAAATCCATAGTGACATGTTCCCATTTTAACTCGTGAATGGCAGTGATTGAAGTTGCCCTGCAGGCCTTTGGTGCTCGGCTTTAACTAGTTGAAATGTCATACATTTACTCACAAAATTTGCGATATCTTTTGTAACACCCCTGCCCTAATTATTGGGACAACACTTGTAATTAAGGCCTAGAATGTCACTAACCCATCTTAGATTGACTAAAATGGGTATATGATGTAAATGCACAAAGAAATCCAAACAATAATATCATACATGTCAAACAACCGCTTCATAATCATACTGATGATAACAGTACTGTACACAAACATACAAATGTGCATGTAACCATTGTACAAGCCAACTAAGTAAAGCTAAGATAATATACAATACTTTGGGATAGCCGTGGCTTCCCATGAAAACATATACATGACAAAAATGAATCTGTATCAGTAGGGGGAAAGTAGAAGGGAAAGTTTTGAAAACATTCCTTGATATGTTACTGTAAACAAAGTAAACCTTTTCATTATATAATATAAAGATTATTTGTAAGATATCACAAAATATAACTAGTTCATTATGATGCGTGCTCATGCATATGCAAGTTACCTCCCTTTGTGTCAACACATTCCCGAGTCTTGACTATGCATGCCGATGAGAAACCAAGCCAAGATAACCATATAGAATCCATTCGCTCCAAGAGCATACAACATAATCATAGTTCCTGTCGGCGAGAACCTGAACTTAAATCTCATCATAGAATCCATTGCCTCAAAATGGCATACCATCATCATACATAGGAAGTGGAACAATAACCCGTCCATGTTCCATAGAAAAGAATCAAATCTATGGTGCATTGCCAATGCCTAGGTTCCTGGGTCTTTCACCGGTGGCTTATAAGCGGCTAAACAATATCCTTCAGGGGTTTAGGGCTTTTCAACCCAAGGGCACCGGGCCCTGCCTATTTTCCTATCCCAACAAGCACCATGAAAATAGATATTCATACAGAATTCACATCACCCTGGTCATCCATGACCAAGCACAATCATTATCCTAAAATCTATTAGCCGATCATATCCGACCGACAAGAAGATATCAAGATATAAATGAAGCCTCCTTAAATCACCATGAGAAATAATCCTCCATGTAGCCTCCGAACAAAGACATATATATAATGAAGCTTTCAACATCATAATAAAAGATATACGCCCATTCGATGGGTGATAAGGGAATCCGAGCTTGCCGAAGAATCTTCAAGATTGCGGTTGACACAATAGTGATGCATAACATGCATATATGCTCTTTATGACAACTAAAAATAACACATGCCACTTAAACTTCATTCATCATGTATCCATGGTCCTTAGCGTATATATAACCCATTTACAAATCCATTTGGATACAACTAAGCATGTATATCCAAGGAACATCACTTATAAGCCTGTCATATAGATATCAAGTTCGAGTGGCACATCTTGTTCCAATTCATCATCATATATAAGATAGAAACTATATATACCATATCAACTTTATCGAATTCACGTCCATGTTCTTTGGTGTATACAAAATCTTTTACTAATCATTTTCTTGTCAAACCAACACATATACATCCAAAGAACATCCGTATGAATCGTTGATATGTAAATATAGAGCTTAGATAGCATATCTTGCTTCTATTCATGTATTCATAACTCAAATATTCATAAATCAACTATTCTAACTAACAAATCCTCAATCATGTTTCACATCACCCATTTATATCATATATAAGTTATTTAAACCGCCGATTTCAATAATCAAGAAAGAATCCAACATATGTGTATAAACTCATTTGAAAACATATAAACAAGTTTATTAAGTTTTAAAACCCAAGAAAATCCCCCTACCTCAAGTGTATAGACCAAAAGAAGGAAGAAAATTGTAAATCGAAGCCCTGTTCGGTATAATCCTCAAGCTCTTGCTTCACCACGTCCTTAAATTAGCAAAACCCCCGAATCAATTATTTATAAACCCCAACTCGCGTAGCCAGAGCTCACACTTGAGCTTTTATAGAAGAAAGCCAAGGTAGAAGATGATGAATAATACCTTAGAGGTGGGTTTGGATGATTTCAAGCTTGAATCTTTGATTTTGATGGATAGATGCATAGAAATCTTCCTCTTTCTCTCTCTAGAACCCTCTGGATTTCTCTAGACGTGTGTGGAAGTGTTTGGGTCGAAGTTGGGGTGAAAAATGACAAAAAATGGCTTTAAAATGTGTTTAAGTTGGTGAAAAAGTTTAATTGGCGGACTGGTATGCCAAATATAGAATACCGGTCCGCATAGCACAAATTTTCCAAAAATTTGGTGCTGGACCGGTATGCCAAAAATGTCATACCGGTCTGTGCTATAATTTTGGGCTCTAGAGCACTGTGTTTGTTTTGGCCATAACTTTTTCGCTCGAAACTCCAATTGAGGTGATCTATATATCCACGGAACGGTAATTCAAAGATCTACAACTTTATAAGAGGAAGTTTTCCCAAATTATGGACATATAAATCCCAAAAATTCTCTGAAGATAGCGCTCTGCCAAAGTGCTACCGAATTACCAGAATTTACTAACCGACCTACTTCACACGTTGTTTTGGCCAACGTGGAGTGTGAATTAGCTTTTGGCCAAAACAATAAAGTTGTAGAATGGTATGAAAACTAGACACTTTCACATACGAAATCTTAATCAAATAACTAATGAAGAAATTACGATAGCTCAAAGTTAGCTAGAATTAACGAATCGCGAAGAACCAAAATTTCCTATTTATCAACCGAAATAGATTCGGACCACCCGAATCACCAAATGATCACTCACATGAGTATAAATAAGCTAATATAATTCAATTTTAGACAATTTAAAGTATGGGGTATTACATCTTTCCTCATGCCGCTCCACTAGAAGTTTTGACACAAGTCCCGGTACATCTTTGTACCACCGGGGTGAATGGAAAATGTAGAATGGTGTGCTTCACTTAGAATTTTATTTCTGAGTTCTGGATCATTTGGTACTACCAATCTATTCCGGAGTCGAATCCCACCATTGGTCCCAAGTTTTTACTCACTGTATTCGGCTTCCGTTGCTAAATGATCACGTACTACCCGAAAAACTTCATCAACCCGTTGAGCATCTATCACTCATTGTTGGATTGCCGGGTGGGCAACCATATTATATAGGCAAGCTCGGTTCTCATCACGATTCACTATAAGGTTATATCGCTGCAATTCCTCCCTCAACCTCCATTCCCGACCTGAAAATTTCTTATACCCAAGTTCTCAATCAAACATGAATCAAACACAAAAAATTTTAAGATCATAAAGTCAAAAATAACGTTTTGAAAGCTAGGAAACCCCTACCTCGACTTATGAGCGAAGAAGAAGAAGAAAAGATGAAGATTCTGACTTTTTCCCAAGCAAATTCCACGAAGAAGATGATGAATAATAGCCAAGAGGAAGTTTTTGAGTGATTTGAAGCTTAAACTTTGGATTATATATGAAAAATGGATGAGATCTCTTACTCTCTCTTACTCTCTCTCTAGAACTCTCTAGAGTTCTCAAGGGGGTGGGGAATGTGTTTTGCTCAAAAAATGGGGGAAAAAGGGGATAAAACGAACTTAAATCAACTTAAGTCGGTGAACTGTTCATACTAGCGGACCGGTATGCCAAAATGAGAGACTGGTCCGCAGTCCCAAAATTTCCATATTTTTAAATGCCAGACCGGTATGCAAAAACCCCATACCAGTCCGCAGATAAATTTTTTTCTGATGTTTTTCACGCTGGACCGGTATGCCAAAACTGCATACCGGTCCGCAGCCAAATTTTTCCCTAATTTGCATAGACCGTACCGGTATGCCAAATCCTCATACCTGTCCGCAGGCCAACTTTCTGCCATGATACCCTGTTTTTATTTTGTCCATAACTTCTCGCTTGGAACTCCGATTGAGATGATTTTTGTGTCCCTGGAAAGGTAATTCAGAGACCTACAATTTGTAACATGGAATGAGCTTTTCTCCAAATTATAAACAGATAATTTTCTAGAAGTACAATTTCCACCCAAAATTAAATCAACCTGGCATAATTAACATTAAAATAAATACAAAGTGTGATACTAATTAATCCTAAAGCCCTTTAACTTGGCATAATATAATGCAACGGACATCTGATCTTGTTTAAGCTCAACTATCTCTTTCTGGATTTTCAAAATTCTTTAAACATTACTTTGAAAATATCTTTCTTTGAGATCTAGCCAAACCTCTAAAGCAGATCCAGTGTATGTAACACTGTTTGCAAGGTTTGGATCGATGGAATTAAGTATCCAAGACAAAATCATATCGTTATATCTTTCCCACATTTGATGCTTTGAAGGCTTCTCTTGTTTTGATGGCATTTTGATTGATCCATCAACAAATCCGGTCTTGTTCTTGGCGCTTAGTGCTTTGCTCATGGCACAGCTCCAAGTGCCATAGTTCTCACCATTCAGTGGCTTTGACAACATAACCATGCCCAGATGATCCAAGTCAGACAAATAATAAGGATCTAAAGGGTATAGGCCTTCAGTAGCCTTTGTGGAAGGTTTTCCTGCCATAATTTTGTGAAGCAATAGTAATTTAATAGTAATATAGACACATAAATTAAGAGAGAATCATGATGGTCCTTCTGATACTATGACAAAAGGTGAAAACATATAGATGTATATTACTTTCTTTCTTATGTCAAGTTTATAATGAAAGATCCTATATATATACAACCAAGGGAAGATTCAAGACAACCTATGCAAGGAAAATAAAATAATAAAGAAATTAATTACAACTGCAAAATAACAGTAATTATGGAATTTGGAATGCACAAAATAAGGAACAAGATCTCTCAACTTAAGGAATCAATCTCTTAATAAGGAAAGTCAACATTTCTTAACATGATTGCACTTATTTATCTATTGCAGATGCTAAAAGTTTACTAAATTTACATGACATCACTTTTTACCGTACGACTTGGTTCGGCCTAATTTTCTTGTTTTCTATGTAGTTCCAATATCACTTCATCACTGAGTTTTCATATGATATATTTTTTTCCATGTAAAACAATTCAAAGGAATACAATTAATTTCCATGTAAATGAATTGAATGAATGGAATTGTTTTATATGGAAAGCAAAAACTTGGGGGGAAGGGGTTTGTGAATTACATTGAAATAAGAAAATTTGGCTAAATAATATGTACCCTTGATAACTGATTCCAAGTAAAAATAGGCAACCAAATAAGATAATATAAAGTATCTTATTTTTTTTCTCTTTTTTCTTCCTCCCTTTGTCAATACGTAAAATAATTTATTTTATACTCAAAATAAATTCTCCTTCTATCTCAAATTCAGATTTTCAGTTTGAATAGAATATTTTCTTAAGAATACATTCACATCATCATGATGTACAACTTATTTTTTATTGTGAAATTTGGTTACTTTGCTTATTCCCATATATGCCGAGTTAACACTAGTAGTTCCTCTACTTGATAGTGGATGGAAAAGCTAAATTGCCAGCAAATTACAGCTCTTCAGATGAGAGATTTTGACTAACAGAATGGTGACTTGTTTGATTAATCAACAACTTTCTAAAACAAAATGAATGTTTGCCAATTTCAATTTACGAATCCTTAGGAGTCATTCATTAAAAAAAAAACATAATCTGGTCTAAATTTTGTAATGTTTTCCCAAGAAAAACACTAACTTCATTACGTATTTGAGGATCACACAATGTAATATTAATCCACACTTGTGAGCAAAATTTGCCAAGTTTTCTGAACCAAAGTTGATTCTTGGATGGAGGAACTCCCTAAATTCTTGTTAGCTCCCCTCTCTAGTTTTTTATGAGCAGCCAAATAAAGTAACTATTTAGTTAGTTAAGTTCAAACTTTTGTTTTTTCTCCAAAATTATATAAATGGGTATATTCACAGAGTACATAGAACTTGAATGACATGATGTCAACTCACTTGTGAAAAGGTCAAACTTTGCATGCAAAATTATTAATTTATGATTCAAAATATTTACAAATATTGGAACCAAACATGTACTCGACGAAGTATGGGACCATAAATCAAAATAGTTGTTAATTTTAAAACTAGGACTCCTACAAATAGATCTTATACAAATAGATCATTCAACTCTAGAAAGGAAGCCACGGTACACGTATTATATTAACCCTAAAGTTAGAATCTCGTGAAAATTTTTTTGGCGAACAAATAAAAGAAACAATTTCCAAACCAAAAATGAAAATATGTGCCTCAACAAAGAAATCTTACTTTGAGCACTCAATGAACAAGCAATTGCTTCTTTGTCATTCGTCTCTTCCAAATTGCCTCCATTGTCTCCTCTCTCATCCTCGATAGTTCTTGAAGCCACTCTTCATATTGCGCATCAATTGCATTAAGCTCCATCTTTAGGTCAATCTCCTCATCTTTCTCTTTAGTTAATGATACAGATGATGACCTCTTCCTCATCAAGCTCATAACTTTTGAAAATCCGTTCAAATCCGCATACATCAAATCCGAGTTCCCATTAATTGGTCCGTTTTCATCAACATGGTTTTCATTTCCCTGCATTTTATACTCATGTTCATAGTAAAAGTCTCTAAACTCCATCTGCTAGACCCTTCAGAGAATCCCTCAAGTTGTGTGAACTTATGGAAAAAGGTGTCACCCTGCAAGTTATTTTTGGCAAAGGAAATAATAATGAAGAAAATATATTTAACAAGATAAGCGAGGAGACTAGAAAAGAGTTCAACACAAGGCTCAATCAACTAATTAGAGAGCGTGATGCAGAGATCAATCAAAGAATTGAACATGGCTATGATGACAATGCGAGCTTCCATTTGGGATGAAGTTCTAGCGGAGTTGTGTGGTGGAAATGGCCCATCTAGCATTGGCATTGTAATTTTATTATGTCACATATATATTATAACTTACATTCAAAATATTTATATTTTTTATAAGTTTTTGATAAATCAAATTGCACACTTGTAAGTTCTTACTTTATCAAGTGTTTACCACCCAAACCTTGACCTAGACGAAAGCTTTTCTCGCGAGATTAGTGTATTTTCTTATTCAAATGGTATACCTGAAAATATCTACAAACACTTAAAATATACTATAAGAAATATTATTCATGTAGTTTTGAATAGTGTGCTTAATTAGTAAACATGGAACAAAATACTTTTTTTTTCAAGAATTCAATGTGCAAATATTACTTTAAGCTATTTAATGTCTGATAACCTTTTTTTTATGTTTTAGGAAGTGAATGAAGGGGAATGAAAGTTATGCAAGCAGGTTTACTAAAATGGGCTTTTTTTGGAAAAACAATTTAGAATATATAGACAATGGTTTCTGATAAACGCATAATATTGTCATGTTTAAGCTCCTTCCTGGAGTCGCTTGACACGTTTGTTGCATTAATTCTGCCTAATTATCCACTTATCTCAAGATTAGTGCCTTAGCGAGTTTTGTATCTAACGTGGCCCAAGTTGGTGTATATTTTGTAGTATTCCATGTGTTTGTAGGATTGGGATACAATGGCATCGCATGGATTGATCAAGAGCAAGTTTAGAGGCTTGCAAAAGTGCTGAGTGAATAAGTCCCAGGCCCATGATCGTTCATGGCTTCCAAATTTTCTGGCAAAACACTTCCATGATCGATCATGCGCAAAGCCATGATCGATCATGGCTTAGTGAGTGCACCAACTACCTGTTCCTTTCGGCTTGTTTTGAGGGATTATTGTCCCAAGATATTTTTCCTAGTTTATTTTATTATTTTCTTAGTTATTTTGTGGCTAGTTTTGGCCAAGGAAGGGGTAGATGGGGATTATCTAGTTTTTTATAGACAAACAAGTTCTAGAGAGAAGAGGGAGCTAGAAGTTGTATCTTTTCTTCATTTTTCTCTTGTAAGTTCTTGTTTTGTAAGAATGATTTCTTCTTCTATAATATCTATTCTTGGATTTATTATAAAGTAGTCTTTTACTAAGGTTACGGAGGTGAATTACGATATGATTTTCGGTGATTATTAACTCAATCCATGTTTATAGTTTGTTAAATATTTGTGAATCTTTTTCCTCTTCAATAATTTCATCTTATGAGCTTTTTAGGTATTTTCATCTAAAGATTAGATTTTATATGCCTTGTATATTTAGTTATTGTTGATTAATGAAAATACAACATGTTTATATGGTTCTAAAAAGCTTGTAGCTCATTTCCCCCATTTATGGATTTCTATTCCTTTTTGTAGAGAATATAAAAAGTTCTTAAAAATTACATGGATCCTTTATAAATTTGTTTAACTCATCTTTGATTCATTTATTGATATATTGAGTGGTTCTTACACTATATGTGATACTTAGACTTTTTATTGTCTTTCCCAAATGATAATTGATAAGTTAATGAATTTATTCCACTAACTTCGACTCGTTTCATAGTAAAGATTCCCTATTTAATTTGCATTCTTTTAAACCATGAGAGTTCATACACATGCTTCATGTTCAATCTTTTTTACGATGAGTTTGTCATATCTATCTTGGATTAGCTTCATCGGGAATAGGTTGCTTTGCTTCACACCCATAACTAAGAGGTAGGAATAATGGCTTCATCTTTGGTGAAATGTTGTTTGTCTCTTTCTTGATATAGCTTTCATTGGGAGTGAGTCGCCTAGCGTCGCACCCTTTGCTATTGAGAGATAAACCAACATTCCTCATATCTCGAGGAACCTTGTGATGAAGTCTTTGTATGAGCTAGTAATCACCGTTTCTTAAATCGCAACTAACTTCCTAATACCTTAGTGCTTTCTTGTTAGTTTTCACAACCGATTTATATTTTCATTGTTCGATAACCAATCCATCTTACAAAAATCAGAAAACCGTAAAATCTGCAATCTATTCCATTCCTTTTTTATTATCCCTGTGGTTCGACACTTGGACATCTGAGACTATATTATAACTTGACGGGCCTGCACTTGGGTTAACACAACGTGATATTCCTTCGGCGACAAGTTTTTGGTGCTGTTCTCGGGGATAAGGCAAAAGAAGGATTCCGGGTTTTTTATAAAACCATTTTGTAAGTATCTCTCCATTTATTTAATTTATTTTTCTCTCTTATTCTTGTTTTATTTTGTAGAGTTTTCGAGGAGCAATTCGAACAGTTTTTCAAGCCCATGCAAGGGCAATTATTTGTGGAAATTCGAATTAGCCCTCCCCCGTCACCAAGAATGGCAAATCAAGGTAGAGCGGCGGACCACGAGAGCGATAATGAAGGAGAATGTGCTAACAATGTTCCTTCTGTTACGACAATGAGGGATTATCTTCAACCCCCTCGGGTGACTTCCAACTCATGCATCATACTTCCCACCGGTCAAGCAGGTGCTTTCTCTTTCAAACCGGGTATGCTTCAACATATCCCTTCTTTTCATGGTATGGAGTCTAAAAACCCATACTTTCTTTTGAAAGACTTTGAAGAAGTCTGTTCCACATTCCGTGAGGCAAACATTGATGAGGATGTCATGAGATTAAAACTCTTTCCATTCTCCCATTAAAGAT
This sequence comes from Lonicera japonica, assembly GCA_021464415.1. Taxonomy (NCBI): domain Eukaryota; kingdom Viridiplantae; phylum Streptophyta; class Magnoliopsida; order Dipsacales; family Caprifoliaceae; genus Lonicera; species Lonicera japonica. The sequence goes on from CM038464.1 coordinate 66,284,626, forward strand.
AAAGGAAAAATTTGGCTAAACGCTCAAAGGCTGCAATCAATTCGGTCTTGGCAAGAATTTCAAGCGGAGTTTTAAAAAAAATTCTTTTTCGTCCACATAACCAATGCTTTAAGAAGGGCGATATCCAATTTTTTGCCAAAAGATAACGAAACTTTTTATAAGTGTTGGGAAAGATACAAAGAGCTTTTAAACGCATACCCCCACCATGGTCACGAAACTTGGAGCCTTGTCAGTTTTTTCTATGAATCCCTCACCCTTGATATGCGTACTTTTGTTGAGACCATGTGCAATGGTAAGTTCTTGAGCAAGAATCCTAATGAGGCTTTGTTATATTTTGATGAACTAGCGGAAGGTGCCCAAAATTGGAACACCTATACCAAAGAACCTAAATCCAAACCTCAAGGAAAGGGTGGGTTGTACCAATTATCCAATGACGATGACATGGGAGTAAGGTTGTTCCAATTGACTAAGAAAGTAGAGGCCTTATAGTCAAGTAAGCATAGAGAGGTTAACGTGGTGTCGTTGAGTCAATTGTGTGTCATTTGTGAAAATATGGGACACACCACCGAGGAGTGCCCCACCATTCCCGCTTTTCGAGAAGTCCTCAAAAACCCTTCCCAAGTCAACGACATGAACCAATACAACAAAAACCAAAATGACCCTTATTTTCAAAAGTACAACGAGGGATGGAAGAATCACCTTAATTTCAGTTGGGGTGGTAATCAAAGTCAGAACCAAAACCAATACCATCAAAACCAAAGACAACAACAATCCTAAAACTCTTTTGGTCCACCTCAAAGTCAAAATCCAAACCAAAACTTGGAAGCTTTGTTGAGATCGTTTGTGGACAGGACTAATAGAGATGTGGGTGAGTTAAAAACCCAAATGTCCAAGCTCACCACCGCCCAAGCAACCCAAGGGAAAGGAAAATTCCCATCTCAACCGTTGGTTAATCCTAGAGGCCAAGCTTTGGTTATAGAGGGAGGAGAGTCTAGTACCAAGTTAGAAAAGCTCAAATCCATCATAATCCTACGGAGTGGGAAAGAGGTAGATAAAACTATTGTTCCTAAAACCCCCAAGGTGGCGGACATAGTTAAGTCTACGTGTATTGAGGAGTGGAGGTTGACAAAGTTGTGAGAGAAAAGAAGAAGAGAAAGGAAGAGAAGCAAGGAAAGGAGGATCTCGAAAAAATCAAAAATGGGATCAAAGTCCCTTTCCTAAAGAGATTCAACCAACCATCCAAATCCAATACTGAGATTTTGGATGTGTTTCGGCAAGTGAAAATTAACATTCTGTTGCTTGACGCGATCAAGCAGAATAACTTCGTATGCTAAGTTCCTCAAGGACTTATGCACGGCAAAACGAAGGTTGAATGTCAAGAAGAAGGCCTTCATAGCGGAGCAAGTAAGCTCCATCATGCAAGGCACGAGACCCCCTAAGTTCAAGGACCCCGGTTGGCCCACAATTTTGTGTTTCATAGGAAATTGTAGGATAAAAAATGCTTTGCTAGATTTAGGAGTGAGTGTGAACGTACTCCCATATTTTGTATATCAACAATTAAGGTTGGGTGAATTAAAACCCACGAGGGTTACGATCCAATTAGCGGACCGATCCGTTAAGATCCCAAGAGGGATAGTCAAGGATGTACTTGTCCAAAATCGACAAGTTTTATTTTTCAGTTGATTTCATCATCCTCGACATGCAACCCGTGTCGAATCCCACTAACGATATTCTGGTTATCCTCAAACGACCATTTCTTTCTACTTCTAATGCTATAATAAATTGCAAGAACGGAATAGTGAAGTTAGCCTTTGGAAACATGACTTTGGAGCTAAACGTGTTCTCTTTGAGCAATCAAAGAGATGATGATGATGATGAAAGTGAACACGTGAACATGATAGAGTCATGTATCCAAGATCACTTTGTGGCAAATTTTGAATTAGAGTCAACGGAAGATTATCTAACCACTTCCGATGAACCCGAGGGTTGTATGCAAGTGTTTTCTTTGTCTGACAAACAGGTCGAATTCGCGGAGAAAGAGGAAAACACACCTTCTTCCACCAAAAAGGTTGAAGGAAAAATGGAACTCAAGCCATTGCCTAGCAACTTGAAGTATGCCTTCTTGGGAGCTTTCGACGCCTTCTCCGTCATCATTTCATCCGAACTTCTGGATGACCAAGAGGTAAGGTTAGTTAATTTGTTTGGTAAATACAAAAAAGATTTTGTTCAACTCTTCCCGACCTCCAAGGAATAAGCCCGTTAATTTTTACACATAAAATTCACTTGGAGGACGGAGCAAAAACATCAAGGCAATTTCAACGCCGGTTGAATCCTAACATGCAAGAAGTGGTTAGGAACGAGGTGTTGAAATTCTTATATGCAAAGATCATCTATCCAATCTCGGATAGTAAATGGGTTAGTCCAACTCAAGTGGTACCGAAAAAATTAGGTCTTACAATAGTCAAGAATGAATCAAATGAGTTAATTCCACAAAGAGTCACCACCGGGTGGTGAATGTGCATTGACTATCGTAAACTCAATGAGGCAACTCGTAAAGATCATTTTCCGCTCCCCTTCTTGGATCAAACTCTAGAGAAGGTAGCGGACCATGAATATTACTCGTTCCTCGCTTATTTTTTCGGATACAATCAAATTGAGATTGACCTAAATGATCAAGAAAAGACCACCTTTACATATCCTTTTGTCACTTTTTCCTATCGAAGAATGCCTTTTGGTCTATGTAATGCACCGGCCACTTTCCAACGGTGTATACGAAGTATCTTATCGATATGGTGGAAAGGACTTTGGAAGTTTTTATGGATGACTTTACCGTATATGGTAAGTCATTCGACAATTTCTTGCCTAACCTGGAATAGGTTTTGGAACGATGCATGGAGAAACAATTAGTGTTAAATTGGGAAAAGTACCACTTTATGGTTACCAAAGGTATCATATTGGGTCACATCATTTCGTCAGAAGGAATTGAAGTTAACAAAGCAAAGATCGAATTGATTGCCAACTTCCTACACCCAAGAATGTGAAAGATGTTCGCTCATTTTTGGGACATGCCGGCTTCTATCAGAGGGTTATGAAGAACTTCAGTTCCATCTCCAAGACAATGTGCAATATTTTCCTTAAGGACACACCATTTGAATCATTTGAATGGGATATCAAGTGCGAAGAAGCTTTTATCTCTCTGAAGCATATGCTCAGTACCGCGCCGATTATACAGACATCGGACTAGAGCTTACCATTCGAGCTCATGTGTGACGCGAGCGACTATTCGGTTGGAGCAGTTCTTGGTCAACGAAAAGACAAGAAACCGGGTGTAATCTATTATACAAGCAGGACCTTGAACGATGCACAAATGAATTACACCACAACAGAGAAAGAGCTTCTGGCAATTGTTTTCGCATTGGACAAGTTTTGATCCTATTTGATAAGATCGCTCATTGTTATTTTCACGGATCACGCGGCTTTAAAGTACTTGTTCACAAAGAAGGATGCCAAGCCGCGGCTGCTCAAGTGGATACTCCTGTTACAAGAGTTCCATTTAAGTATCAAGGATAAAAAAGGAGTTGAGAACGTGGTGGCCGATCATCTGTCTCGGCTCACTTTTACAATGCCAATCATCTGTCTCGGCTCACTTTTACGAACAATATCGAAGAAAGCCCAATCCAAGATTCATTTTTGGACGAGCAATTGTTCTCAATCTCGGCACTTCCATGGTATATGCAGACATTGTAAACTATCTTGTAACCGAGAAGATACCGAAGTCATGGGGTGCACAAGACAGAAAAAGATTCTTGAGCAAAGTGGGTCGATTTTACTGGGATGAACCGTATCTGTTCAAATATTGTGCGGATCAGATTATCCGCCGGTGCATTCCAGATGATGAAGTAGAGAGAGTTTTGTCCTCTTGCCATTCGGAAGCTTGCGGAGGACACTTCTCGGCAAAGAAGACTACCGCCAAGATTTTGCAAAGAGGACTGTACTGGCCGTTGCTCTTTAAGGACACACAACATTTTTACAAGGCATGTCAGAGATGCCAGATGCTTGGAGGGATCTCCAAGAGGAATATGATGCCACTTAATCTAATCCTAATGATCAAAATCTTTGATTGCTGGGGCATCGACTTTATGGGACCATTCCCATCTTCCTACAGTAACCTTTACATTCTAGTTGCCATAGATTATGTTTCAAAATGGGTGGAAGCCCAAGCGTGCAAGAAAAACGATCACAAAGTGGTGATCCGATTCTTGCAAGAACACATTCTTGCACGTTTTGGCACACCTAAGGCAATAATAAGCGATGGCGGTACTCACTTTTGCAATGGGCCATTTCAATCATTAATGCAAAAGTATGGTGTAAACTACATAGTATCGCTCACTTATCATCCTCAAACTAACAGTCAAGCCGAATTGGCAAATAAGGAGATCAAACAGATTTTGGAGAAAACAGTAAACTCGAATCGCAAGGATTGATCGTTAAGACTGACTGACGCACTTTGGGCTTACCGTACTGCGTATAAAACAACTCTAGATATGTCTCTCTATCGCATTTTGTACGAAAAACCATGTCATTTGCCAATAGAGTTGGAACACAAATCATACTGGACAACTAAGATGGTTAACTTTGATTTAGACAAAACCGGGCTTGACCGTAAGTTAAAAATTGATGAAATTGAGGAATTAAGAAGAGATGCATATGATAACGCGAAGATAAGCAAGGAACGTGCCAAAATTTTTCATGATAAATCCATTTTAACAAAAAAATTCAAACTTGGGCACAAAGTTCTTGTTTATGACACGCGTCTGCACCTCTTCCCGGGAAAGCTGAAGTCTTGTTGGACCGGCTTAAACATTGTTCGACATGTATTTTCTTTTGGGACTGTGAATGTTGAGGATCTCAAAATCGGCTTTGTGTTCAAAGTGAACAGACAACGCCTTAAGCTATTTTTGGAATTCCCACCTCGAAAGGAGTCCACCCTTCTCGAAGACCCGACTTATGCCTAGAAAGCATAGGTCGATTTTGTAGATAATATTTTTGTTAGTATTTTTTGAATTTCAAGAATTTTTATTGGAGGTTCGGGTGTAATTGGGAATGAACGAACCAAGTTTGGGGGAGTGATAAGGTGTTCTAGGATAAAAAATGCCATAGGAGAAAATTGTGTGAAGGCACTGTGAACACCCCAATCCACGACTCTCGTGTGAACCTAACAAGCATTCCACATTAAGTCTTGAGTAATCATGCATATAAGAGGCCATTAAGAAAAAGCCTTGATTTTCGAGCGCATTAGGAATCAACCATAAGCTTGATAGCCAGCCGCACGCCCCCAACCGCACGGTTGGCACCTAGCCGCACGCTCCCAGCCGCACGCCCTGCGGCTACCCCCTGCGGTTGGCCTCTTTTGGAGCGTTTTTGGCGAGATTTTTGCTATAAATAGGACCCTTGGGCTCCCATTTGAGGGATCAACACTCAATACTGTTTTTAGTAAGTAGAAACTCTGTCAAAATTATTAGAGAATCATTTTAGAGAAATTCTGAGAGAGAGTTTTAGAGAGAGAACTTCTACAGAGAGAAAGTCCTAGAGAGAGAAAGGAGCAATCAAGGCAAGGTTCTTATTTCTTCTTCAAGCACATCAGGTACGTCTTTCTGCCACTCTACTAATTTCAAACTGCATTTAAATATTGTTTTTAATTCAGAAAATTAGATAACTTGCAAAGAAGTTCATTGCTTTCAAAATAAATCCTTCTAAATTTTACAAGAAAACTAAAAATCCGTTTTGACACGTTTTCAAAACAAACAAAAAATACAAAAACAGTTTCCAAAAGAAAGGAACTACGAGAATCTGATTTCCCGAACCCTTCTACGAATGAATACAATATAAATCGCTCGCAAAGCTCGAGTTGATTTCAAAATATTGTTTTAAACTAAATTTATCCCTTCGTAAAAGACTATTCTGAAAACTAGTAAAACAAACTACTTGCAAGATACCTAAAATAGGAATTAGATACATGATCGAGAACGAGGACTTCCGAAAGGGCGAATTGGGTGCCTTCCTCTTCTCGGTCGCGGGTCCAACACCTTCTCACAGGCACGATCGTATAGTGGCGCCCATCCCGAACCCTAAAAAAATGAGTCAAAGTAAATTTTCATGATCTCTAGTTTTAAACGTTGAAAGATAGTTCGTTTTCAGAGGACTTCCATCCACGATTTTTGTTTGTTTTCAAAGCAGCTATAAAACAAACTGGCGACTCTATAAAATACCCCAAATTGATTCAAATAAAACCCATTTCTCTCCATTTTCCTTCCTCTTCTCGGGTCGCGGGTCCACCTCTCCAAAACCTTCCACATCGATCATGGCGCCCATGATCAAACATCTCCTTCCATTTCCAAAAAATGAGTCAATTAGTGGACTATTTCCTTCCATTCAATATGGTGTACCCCCAAATTCCAAACCCATTTAAGAATCACCCCCCTGTGATTTAGAACTTCTAAACCCATTTCTCTCCATCTTACCTCTCCAAAACCTTCCTCCATCATCATTTCAAACCATCTCCTTCCATTTCCACTTCTATTTCCTTCCAATTTAACCCCCAAATTCCAAACCCATTTAAGAATCACCCCCCTCTTCTCTCTCTAAACCCCATTTCGAGACATAACCCCCATTTTCGAGTTCCATCTCCCTCAATCTCGAAATTTCTCTGTACCAAATCCTTTTCCAAAGCTATCCCTACCACACTAATAGCCTCTATCACGCCAGTCACCAAGCCTGAGGTCCTTCAAGCAGGAAGGGGTGGGTATCGCGGGTTCTGTAGCCGCGAAGAGCATGATTGGTGGAATTACACTTTCAAGAATATGGATGTGATGATTGAGAGACCAATTTCCATTGGTGCTCTGGACGATTTCCCACAAATGGGAGCTTTAGAGAGACACGAGGGATGGGTACAATACTTGCGACAAACAGGTAACCAATGCAATCTTACCTTGTGTCGTGAATTTGTCGCAACTCTAGTGCGCGTACCCGACACTACTTACTCATTTGTTGCCCACGTGCGTGGTAGAACCATGCCTTTTAACTTAGAGGTAGTAAATAGAATTACGGGAATCTCATCATTGCAAAATGATATCTACGAATTGCCCCACCCAACTAGAATCCCTTACCCAACGGATGATGAATTGGCAACATTTTTGGCCGGTCATCCTATTACTTGGATTGGCCCCCAATTTGATAGGAATAATCTGGCAGATCGGTATAGGACGTTGTGGCTCGTTGTAGCAAATGCGATGGACCCCACTTTGCACATTCAACACTTGTATCCTTATCATGCTTATGTTTTGTATGTCATCGCGCGCAATAGGCCATGTTGTTTGGTTCGCTACATAATGCGAAAAATCATGAAAGTATACGATACGGTGGCTCACAATGAAACAATAAAATTCAGTGTTCTGCTAAGAAAATGCAGTGAACTCCGATCAACAGGTCCACCCAAGCTAGAGCTGCCGGCCAATTGAAAAACTGGCCAAGTTCTTCCGCCGCACCCCCACTAGTTGACTCAGAAGAAGAAGCACCGGAAGAGGTAGGACTCAATACTCTGGGTCCTTCGAGGCGTCGCTGAAGAGCAAGTTCTGGGCCTGTAGACGACAACATGGAGCTAATTCGAGAGCAATTTGAGCAGATGAATGAATTTATGCAAATCGGGTTCGCTTGCATCAACGAGAGAGTTGAGATTCTGGCACTGCGCCAGGACAGGTTGGAGATGGACATTGTAGCTCAGGTCGAGGCTCGAGTTGAAGCACAAATGGCTGCACAGATGGCGGCTCAGCAAGAGTTCATACGCCAGCAGTTCGAGGCGTTGTATGGTCGTTTTCCCCCACCCCCACCTCCCGAGATGTGATGATTTTGATTTTCCTAGAAACTTTATATTAGTTATATTTATGCTTAGTTTTAGTTTATTTCTTTTGGGTTGTATTAGAATTTAGACATGATGTTAACTTTAGAACTTTGTTTTAATGGTTTAATATTATGGTTTTTGCTAACGCTAATTCTAACCCGTTTATTGTATAGTTATTGTTTTTGTCTCTTCTTTTGTCTCATGAAAAGTATAGCCAGAGAAATCCCTCCCTACATTCCGTGTTCTCTTTCAATTGAGGACAATGCTTCTTTCAAGTGGGGAGGGTATGCATTCTATTATTTTTACGTTTGGCTTTGTTTTGTTTATTTTCATGAGTAGAGAGACTTATTCAAAAAAAAATTTGTGAAGTTTAAAATTTGATGAATGATTGATACTTTGTTTAATGAAGACTAGTGTTTCATTAGCGTTTTGGCCTGAATTCTTGGATCTAAATAGGAATTTGAACGATAATTTAAATTGCCTTGCTTCACTTAGTCTCATATCTGGTTATATTTCCTATTCCATATGCTAGATTGCTTTGGTTGTTTCTAATTCGGTAATAACACTTAGATTTATTTTCATTGAGAGAAGAGAATTTTTTTTCCAAAAATGATGGAAGCTCTTTCGAAAAGATCCTCCAATGGGAGGACAAAAGCATAGCACTTTGAGAAACTTGTATGACTTTTTATCCTAATATTGACTTAAAGTTTCACTTGACAAAATCTTAAGTCTCTTTGTCTAATATTATGGATGGGTAAAGGTTATTATATGGGAAAGGATGAATAGCTTCCTTCAAAGTTCCAATGATTGAGCAGTTTATGTAAAAATATCATAAGTGAGATCGTTGCCCCCCCATAGAGATGAAAACTGCCTTGATCTAATTTAGCAAAATTTCCAAGTATAAGATAAAGAAAGTGTTTAGAATCGACAAATCTTGGAGCTTTTGTTTTTGAAAAAGTTCTCACTTCCTTCTCGAATGATTATAATTATTTGTGTTTATATTGAATTGTTTGAATCGAAGTCTAGTATGTGAGCATTGGGGAATATGGGATTGTGTTCTAAAGGAGATAGGCGAATTAGATGATCATTCAGACGTCCATCATTCTAGAGATTTGATAGTAATGCCCTTTGCTTTGCAAATGGAAACTTGAAATCTTCATTCTCATTGTTCATCATGATCAAACTTTTAATGTTTGTAGGTATCATTCCTAAAAACCTTCACGAGATGCAACTCGTCTTCTAAGGAAACATAGAAGTTAACAACTTTTTGTATAGCGTAGTGCTTTTGTAATTATTATAATTTTTGTCTTGCTAAGGGACAAGCAAGAGATAAGTTGAGGGGAGTTGACAAACGCATAATATTGTCATGTTTAAACTCCTTCCCGGAGTCACTTGACGCATTTGTTGCATTAATTCTGCCTAATTATCCACTTATCTTAAGATTAGTGCCTTAGCGAGTTTTGTATCAAACGTGGCCCAAGTTGGTGTATATTTTGTAGTATTCCATGTGTTTGTAGAATTGGGATATAGTGGCATCGCATGGATTGATCAAGAGCAAGCTTGGAGGCTTGCAAAAGTGCTGAGTGAATAAGTCTCAGGCCCATGATCGATTATGGGAAAAACCATGATCGATCATGGCTTCCAAATTTTCTGGCATAACACTTCCATGATTGATCATGGGCAAAGCCATGATCGATCATGGCCTGGCGAGTGCACCAACTACCTGCTCCTTTCAGCTTGTTTTGAGGGATCATTGTCCCTAGATATTATTCCATATTTATTTTATTATTTTCTTAGTTATTTTGTGGCTAGTTTAGGCCAAGGAAGGGGGTAGATGGGGATTATCTAGTTTTTTATAAACAAACAAGTTCTAGAGAGAAGAGGGAGTTAGAAGTTGTATATTTTCTTCATTTTTCTCTTGTAAGTTCTTGTTTTGTACGAATGATTTCTTCTTTTATAATATTTGTTCTTGCATTTATTATAAAGTAGTCTTTTACTAAGTTTACGGAGGTGAATTGCGATATGATTTTCGGTGATTATTAACTCAATCCATGTTTAAAGTTTGTTAAATATTTGTCAATCTTTTTCCTCTTCAATAATTTCATCTTATGAGTTTTTTAGGTATTTTCATCTAAAGATTAGACTTTATATGCCTTGTATAGTTAGTTCTTATTTATTAATGAAAATACAACATGTTTATATGGTTCTAAAAAGGTTGTTACTCATTTCCCCTATTTATGGATTTTTATTCCTTTTTGTAGAGATTATGAAAAGTTCTTAAAAATTACATGGATGGTTTATAAATTTCTTTAGCTCATCTTTGATTCATTTGTTGATATATTGAGTACTTCTTACACTATATGTGATACTTAGACTCTTTATTGTCTTTCCCAAATGATAATTTATAAGTTAATGAATTTATTCCACTAACTTTGGCTCGTTTCATAGTAAAGATTCCCTATTTAATTTGCATTCTTTTAAACCATGAGATTTCATACACATGCTTCATGTTAAATCTTTTTACGATGAGTTTTTCATATCTATCTCGGATTAGCTTGATCGGGAATGGGTTGCTTTGCTTCACACCCGTAGATAAGAGGTTGGAATGATGGCTTCATCTTTGGTGGAATGTTGTTTGTCTCTTTCTTGATATAGTTTTCTTTGGGAATGGGTCGCCTAGCGTCGCACCCTTTGCTATTGAGAGATACACCAACATTCCCCATATCTCAAGGAACCTTGTGTTGAAGTCTTTGTATGAGCTAGTGATTACCGTTTCTTAAATCGCAACTAACTTCCTAATACCTTAGTGCTTTCTTATTAGTTTCCACAACCGATTTACATTTCTGTTGTTCGATAACCAATCCATCTTACAAAAATCAAAAAACCATAAAATTTGCAATCCATTCCATTCCTTTTCTATTATCCCTGTGGTTCGACACTCGGACTTCCGAGACTATATTATAACTTGACGGGCTTACACTTGGGCTAACACAACGCAATATTCCTTCGGCGTAAGTTTCATTTGCTTTGGACTGTGTTGTTTCATCCTTTTATAATTTTGGATTTGATGAACACATAATATTGCCAAGCATACGTTTTTTTATGGGGTTGCTTCACGCGTTTTAATTGCTAACTTTCCCGAATTATCAACTTATCTTGCAATTAATGCCTTAACATTTTGTGTTTTAATATGGCCCAAGTAGGTGTGTTGTTGTTGTATTTCTATGTGTTCTAGGTTGTTAAAACTCGAGCGTTCAAAACATTCTTCCAATGCAAGTGTGAGAAAAACAGCAGTACACGGCTTCTTCGAATAACAGTGTCGATCATTGTAGTAACCTAACTGTGGCGTTCGTGCAAGATGCTTTTCCATTCCATGAATCGTACAATCCCCCTGGTGTTAACACTACATTTCAGGCGGATCCATTTGTCAAAGAAAATATGATGTTATATCAGCATCTATAGGACAAAGCAATGACTCCATTGTACGAGGGTTGTAAAGTGACTGTGTTGTGCTCTGTGCTTAGAGCGCTGCAGTTGAAGCAGGGTTGCAATATGACGGACTCAGCCTTCAACAAGTGGGTTGCGGAAATGAATTATTTGTTACCCGATGGAAACAAATACCCGGACTCATATGCAGCTACAAAGAAGACCTTGAAGTAGATTGGCATGGGTTATGAGGTGATCCACGCTTGTTACTACGGTTGCTTCTTATTTTACAAAGAGGGTGCACATTTAGAACAATGTCCATTTTGTGGTGAGTCTAGATGGGAAGAAGATGATACAAGTGGTGGTAAGCGAATTGCCCGAAAGACGGTTCGGTACTTCCTTTTGGCACCGAGGTTGCAGCGACTATACATGTCCGAACGCACTGCAAAGGAAATGCAGTGGCACGGCGAAAGAACATCAAAAGATTCTGAATTTCTGAGACACCCAGCGGATGAGCAAGCATGGAAGGATTTCGACAGGTGAAGTATATGTTTATAGTTTGTATTTGTGTATATATACAATAATTAATAATTTATTATATATTCTAGTATTGAATTTTGTCTTGTCATTTTCAGGTTACATCCGCAATTTCCGTTCGACTTCAGAAACGTGCGCCTCGCTCTAGTGTCCGACAGGTTCAACCCTTATAGGACTACGGCCGTGCTGTACAGCGCTTGGCATGTTATTATGATGCCTTATAATTTTCCTCCATCGTTGTGTATGAAAAAGGAGTTTAACATGCTAGTGATGCTTGTATCCGGCCCCAAGTCTCCGAGAAAGTGTCTTAATGAGTTTATGAGGCCAATGATCGAGGAGCTTAAAATATTGTGGGAGACGGCGGTGCCGACTTGGGATCGATACAGTGAAGAGGTATTCAACATGAGAGCAGCCGTGATGCGGACTATAAGCGACTTCCCAGGATTAGGGATGTTGGGAGGCATTCAGACGAAAGGGTACAAGGCATGTCCCATATGTTTGGACGATATTGATGCAGTGCACAATAGATCACCACTATTGTACTCAGCCGATAGCGTTTAATGGTAAGCAAGAGTTCAGAACTGCCCCACCAATTATGTCTACAAGACAAGTTTACGAAGCAACTATTAAGCATTCATACCCTCTTCAATCGACGCATCCTCATAACGACTTCAAACGGGTACGCCTCTTAATACATGATGTTAAACTGAGTTTGTAATTTCGATTAAGTTTCAATGAGTTTGCATCCACATTTTCAGGCACCTAAAAAAAGACTCTGTTAGACTCACATCAATATATTCTGGGAGTTGCCTTACTGGACTACATCTAGTGTGAGACATGCATTAGATGTCATGCACATCCAAAAAAATGTATGCGACAACGTCTTCGGCACTGTTTTAAGTCTTTATGGAAAGACGAAGGATGATGCGAAATCTCGCGCAACTCTACAGAAGATGGGCATACTCAGCAAGCTCTGGGCGAAGAAAGGGCCATCAGGAAAAGTGTTGCTACCTCAGGCTGATTACACAGTTCGGCCTAGGGATCAAAGAGTTGTATTTGATTATATTGCTGTTGTTAAGCATCCAAAAGGTTATGCGGGAAGCCTAAAGAATAAGGTCAAAGTCTCTGATAAAAAGTTCTACGGACTGAAGACGCATGACTGCCATGTCATGCTTCAGCGTGTTCTTTCGGTGGTTATCCGGCCATATTTGGGAAGTCGCGTCGCCGATGCGCTAGTAGAGTTATCTAGATTCTTCAAGATGATATGCCCTCAAGAGTTGACAAAGTCGGATGTCTGCCAGATGCAGAGCGATATTGTCATGATTCTCTGCAAGCTAGAGATGATATTTCTGCCAGCTTTCTTTACCATCATGGTCCATCTCTGCATCCACCTACCCGAACAAGTCCTGCTCACTGGTCCTATACATTATACTTGGATGTTTTCCACTGAAAGGTATGAATTATTTTTTATTGTTTATAAGTATCTTATCCCTAGTATATAACTATACAATTTCACAGGTAGCTCGGTGAATTCAAGAAAGATGTCAGAAACAAACGTTACCCAGAGGGGTGTATTACTGAGCGGAACATCATGCACGAGTGTGTGACTTACATCAATAACTATCTTGATGACCCTAACGTGAGTGATGAAATCATTCCAGAGGCACCTCGGTGGAACATCTCAGTTGTTTCCGATCTCGTGAAGCCGAGTGGTTGTGTTAGGACAGCCGACCTTAGGAGAGCACAAATGCTGACGGTTCACTAGTGTGTGGTGGAGAACTGTACCGAAGCACAATGGTATATAGACATTCACCGAGATCGGTTTGCTGATCTAGCTCCAAACGGGACTGATGAGGAGCGTATTGCGTCTTTTCTTGACTATTTCCCTAAATGGGTAAACATTCATCCTTAGCTGACTTATTACATCATATGCATTTGACTAATGTTCCATATATTTTGTTATGCAGAAGCACGATCTGCATAGTAAAGGTGCTCTTAAATATAACCGGGAGGTACAGATTTTAGCATCTAAGCCTATGCGTTGCACTATTTCTTCACGGTGTAACGTAAACAGTGTCAAGTATGTGTGTCACAACGAGACCAGATCAGAAAGACTCAGAACAGTGGAGTGATGGTAATGGCCAGTGACATCACATATTTTGGGATTCTGCAGGCTGTTGTCGAACTAAGATATGCGGAAAGCATGCCAGTTATGTTGTTCATGTGTAAGTGGTACGACAACAACCCTGATGTTCCTGGTAGCACAAAGTATGACCGTGGGCTTTTATCCATCAACACAAATACTAGTTAGTACGATGACCTTCTATTTATTCTTGCCAAAACGGCAAGCCAAGTATTCTATATAGATGATCCGTCGGCTGGTGAGGGATGTAAAGTCGTCCACTTGGTGTCACATAGGGGTACGTACAGTGAGACCACACTTGCAAGGGACGCAACTGCCACTCCACTGTATGCACTACAAGAACCCTATCAAGAACCTCATGCAATATGTATTCCCATATCTACTTTATACATCGACTTCAGTTCAGTACCGCGGATAGATATTCCCGATGATGAAGACTCCAACAAGTATGACGATTATGACGAGGATTACGACTCAGACGATGTAGAAAGGTATAACAATGATCTCTTAAGCGGAGATGAGGACGAAGATGAAGAGGATGATCAGGATGATGATGATGATGATGATGATGATGATGATGATGATGATGATGACTACAATTGATGTTCTATATGTTCCTATAAATAAGACGAAGATGAGGGTAAAATTGAAATTTTAGTTCGCAGTTTGTATTTGTTTCCATGTCTTTGTGGTTTATTTGCATGGTATTTTCCATTTTTAAAATATGAAAGAAAACAATTCTATAATTACTGGGTCCAGTAATCCAGATTACTTGCCCTAGTATTCCAGATTACTGGCTACAGTAATCCATATATGCGTCCAGTAATCCATTTTTAGGACAAGTAATCCAGATTACTGACCCCAGTAATCCAAGTTGCTTGCCCAGTAAACATGATAACAGGGGCTAGTAATCCCAGTTGCTGATGCAGTAATGAATTATTAGATCAGTAATCTATTACTGGTGCCAGTAATTATCAATTACTGGGCCAATAATTATCCATTAGTTCTCCAGCAATTTGGATTACTGTGCCCAGTAATCCGGATTGGAGAAGGCCCAGTAATCTCTTCGCTTTCCAAAGTTGGTGCAGTAATTTGAAATTCTGAAAGCATGCATGCATCTATTCAGTTTCCAAAGTTGCTGCGGCCGTCATTATAACAATTGAAATTTATGCACGCATGTGATCCAAAGTGACAGCCCTTCATATTCCAAGGGACTACTATATAAACATGATTGTCATTCGCAAAACACCACATCCACAAATATCTCAATTTTTTTAACTTTCACTTATTTGCTTCACCGTGTCAACTCCTCCAAAATCTCCATCCACGTCATCTCCTCCAAACTCTCCATCCAACTTCACCGCGATGTGCATTCATAATCTTATTTTTGCCGAATAAACACAGAAGGCTTGGGAAGCTGAATCAACAAAAGTTGAAGAGTGCCTGGAGAGGATGCGAGCGATGCTTGAGGAACTGTTGAAGAGGAGCCGTGAGATGGTAAAGGCAGAGGAGAGAGAAGAAGAAGAAAAATAAAAATTGATATTATATTTTTTTTAACGTAGTATTTTTTTTTCTTAACACATTGTTCTTTTTTTTTATTTTTAATGAAAATTATTATTAGTATTTTAATACGTCTTCCTGATTTCAATCACAACCAAACCATCTTGTGAAAACATGTCTACTGGATAACAATGGCCAATAATACTTCCAAGTTGCTTGAGAAAAATTGGATTCCTTGACCCAGTAATCATGAATAGAAACCAGTAAGCATGATTACTGTTCCAGAAATCCTTATTACCGGCAACTCGAAATGATGAGACAGAATTACTGGCACCAGTAATTAGGATTACTGTCCCTAGTAATTCTAATTACTAGCACCAGTAATAAGTATTACTGGGGAAAGTAATCCTAATTACTAGCTCCATCAATTTTCCACAATGACTCAAACACAAGCATTCTTACAGCGTAGACAAGCGAAAATCAATGGTGTACAAGATGAGATATAGAGAAACAAATTCTTTTCCATTGATGAAAGTACAATTACAGAGGAGGGACTTCGAGGTCCAACTGAAATAATTGGTGTACAAACAAAAACAAAAACAAAAAAGACTAGACTACAAACTAAACTACAAATATTACTGGACCTAGTAATCATGATTACTGGATCTAGTAATCCATTATTAGGGAAGTAATCCAAACAAAAACAAAAAAACTAGACTACAAAAAGAGGGAATTGTTAGAAGATTACAATAATTATCCACAATCATTTAAACCATAATAAACAGACCACAATCATCTAGTGAAAGCATGTCTACTGGATTACCGTGGCCAGTAATCCTTCCAAGTTGGTTGTGAGAATTTGTATTCCTTGACCTGTAATCATGAATAGAAACTAGTAATCATGATTACTGGATCCAGTAATCATAATTACTGGCACCAGTACTCATTATTACTGGGTCCAATAATCCTTATTACTGGGTCCATTAATATTTATTACCGAACCCAGTAATAATGATTACTGGATCCAGTAATCATTATTACTTAGTCCGGTAATCAGGATTACAAGATCTAGTAATCCAATATTACTGGATCCAGTAATCCATTACTAGGGAAGTAATCCACACAAAAACAGAAAAAAGCTAGACTACAAAAAGAGGGAATTGTTAAAAGATTAAAATAATTATCCACAATCATTTACACCATAATCAACATACCACATCATGATTATTGAACAACATGGTTCACTCCGATTGTCTAAGGGTTCCGAATTTGTCAAGTATGTTCTGCCTGAAAAATGTCCATCCCTTTTGGGATGGCTTCTTCCCATTAACCAAGCATTCCATGAAGTGAAGCATGAATTCACCACAATCTGACCTGAAAACCAAAACCAATTTTTGGTTTATTGTGCCACAATATCATTTACCAAAAAAATTACTAATAAATAGGCTATGAATATCCTAGCTACTTACGATCCTCGTATTTGTTGTGAGCAATCGACATCTTCGATAAAGGTGTATGACTCAAATTTTAAATTTTTGTTCATGATTATCCACCTCGTTCTCTTTTCATTGGTGGTAAGCTCTTTATGTAAACTTTTTGGGCCATTTTGAGCTTGATCAACCACCTGCTCTCCGTACACCTCGGGATCAATGCTCGCTTGAGTTTGGAACTGGCCGCCAAGCCAGATGTCATTCATCCAATGCTTAATGTGGTTTGCCTTTATTGTTTTTTTAGCAAGGCCAAGGTAAATATATGGAGTCAGATATTAATATTGAAAACACATAATCTGGCCAGTATATATAAATTTAATACTTGGTTGTTGCCTTACCACTGTCTCTGCATTTTTGCTCCACTTGTCATCATCGGACCTTTTACCTTTTACGGGTAGGGAGGAGTTCATGTAGGTTATTGTCTTCCGATCGTTATTTATGTGGAGAAGGGTGAAATGCCTGTTCGTCCAGTGATGCAATGGAATCAAAATTATATTGCAGGTGAATATTTCCCATAGGGGTTTCGTGAGGAGCTTTGCAACATCATACTCGTTCACACTGAAGTCTTTGCCGAACGTGGCAAGCTTTTCGCGGTGTGCAATACAGTAAAACTGTAATAAGAAAGTTAACAGGAATTAGATCCGGGAATGTAAATCTTCATGCGCTGTAATTTTTTAGTTTATCGGGGATTTACTTACTAAAGCTTCCAAGTCAGTGAAACCAAATCTCTCCATTTTTTTATTCTCTACCTCCTGCTTCATCATGGTAATGTACTGCTTCAAAACCTGCAACATTTTGCACATGCACTTAACTTGTTAGAGAAGTTACAAGTGCAATAGTAGTGGATTGCTTGGGCCAGTAATCAATACTACGGGGTTCAGTAATCCTGAGTATTGGAACCAGTGATTAATATTACTGTACCCAGTAATCATGATTACTGGACCCAGTAATTACTGGACATAGTAATCATGATTACTGTGTCTAGTAATTGTGATTACTGGGTACAGTAATATTTATTATTGGCCCAAGCAATCCAAATACACACGGTAATCGAAAATGATAACAGACAGTAATCCAAATTATTCAATTGCTTCTTACATCTTTATCCAAATCCCTCCCCTCAATTATGTCTTTTATCATATTTTTTTCTATAATGGGGCCGAACGGGTTCTCAAGATCCTGGTAGCAGATTTCTCTATTAAGATAACAAATTAAAATCAATTAGTATGGCTTTTTAAAATTAGTTTTTTTAATTACAACTTGTGGAAAAAATATGTACTTACTCGTTCGACTCCCAGAAACTGTGGTAATGCTCTTGAATCTTCATGTTGAGGGTCTGCCAGGGTTCTTTTGTACAGTCGATCCCATTGATAAGCAATGGTTGTATGGTCCCATGGGCCTTTGCTTTCTTAAGTGGCCTGCTGATTGCTGATCTGGCCGACTCGTTTTCCCTCTGCCTTATTGCACCCCTGTCGTGTACTTCCACGTTTTTCTTGATTGAATGTTAGGGCAGCAACATAATGGCCCTTTGTTCGGGGGCCACCTCTTGAGCAATCTGTTTAACCACTTCGTCGGCCTGGGCCAATGCTGCTACTTCATTTATAGACCCTCCCCAGTCTTCGACCCTCTCTGTGACAATTTCCTCCTCCCTATCTTCGGCCACGTCCGCTGTGTCATCAACCTTATCATCCAGGTGTGTGGTATTGGATCATTTTAGTCTCTTGCAGTTGTAGGTGTTGTGACCCGCGGTTCAGCCTGCCTCCTTTCATGTTGGAGCTCTAGCAGCTTGATTCTTTTATCCGACGCTGTTATAGCGTTAAGAATTTTTTTGGTGAGGGCATAGACATTTTCTTGATAGCCCATTAGATCCAGCTTTTGTAGGTCCACGTTGATGTTATTGTCGATAAGTCGAGACAACTCGGCGACAGCAATATCCACAATTTGGACTACCTTTTTTGCCATATTCTCGTTTTCCTTTTTTCGTGGGACCTGTAATCACAGATAAAACATGACATGTAATGAGAATCTTCAGCCCATGTATAACAATAATAATGGATTGCTGGGGGCAGTAATCTGATTACTGGTGCCAGTAATTTGGAATATTAGGGCAGTAATTGATTTATTGCCAAAGAAATCTAGATTACTGGGGGCAGTAATTTATTAAAGCAACATTACTGGAGGCAGTAATCCAAATTACTGGGCATGTGATCAGGATTACCGGGGGAAGTAATCCATTACCAATCCTAGTAATTATGATTACTGTAACATGTAATCTTCAATAATGGGAGAAGTAGTCCACTAATTAGTAGTATAACATCCTATATTTCATGCAAAATTCTTACCCATTTTGAAAGCTCTAAGGATTCATCCTCACCACTCTTATCTTCACCTTCAGAATCATTCTTATCCCCAACAGTTCCTCATCCTTTCCCTACTGCCCTTGCTTTTCCTTGTCCCTTACCAATTGTTCGTGGGTCAAATTAAAGGCGAACATTGGCCAAGCTCCGCTAAGTACAAGTTCTTGAATCACAAAGTACAATTGAATAGGTTCTTTTTGACTTAAATGCATAAAAGTATAGTATTTATATAAATGCAAAAGTTACCTCTAAGAGGTTGGGGTTTGACTCCAAGGCCTTCACGTCGAACATGTCTCTAATGTTCCATGCCCTGAAATGTGGCCTACAAATTAGACGATTCTCTGACCGAGGCAATCTATGTTTTGTGTTCTCTAAAAACCAATACTGCACCAACAGCGTGCATCCGTTGAGTGTGCTTGGTTTATCCTTGTTGTACTTCTTGATGCCAGAGAACAAAAAGTCCACAGTCGAGTTCGCCCAGTCATACTTGTCAACATTATCAATGTCAATGCATATGTTGACCAGATCCCATGTAAGATTGATCCCCGTTCTGCTGAAGAAGAATGTTGAGAATAAATACATCAGCAGAGTCGATGCAACCTTTTTTGGATTGGCTCTTTTTTCTTTATTTAGCTCGGATGCGAGCAAGTTCTTTATATCGGTACGAGAAGGCCCTTTTGTTTCCTTGTAATTTTTGAACAGGTTGGCTGCCTGTTCCTTTCTATCCTCTGATCGAGGAACGGGTATAATTTTTTGTCCTCTAGTGGGGAGGTGAAACAAGACCGTCACAAACTCTGTGCTCAAGTCCAACTGTAAACTGCCAAAGAACCACAACATCCGGTCCGTGTCGAAATGCTTCATTATTATTTCGAAGTCAATTTCAGTCTTCCTACAATTAGCTTCCTTGACTAAGGCATCCCAGAAGCAACACATCATAGGGCCGAAGATCGTCCCGTTCAGAATCTCCCATGTTTCAGTCGGGATGGCTTCCCGGTATTGATTTACCAATTCCGCAAAGGCCAATATTGTGCATCTTTGGGGAAGAGACCTTTTTGGTTTGGCAGCGTATGCCTTTGATGGTTTTGCCTGATTCTTTTGTTTCTTCAATTCGGCAGTTTTGGGAGAACCAGTGGGCTTGCCCTTCGGGTTTGGTACATGTGAGAATCCGGATCCCGCGACCCAAGAAGAGTCCTCATTCTCTGTTTTCTTTATTATAAAGGAAAAATGTGTTTTGTAGAGTCGCCAGTTTATTTTATAAGAAAACAAACAAATGATCGTACGAAGGATAATTCAAAACGAACTATCTTTCATACGTTTGAAACCATAGTTTTATTGAAAACTTACTTTGCTAGGGTCCGGGAACTACGTTACGAATTGGGAAAGTGTTAGGCACCCAATTTGCCCTTTCGGTCTCTTAATGGATCATGTATTTAATTCCTATTTTAGATATCTTGCAAGTAGTTTGAATTGTTTTTAGAATAGTCCTTTTCGGATAAATTCAATTTAAAATGATATTTTAAAATCAAACTCGAGCTTTGCGAGCACCTACGTATTCATTCGTAGAATAAAATCAGAGTCTCGTAGTTCCATTTGTTTGGAAACTATTTTTGTATTTTAGTTTGTTTTGAAAACATGTCAAAATGGATTTTAGATTTCTTGTAAAACTTAGAAAGGATTTATTTTGAAAGCAATGGACTTCTTTGCAAGTTATCTAATTTCCTGTATTAAAACTAGTATTTAAATGCAGTATTGAAATTCAGGAAGGTTGTAGGAAGACGTACCTGATGTGCCTGAAGAAGAAATGAGAACCTTGCCTTGATTACCTTGCTTGCTTCCTTCTCTCTCTAGAACTTTCTCTCTCTAAAACCTTCTCTCTAGAAATTCTCTAAAAGAAAAGACTCTAACAATTTTGATAGAACTTCACCTTACTAAAAACACTAGTGAGTGTTGATGATCCCAAATGAGACCCCAAGGGTCTTATTTATAGGGAAATTTCTGCCAAAAACGCTCCAAAAGAGTCCAACCCAGGGGGTAGTCGCAGGGGGTGCGGCTAGGGCGTGGGGTTGGGACGTGCGGCTAGGGCGTGCGGCTAGAGGCCAACCGCACGGCTAGCAGGTCGATCCCCGTCCTAGTAAGCGAAGAGGCAACAAAGGTTCTATTAGACTCCCAACGCATCCGAAAATTGGAGTCTTTCCTAACGGTCTTCTATATGCATGATGACTTTAGGGCTAAATGCAATATACTCGTTTTAAGAAATGCAGTATTCACACGAGAATCATGGATTGGGGTGTTCATAGTACAGTTTCTTCAGCTGTCTTTTGGGTGGCCTTCTTCGACTGTGCTTCACTCAATGGTGTACATCTTTTCCTCAATTCAGATAATGGCACAACATCACCGCTGCTTGTAGAGACCTCTTCCCTACCACGCACCGGGGTATCATATTGTGATGCCATTCTGATTTCAGCAAAATAAATTAGTTTATTAAAAAGAGAAGCTACATAAGCAATTACCAAGATTACTGGAACCAATGATTGGGATTACTGGCCCCAGGAACCGGTAATTGGGATTCCTGGACCCAGTAATCCCAATCACTGGTTCCTGTAATCCAAGTTGCTGGGACATCAATGGATTACCGTGGCCAGTAATTATCCATCACTTGGGCCAGTAATGGATTACCGCGGCCCGTAATCCATTAGGTAGTCCAGATTAATAACCCAGTAATCCAAGTTTCTAGGCTAGTAATGGATTACCGGTTCCGGTAATTATCCATAGCTTGGGCTAGTCATAGATTACCGCGGCCAATAATTCATTATGGAGGACAATAATCACATTACTGGGTTCAGTATATATTTAATGTTCGAGGAAACGTCATTATTAGGGTCAGTAATCCTTGTTTTGGTGATAAACGCATAATATTGTCATGTATAAGCTCTTTAGGGAGTTGCTTGACGCGTTTGTCGCTTTTATTCTGCCTAATTATTCACTTATCTCGAGATTAGTGCCTTAGCGAGTTTTGTATCTAACGTGGCCCAAGTTGGTGTGCATTTTGTAGTATTCCATGTGTTTGTAGGATTGGGATACAATGGCATTGCATAAATTGATCAAGTGTTAGCTAAAAGCTCACGAGAATGCTAATTTGAAGAAATCCCAGAACCATGATCGATCATGGTATAAGCATGATCGATCTTGGTGCAAAAATCTCAACTCCAGAACATTTGGTTATCGTTGTAGCAATCAACATTCAATAATGAACAGCAACCGTATGTCAAGGGAAGATACTACTCAAACATTACACATAGAAACAAATATAAAGGTTCAAGTTTTTTTTAGACCCTATCTATATTCACTCATAATGGCGAGATGCTTTCATCAAATATAAAATCTTCTTGGTGATGAAAATAAGTTGTTAATAGACATTAACGTACTTAAAAAAAAACTTACATGGTTGGATAAGCCAAAGAGATGACGAAGATGATGTCTTTACGTGTGTAGTACAGACTACAGAGAGTTAGAGAGCGAGAGCTTTGTTATGAATCGTGGTCTCCGAAAATTGCAGTATTTGTTAGAAAAGGTGGGGAGAGTGAAAAGTTTTATTCAAAAGCGAATTTTTGTTGAGGAGTGGTACCGGGTGTAAATAAGAGGAATATATCATTTACGGATGTGTTAAAATGCAAAAACTGACCCAAACTTACTGACCTCAGTAATCCAAATTTTGACCCAGCAACTGGATTACTTCCCGCAGTAATCCTGATTACTTCACCTAGTAATCTGGATTATTGGGCGGTAATTAGTATTACTTCCCGTAGTAATTGATTACTGGTCCCAGTAATCTTTTACATAAAATTTAAAACAGCAGACCAATTTAGATTTTAAGATTTCACCACTTTGCGACAACGACCCAAACACAAGCTTTCATAAAATAGCCCACAAATGAAAATTAATGGTGTACAAGATGAGATATAGAGAAACAAATTCTTTTCCATTGATGAAAGTTAAATTACAAAGAAGGGACTTCGAGGTCCAACGGAAATAAATTGTGTACAAGATGAGATATAGAGAAACAACTTCATTTCCATTGATGAAATTAACATTACAAAGGAGGGACTTCAAGGTCTAACTTAAATAAGTGGTGTACAAGATGAGATATAGAGAAAGAAACAGCTAATTGTTCAAGAGACACAAGACCAGAGGGATCTCAAGACCGGTGGGAAAGAACCGAGTCTAATTTTTTCGCTGGCAAATCCTTGATTCATAGAAATACATGGGTAAACAAGTAGTTCCGATTGATCAAGGTAATCTTTCCCATTGGACCTTCCTCCTCTCCCCCTAACCTAACAGCTCATGTAGCCGGTCCCTCACTACGGTCACAGAGGCCAGACGTTGCTCCAGGTTTCTAATGATTCGAGTCGAATTTTCCAACTCCGAATCTCTCTTTTAAGACGACGGCCAGACGTTGCTCCAGGTCTCTAATGCTTCGAGTCGAATTTTCTAACATCCGAACCTCTCTTTCAAGTCTTTCCACCCATCGAAAAAGGTTATCAACTGCACTAGGGGTCACCGGAGGACTATAGGAACAGTTAGCCTCTGAAACATCATCCATCGGTAATGGTATTAGAAAAGTGATGGAATGGGTTACTAATTATAGCAGTGCAAGCTTTGGTTTTCGAGGGAAGTTATTAATTTTGAAACGACATGATGATACGGCTAATTAATAACCTGACTACCAAAAATGATGATACGGACGTGTAAAGTCACAATAGAAACTATGATTACTGGACCAATCAATGGATTACTTGACCCAGTAATGGTAATTACTGGACCCAGTAATGGTGATTACTGGATCCAGTAATTTATTTCTGGCCGCAGTAATTAATTTTACAACCACCAGTAATATAAAAATTGTTTTAAAAATTAAAAAAAATGTCGGACCAATCCGATTTACATATATACTTTTTTTTCTATCATGAAGATAAATTGAAGCTAAGCTACGTTAGATTCATCACACGCTTCTCCTTTATATTATCTTATTATCGGTTCTTATTTAATTTGCACGGGTATACCCTAGTTAATTTTGAAAAGACGTGATTTTTTTCGTAGATGTTACCCGCCCTTCCATATCTGCCACGTGGAAACTCCCCCTTACCGCTAATTAATAACCTGTCTACCCGAAATGGTGATACGGACGTGTAAAGCCACATCAAAAACTTCGATTACTGGACCCATCAGTGGATTACTGGCCCTAGTAATGGTAATTACTGGATCCAGTAATTTATTACTAGCCGCAGTAACTAATTTTATTGCCACCAGAAATATAAAAATTGTTTTAAAAATTAAACAAAATGTCGGTCCAATCCGATTTACATATATACTTTTTTTTTCTAGCATGAAGACAAATTGAAGCTAAGCTAAGTTAGATTCATCACATGCTTCTCCTTTTTATTATCTTATTATCGGTTCTTATTTAATTTGCACGGGTATACCCTAGTTAATTTTGAAAAGACGTGATTTTTTCGTAGATGTTACCCGCCCTTCCATATCTGCCACGTGGCAACTCCCCCTTACCGCTAATTAATAACCTGTCTACCCGAAATGATGATACGAACGTGTAAAACCACATTAGAAACTTCGATTACTAGACCCATCCGTGGATTACTGGCCCCAGTAATGGTAATTACTGGCCCCAGTAATGGTAATTACTGGATCCAGTAATTTATTACTGGCTACAGTAATTAATTTTACTACCACCAATAATATAAAAATTGTTTCAAAAATTAAACAAAATGTTGGTCCAATCCGATTTACATATATACTTTTTTTTTCTAGCATGAAGATAAATTGAAGCTAAGTTAAGTTAGATTCATCACACGCTTCTCTTTTTTATTATCTTATTATCGGTTCTTATTTAATTTGCACGGGTATACCCTAGTTAATTTTGAAAAGATGTTATTTTTTTGTAAATGTTACCCGCCTGTCCAGATCTACCACGTGGAACTCCCCCCTTACCGCTAATTAATAACTTGTCTAGCCGAAATGATGAAACGGAATTACCGGCCCCATTAATGGATTACTGGCACCAGTAATCCATTATTGGTGCCGGTAATTCTAAATACTGCACCCAATAATCCTAATTACAGGTCACATAACAAGGATTTCTGGACCCACTAATCATTCAGTTCATGTTTATAATAGCTGAACACAAGTAGATTTTCAAATTCCATCAATTTGCTACAAATCAGCAATGACCCAAACATAAGCAGTCTTATAAGATAGACAAGAGAAAATAAATGGTGTACAAGATGAGATATAGAGAAACAAATTCTTTTCCATGGATGAAAGTAAAATTACAGAGGAGGGATTTCGAGGTCCAACTGAAATAATTGGTGTACAAGACGAGATATAAAGAGACAACTTATCTTCGAGGTCCAACTGATTACATATTCAATTAAAGGATGAAATAAAATGAGCCCAAAAAGTTTAAGACCAGAAGATGGGAAAGATACCACCAACTATTCTAAAAAAAACGAGGGAGGGCTCTTAATTATGAAGTTAACCCCCCGCACTGTTGTATGTTCTCCATAACCGGAGAAACACTAGGTGATAGATGGGCACGTGACTGCGATGCTACGGAAAACCTGTCAACGAGCCCCAAAATATAAGAACTCCCTAGATAACCCAGATACAGAAAACTAAATCAATCCAAGAAGAACTCAAGGAGAGGGAGTGAAGAGATAAACAGACGGGGCAGTTTATGAACAGAAGATGGGAAAGAAACCACCAACTGTTCAACAAAAACTAGGTGATAGATGGGCAAGTGAATGCTATGCTAAGGGCAACCTGTCAACGAGCCCCAAACCATAAGAACTCCCTAGAAACCGCAGATCGACAAAAGGGCTTCAATCTAGGAAGAACTAAGGTTTCCTATCACCTGACCGTCCTCTCACCCTACTCTAAGTGCTCACGTAGGCAGTCCTGCTCTGCGGACATGGCGACCAGACGTTGCTTCAGGTCTCTAATGGTTCGGGTTAGATTTTTCAACCTTCGAACCTCTCTTTCAAGTCTTTCCACCCTCCGAAAAAAGTTATCAACTGCACTAAGAGTCACCGGAGGCCGATAAGAACTGTTAGCATCTGAAATATTATCCATATTAATGGTATTTGAAAAGAGATGAGAAGGATATAAACCCGATGGGATGGAATGGGTTACTTATAGCAGTGTAAGCGTTGGTTTTCGAGGGAAGTTATTAATTTTAAAACGACGTGACTCTTTGGTAACCACTCCCCGCCCGTCCCGCGCTGCCACGTGCTAACCCCCCGCCAATTAGTAACCTGACGACTCGAGAAGATGGTACGCACATGTAAAGATCACACCAGAAACCTAGATTACTGGCACCAGTAATTACTGGTGCCAGTAATATAATTACTGCCCCAGGTAATTTGGATTACTGTGTCCAGTAATGTTTATTACTGGACCCAGTAATTATGGAATTGCCTTGTTTCAAATCTATATAAAACACCATATTTGACCAAAAAAATCTCTATCAAAATTACAAGAATCCGAGCCGAACATATTTGGATATGGATCGATATTTTGATGATGCATTACATAATCCGATTCAAATTTGATCTGAAAACTTTTCCAAATATGGATTTGGATTCACCTTGATCCGATCCAAATCCAATTCGTTTACAGGCCTAAATAACAAGTAAGTCTATTGTGGATGCCCTTCATATGACAGTTGGTGCAAGTTGATTGACGTCTTCTCATACTCTCCACTAGACTTCATCCTTTTGTTCCTACACTTGCCCGGAAACCTCTGAGGAAGACTCGTCCATATTTGTTATTGGGTGAATGGGGATACTATACGATTTCCTGGATGAATTAGTGTGAAATACGACGCCAACGAAGTTATAAACATCCCTGTTCAGATAATTCATACACACTAGGGGATGAATTATGAACATTGAATCTGCGAGACTTCTTCCTCTTTATTTTCCAAATTCTCCTCTATTTCTGGTGTGAGTATGGTTGTCCACAACAGAGATTTAGCTCTCTTCTTATAGATCATATCTATTTGTTTTACCATCTTATGTTCTAGAAGACAATATAGTGGCATCAATCGCTCAAAGCTAATCCTACATAGTCAAATAAAAAAAATCTAATAATAGGATACAAAAAATTAACATGTGCCGAATTTAAATATACAAAATCAATCAGTCTATTTTGAACCCATTATCTAGTCTAATCTAACATTGTGAACAATTGAAACGTAAGTTCAGTATATAATAATGCTGGAGAAACTAAAAGTATATATACTTGATTGGACCGACTTGTTTTTAATTTTGTTAAGAGCCTTTTAATCTTAATCTAACCATGTAACGTACGTCTTAAAAATGACAGATTGGGATGGCCTAAAAAATAAATTTTCTTGATTTTTTTTAGCATAATTAGATAGATCTTGTTTAATTGATCTTGATTAGTACATTTTAAATATTAAATATATTATTAAATTTAGATTTTTTTTTATTTTAAGTTATGACATTTTTAATGTAGGCAACATTATTAGTATGTGATAGTTTCTTATGTGTGAGTGTCTTAACTTTGATGTGTGTACAAAACTTATCAATGGTGTATAAATAATTCTACCATAACATGTATATCTAACCAT
This sequence comes from Lonicera japonica, assembly GCA_021464415.1. Classification (NCBI taxonomy): domain Eukaryota; kingdom Viridiplantae; phylum Streptophyta; class Magnoliopsida; order Dipsacales; family Caprifoliaceae; genus Lonicera; species Lonicera japonica. Next base: position 66,312,641 of record CM038464.1, read on the forward strand.
TATATTCGTATATTTTTTGGAGAAAATTTTGGTCAATAATTTTAACTAAAATTTATTTAAAATTTCCTTCAAAAATATTTAGGCGACGTACAAGTTATACATACGTCTCTCAAGTTCATCCTAGGAGACACACGAACATATTACGTCGCCCAAAAGTATTCCCCCCATAAATTTTCACGAAAATTTTAAATTATTTGAAATTTTCAAATTTTTAAGGCGATGTAATTTTTAAATAATTTGTATTATACTTACGTCTCGCAAGGTTATAGTTATAAATAGAAATTATTAAATCTTCTTTCCCCCTTTCCATTCTTTACGAACCCTAAGCTCTCTTCTCTGTCCCCCGGCACACTCCTCTCTTTTCATCCTCTGTCCCCCACCCCTCACTCTCTCCCCACACACAAGATCTGCTCTCTCTTATCTTACACAACCTATTTTTATTTGGTAAGCTTGTCACTCTCCATTTCTATTGGTTTGCAATTATAGGGCTTGAATAGGCGTTATTGCATGAAATTAGATAGTTTGGCTTGTATTCGAGTATTTGTTCCTATGTGCCTATTACCATAATTGTGTTATCAGCTGTATGATTTGGTCCAAACACCAATCCAAACTTGTTAATTGCGTAATGGATTATTGGCCCCATTAAATTTGACTACTAGTCCCAGTAATGGATTACCGGTACCAGTAATGTATGCGTGTTTGTTTTGTTTTAAGTTTCCTATTCCGGTGAATCATCCAAACCCAAGTACATAACTAAAAGGAAAAATAATTGAAACAGCCTTTAAGTAACACTTTTTAGTATGCCCATAAATACATGTATTCAACAAATTAAATAACTCTATTGCCACAATTATATACATATATTTTTTATCTATGTTAAGCATGAACACGACATATTATCCTGTTTGTTTATATTTTTGTCATGTATGAGTTTCGATCACTATTTGTCTTAATTTGTTGTATAATAGCCTCATAATATGAACCTTCATATTAACAGGTTAGTAGGTTCATATTCAAGCATTTGGTAGTTGAGTTAAGTTAAATCGAATTGTGATTTCATACCCTTTGTTCTATGTGGACCACAATTGTGTTATGGTCTATTCGGCTGTATGAATTGGTCCAAACATCAATCCAAACTTGTTAATTGTGCTCCATTTTCCCCCAAATTCTCAGAGCAATATTGGCTGCGAAATGGATTACTGGACCCAGTAATGGATTACCGGTGCCAGTAATGTGTGTGTGTTTGTTTTGTTTTAAGTTTCCTATTCCGGTGAATCATCCAAACCCAAACACATAACTAAAAGGAAAAAAAATTGAAACAGCCTTTTGGGCAAAACATAAATTGAAACTGAAATTGAAACCCTAAACTTCAATTTCAATTCAATTCAATTCAACTCAATTAGGGAAAAACTGATATTGAAACTAAATTTGAAACTGAAATTGAAATTTGAGATTCGAGTCAGGGATGCCTCTAAGAGCGTATCCGACTTCCGACCAGGAAGAAGTTGCGCCTAGAGGTGCAGTACGATGAGCTGCAGCAGGCCTTGTTGCGCGTGCCCTCCCAGCCTTCTGCCCAGACCTCCACAGAGCAGCCCTCCTCCCAGCCTTCTGCCGCCCAGCCCTCTACCCAGCCATCCGCCAAGTAGCCCTCTGCTGAGCCATCTCACTCACTGACGTTGCCGCTGGTGCTCCCTACCATGTCTACAAATTTGACCACCGGCGCCGACCTCCCCGTACGGAGCATTCGCTCCAGGCATGCTGTAGCGGAGGCCACCATATCAGGTAATATACCCTTAGATCTCTTTAATTATAAATCGCAATTCTTATTCTTTGTGATTGACTGATTAATTTATATGCTTTTATTTGTAGGTACGCAGGCCTCCTCTTGTAACAAGAAGAGAGGGTACGTCGGGGAAGTTCCATGTTACATACGACCCCGCGATTTCTAGGCCACCAAAGGAGGTTCGTTCCCGACTCGTCAGTGACCAGTCGGCATTCTTAAAAGACCGAGCGCCGATGTTGTACCCGATATTTGGGAAAATGCCTCTATCGAAACGAACAATGCTCTTCGACTACCTGTCGGTAAGTACTTGTTTTTTATTCTAGTTAACTTAATTTTTTTTGCCTTAATAAATTTTATTTTTATTTGTACTAATCTTTCTTCCTGAGTTCCTGTTTGGTTTGTAGGAGAGTTATGACATCAATCCTTCTGATAAAGCACTCACCACGTGGATACAGAAGAAGGATGCAGATCGATTCAAAGATTGGAAGTACAAGATCCACAAGAACTGACAGGCGCAGGGCGATGCTCCCATTCCAGTGGGGTTCATTCATCGCCCAGACCAATGGCAGTGGTTATGCAACCACTTCAAGGCCGAGGATTTTCAGGTTGTTTTTTCATTTATCTTATTTTTTTTGTTGTTTCATTTAATTTATATGTTTATAAATGCTTAAGTAAATACAACTGTTTTTATAGGAATTGGGCACGCAGATGACCCAAATCCGGGCCTCCGAGAATTAAAAGGCCTATAGCGGGGGGCCCAGGCCTTTATCCTCCGGGCTCATGACCTGAAGCAGAAGGGAGACCAGGCGCCTCACCTCTCTACTTATGTCGAGGTGTACAAGAAGTATGACCCGGACCACGCGGTAAATCTTTTTTATACACCACTTTAATTATTTTTTTCATAGTATTATTATTTAGTTAGTACAAGAATATTTTTTTACAGAACACTTATTGTTATTTGCAGGCAGCCGTTCAGTCCGCGAGGACTGTTGAGGTGGAGAAGATGATGGCCGATCTGCCTCTGATTGATGAAGCGTCGGACGGTACGTCGCCGGCCAGCGCCCCGGCCCTGGTCTTCTTTTACGAGACCCAGGTCTCTGTCCTTGAGAGAGCAGTGGGTCCTTCGAGAGGGACGAGGGTGAGGGGCTTAGGAGCGGCTCCACAAAGCTGTCGAGGAAGAGAGGCCCATCATCGCAGACGGATAGCGACACATCTATGGAGCTCGTGGCTGAGGTTGCCCAGCTTAGGGCAAATCAAGTTGCGATAAACGAGAAGCTTCAGAGGGAGAGGGCCGAGCGAGAGACTGAGAGGGCCAAGCAAGAGAGGGAGAGGGTAGATTTTGAGCGCAAGTTGCAAGCTCAAATACAGTATGTGATCAGAGCGGCCGGGATTCAACCGTCAATTCCTCCCTCGGATGGCTCCTCTCCCCTACGTTTTATTTAGTGTTAGAACAATTTCTCTTTGAACATAATTTATTGAATGGAATTGAATAAAATTTTGATAGTTTATTAGACATATATTTATTCAATGATAAATTGGGTAGGTCGAATTTGTTATTGAATATTGTATGTGCGGATGTATATATATGCGCAGGTGCGACCGTGCGACTGCACACAAAAGCTATGATTAATCTAGATTACTACTGGCCCCAGTAATCTAGATGCCTAGAAATTTGGATTACTGGACCCAGTAATCTAGATGCCCATAAACGTGGATTACTGGCCCAAGTAATCCAGATGGCCAGAAACTTGGATTACTGGAACCAGTAATCTAGATGCCCATAAACTTGGATTACTGGTCCCAGTAATTTTGATGCCCATAATCTTCGATTATTGGCCCCAGTAATCCAGATGCCCAGAAACTTGGATTGCTGGGTAAAAAAAACAACGTCGCCTAGAGTTACAATTTAGACGACGAAGGAAAATATCTTCGTGTCCTAAAATTCATACTTAGCAGATGTAAGATAATTCGAAGGTCGCATAGTTAGCCATCTTAGGCGACGGATCATATCACCTATGTCGCCTAAATGTTTCTTTTCTATGACAGAGGATATAAGGATACGTCGCCTATTATTGAAAGTTGTACAATGGGGATAACAAATACGTGGCGTAAGAGTAAAAATTCTACGACAGAAGAAAAAATATACGTGGCCTAGGAGTACGTTCTCTTACGACGGACAATAACATCACCGTGGCCTAAGTACCCACTACGACGACGGAGTAAAAACATCCGTCGCCTAATACCTGGGGCGACTAAAATTTGGCGGCGTACTTTGGGCGACGAAAAAACATATGTTAGGAAACGTAGTAATACGTCGCCTAAATCCCCTCCTCAGGTAGTGATCCAGCTCACCGTCGTAAATGCTCCTAACGCACATCTCTACAAAGAAGTATCCACATGTAGAGAAGATGTCGCTGTTGGTGAACCTAACAGTGAAATTAATGCTAGTAACCGCAAAGCTCAAGAGATATTGGAGAATATATATATATATATATGATAGACCAATACATATATATATGCTTTAGTAAAATTCTAAACAATCACGAATTCCATCCATTTTCTTACCATAAAAATCTCAACTAAAGAATTTGAAATCAATTGAAAAGTCAGATTCACATCTTTTACGCTTACCCCACATAGTTCCCTATTCTTGGAGCAAACCTCAAAAGTCTCAAAAATATTTTTTTATTAAAGGATAAAGAAAAAGCAAGAGTAAGTGAAGGAAACATGGTGCACTTTGGTATGGTGAAAATTAAGAGAATATTTTTTTTGTTCTTTTGCATTCACCAATTTAGTTAACTTCCATTTCCAAACGTGCCTAAATGTGTGAACTTGCCTAATTTTCCCATACCTAAATTGTGAGACAACTTAATAAATGGTTGAATTTAACCTATTTTTCTAAACCTAACTAATGAGACAACTTAATAAATGGTCCTAACTGTATTGTTTTTGCATTTGGAACATTCTTACGGATCGACCACAAAAATAGACTGTTAGTAAAAGAACTACAACTCATACTTTACAAACAAAATATTCGAATACTTCTTCACAAATCAGTCAATTCTCGTTGTTAAAAATGGTCCAACCTTATCACTCTATTGATTGAAACTATGAGGAATCAGTGGTAGTGAAAATAATAGGTTCCCAACCAATCACAAATTGGTTGGATTTATAATAGTTGGATTACTGGTAGCACGTTCCATCGCATAAAAATATAGTGTTTTTTTTTGGCTGCATATAAATGTGATATACGTTCTTGAATTTGTTGTTCACAGATTTATTATGTCAAATTACCCAAGTTCAATAATGTCTACATCTATATATATATCTCATAGTAACAAATACGGGTCGTTATATAATAACACGGAAAATGTAAAAAAATAAAATAATTAATTTAAGTGAGAAGATGGAAAAATGTGGTGAGATTAACTCTTATTTCAATTTTTTGACTTCTTCCATGGAAAAAATTTCTTTTAGTGATGGTGAAGAAAAAACTTTCACAAAATATTAAAGGATGGAGGACATACTCACAAAATGAGTGTGAGGTGGAGAGTATCTCACCATATCCCTAAATTTATTTTTCCTCTTCTCACCTAAATTAATTATTTTTCTTTTTTTTTTTCATTTTACTATCAAATGGAGCCTACAAATTTTATATTTTCAATGGAAAATTAATCATCTATTAGACATAATATTTTTCAATAACATATATATATAGGCTATTCTGACATAATTCGTCACTAAAATACGTACAAACTGATATGTTACATTTCATCATGTAATTATGATAATAATTAGAATTACTATTAACCATAGATGTTTAAATTATAATTTATTCACCATGTTATGTTTTACATGTTTCTCTGTGTCTTTGTCGGGGGGGGGGGGGGGTTGAATATGTTTAACACTAGTATGCAACCCCGCACTATGTGCGGGTGTTATGAAATAAAATATATAATTTCAGAAGATCTGAGCAATGTGTTAGTCGCAAGTTTATAATTTTGAATTTATATTGTCGGGAGAGAATTAAAGTACTGATTTTTCTTGTATATACAATAATGAATAATTCAAAAGTACTTGCATAATGTGAATAAATATACGTGATGAATTGCTTTTCACTTTTACGCGGACACGTTTTTTAAATTCTTGAGAGTAGCTGGAATTTGATATTTTTAATTAATCTTGTAATTCATCTCAAACGAACTCTTAAGAAATTAAACTATTATATCAATGAGCTCTAATTCACATGGTATTATATTTACTTTTTATGTAGGTAGACAAAGTTAGACCCTTGTTAAAGATAATTAATTAATCCCTAAAAAAATAGTGATAAAGTTTTCTACGAGAGTTATGACAAATCTAAAATTTTAAGTAAATTCCGTTTCTAACCTTTTATTTCGTTATTCTTTCTGTGCAAAACTTCTTGTGATCTAAAATTGCAACTTCACTGGCATCCTAAAACTGCAAAAAGTAACAATATACACAGCAAGAAAAAGTCAACACAATTATTATAAAATGTAAATTTGTTATATTCATTTTGGGTGTGAACTTACTCTATTTTCTCAAACCTAATTAATGAGACAACTGAATAAATGCTCCAACCAAATTTTTAACAACTCCATCAACCAACCCTAATTGGCAAATGAGCCAACCTTATCACTCTATTTCTGAAAACTTATTTGCTTGTAATTATATTACGTCCCCAACCAAATCATAAATAGGTTGGATTTATCCTTACAAGGATTCTAGTTTGGTCCATTACAAAAAATATGTAGCTTTTCCACCCTACCATCCCCCCCCCCCCCCCCCCCCCTTTTCCTTTTTGCTTACGTATTCATGTCTGATACATAATGAGTGATAGCAAAAATGCTACGATCTGCGAAATAATGTTGACAATCTATAGCTCGTCCACACAAAAACGAGACTCTCGTTTATTTGTATTTTTTTCCCTTATGAACATGTGATGATTATTATTAAATATATAAATTATTTGTTAGAAGGCATAAAATGTTAATATATAATATATATATATATTAATTAGTGACAATTGTTGACTCAAACCATTGTTTCACATTAATATATATATACCTCAACATGGGTTATAAGATGAGGAGTATCACAAAGCCCCACACCTATGGCCAAAGGTGTTTAATTTTGGGACAATATAAAAAACAAGTGGAGTCAAGAAGGACTCGATGGAGTCTAAGGTAGTGAGTTGCTACGAAAATCTTCTGGATACCCGCAGTCAGTGGAGCCTATAGTGGAATTGCTACAACTTACATACACCAGTGCATTGTACTAAGTGGTTGTGCAGGTTCTTCAGGTAATGTGAAATTGGTGTACCTCAAGACGTTACATTTACAAAGTGAACAATTATACGGTTAGTGTTGAGTAGTAATTTGCATGGATTTAGTCTAAAGGTGGAGACAAGGGAACCAATGGTGTAAGTCCAAGGTAGAGTCAAAGGTTGACTGGTTTAATCCAAGAATAAAATTATTAAAATAGTTGTCTCAAATAATTGTCCCATATTAAAAAAAAATTATTAAATACTACATAGGTTTAGAAGATGGCATGTATATAAAGAAACCTTTAAGAGAAAACACCACTCCTACATAGGTTTAGAGTAATATTATTACTAAGGTCCAGCTAGTTTTGAGCTCAGGAAAAGGGGCCCAACCTCACAATAGGCACCCCACATGCACTATGACTGTCATAATCAAAATTTATTCAAGCCAGTTCTTCAGCACATGGAAAGGAGGCCTACCCCATTGTCATAATCACAACTTATTCAAACCGGTAATTACCTCCGTGCATATTCCTTGGGGTTTGGGAGTCTAATACCTCGCTTTTTAGAATTTTTTGTCTTGTCCTTGCATAATAGTTAAGAGTGATATTATTATTAAAACAATTATATTTATCGTTAGAATAATTTTTAATTTTAAAAAACACACTATACAATTTTTCAAAAAAAAAATTATATTTTGATAACAACATAATAATATTAATTAATTAGCAATATTAATAGCCATAATTAAATTACAATTTTTTTTTTAAAAAAAATTATGTTTATAATACATAACTACCACAGATTCAATACAAATTATTAGTTCATTATTCAAAAAAATGCTAAAGATATAAAATTATCTTGTAGTTCAAGAGGTATGAGTTCAAAATCCCCATCTACTCGTCATAATATTTGTTCCAACAACCTCTATCAAGAGGTATATGAGTTCAAAATCCCCATCTACTTGTCATTATATTAATTTGTTCCAACACCCTCTATCCCTATCTCATTTACATCTCTTTCAAAAGTAGTAAATTCACAAGTTAAAGTAGGTGGAGTTAAGAACGAGTTGATGGAGCCTTAGGTGGTGTCAAGAAGGACTAGATGGAATTTAAGGTAGTGAGTTGCTACGAAAATCTTTTGGGTAGCTGTAGTCGGTGGAGCTTATTCAAACCAGTTCTTCAGCACATGGAAAGGAGCTAGGGCAACCCCAATGTCATAATCACAACTTATTCAAACCGGTAATTACCTCCGTGCATATTCCTTGGGGTTTGGGAGTCTAATACCTCGCTTTTTAGAAAAAAAAATGTCCTTGCATAATAATTAAGAGTGATATTATTATTAAAATAATAATATAACAGTATTGATTGTTAACATAATAGTACTGACTTATTATTATTATTATTATTAAGGAAAACAAAAATTTCATTAAGTTTATATGATATTTTTTTATTTCACTAAATGGATGGATAAAAAGAAAATAAATTTACCAACAATTATCCGAAATTATTAAGATTTAACATATTGAAAAATAATATAATGGGTTACATGGCAGAATAAGATAATCATATCATATGAAAGACATTTTTAAAAAAATACTTAACATAACCTAAAGGCTCTTGCTCATTTATTTTTAGCAATTACTATTACTATATCAAAGAAAAATTCGAAAGAAAACATGAACATTCTAAATTCAAGTTTTACCAATTGCAGGTGCAACAGTTTTCTCCGGCCTATTAATGTAATAATAATAATTTTTTTTAATTATTATTAGGGTACACACAAATCTCATTAAATTTATATGATATGATATGATATATTTTTTTATTTCACTATATGGATAGATATTATTCAAATATAATCAGATAATAAAGTATTAACCAATAATAACTGGTTCATTTCACTAAATCAATTATAAACATTTCATTTGTTAAATATTTCAAATATGAAAAGATTTTTGTTAAGATAATTTACATTTTTTTGATATATATATATAATTAAATTAATGTAAAATACATTTTAGTGGGAGTTGAAAATATATAAACAATCTAATTTTATAAATAAATATTTAATTTAATGGATAAAGCTATCTTAAGAATTTTGGTATGTTTTAAACACTATCATATTCATTGGTGAATTAAACATAAAACCCATTATTATCATTTATATTATAAATATGACACGATAATTCTGTGTTATTAGATCAAAACATAAACATCCATGTTAAATCTTGGCCGAATATAAAAAGTTCTACTATATCAAGACTAATCTGATTTATTAATAGATATTTAAAGTAAAAGTTATTAAAATAAGTTCTGTTGTAAAATCTATTACATCTAAGGTAATAAAATTCATAATAAAGTCTTAAAATCTATGGCTAGATGGCGTCATCTATTATACTCTACTGTAGAATACAATAGAATTTTTTTGAAACACTTTTGACAAATCCTCTAGATTCTTTCAAATATTTTGGATATATTTATGCAATGATTTTTGAAAAAACGGATGATGCTTTAATTTAATTTAATTTTTTTGGGTACAAGGATACTATGTAAAACAAACTTAATGTTTTTTTAATTTGTACATAATTGAAAGTAGCTAATAACTATTATATGAGTTAAACGCAAAAGCAGATGCCCAACTAAATAATTTTCCGAAATATATATTTGCACAAGTTTATTACAAAAGCATATAATAAGAACACAATATAATATTCAAATATTGGTTTTAAAATTTGTGTACAATTTTATATTTACAATAAATCTTGTTTTATAGATATTGTTTTGTAGCTTTTACAAACATAAATTTCATTAAATTGTGATTTTTGAATTTAAGAAAATCACAATAATTCTTGTTTTGTGTGTTACTTGAAATTGTATTGACTTGATAATTCAATGTAAGGGGAAATTTATCACTTCTAAAATTTATAATATTCAAATATGGCTGTGCTTATGGTTTACTTGTTTATTATTTATGTACACACAGAACTCTAGTAGGATTCGCGCAATCTAACCAAATCCGGGCAATTACAAATAATCAGCAAGACTCCATATTCAAAATAACAAAGGAAAAAAGCGGTAATCATAAAATGGAATTAAAATCACAAAGCAATTTATAATCCGTAGTGGTTATGCATGTGGAAACAAGAAGATACACAATCATTGTTAGAGTAAACAGTTTAAATGGTCACTAAACTTTTGATTGAGTACCATTTTGACCATCAAACTTTAAAACGAATCAATTTGGCCATCAAACTTTGGAGTGAATACCACTTTGGTCATTTCTTCCAATTTCACTAGCAAAGCACATAACTTTATTTAAGCTTATTTTACTTATTTTGGTTATAAAATAGCCTAAGTTGCACTATTTGTTAAAAATATTGATATGTTTTATATACTGTGTGTGTTTCATTTTGGCGAGAATTATCGGAGAGAAATGTCGTTGCAATATGACCAAAATGACCTTATACAAAGTCATGTGTAACACAAATGCATTAATTTTAATAACTAAATTAGATGGAATGATCAAAGTGATACTTACTCTAAAGTTGAATGACCAAAGAATTGGATAGAATTGTCAAAGTGGTACTCATTCCAAAGTTGGATGACTAAAGTAGTTCGTTTTGAAATTTGATGGTTAAGCTGGTATTAATTAGATTGAAAATTTATTGACCATTTAGGCTGTTTATTCTCATCGTTATGCTAAAAAAAATCAATGAAAAGCATATTTTAAGTAAATGAATTTCAATACAAATTAATAATAATATAATACAGCATTTCTGATAAAAAATTTCACACCTAAATATATCACGTAGTTTATTTTGGGCTACAAAACCAATCCCTCCCACCGTATACACGTGATAAAAAGACTGAACTAAATTTTCCTACAAATGCGAACTGTGTTTATCACGTGAATTTTGGGACCACGTACAAGTTGGAACATTATGAAAAAACTAAACTAATTAAATAAATATACGGAAATTAGTTATGGGGTGAGTCAGTGATGGACCTAGGGGGGGCGAGGGGGGCCATTACCATCCCATTTTTTAAAAAAAATAGATTAGATATAGTAGAAATTTTGTATTTATAAAAGAATTATAAATGCTCGTCCCCTCAAATTATTTTGAAAAGATTAAGTATGGCCCTTCAATTATTTATATCCAAATTATATATATTGACGCATTATATATGTTATATTTTTGCGTTAACTTGCTTTATTATTTGATGGTAAAATTTAGTTTGAATATTTTTTGTGATAATTATTTCTTACCATCGGTTCATTTATATTCTTGTCCCCCAAATCTAAAATCCTTACTCCGTCCCTGGGGTGAGTACCTGTACCCACGCTCATATTGCCATGCAAAACCCTATATATAGGGGAGTGAGATAACAAGTTTGAGGCACTGAGAGCTAATTGAAGCAAAGCAATTCATTCATTCATAAATAAATAAATATCAATTTTAGCCATGCCATCAATTCCAGCCACTGCCATTGAACCTGTTTGTGCACTTAGCCGTGATCGTTTCCCCAGGGGTTTCACCTTTGGTTCAGCTACCTCTGCTTTTCAGGTATATATACAATATATTAAGCGTGGCTATAAATTTTAGTGTGTAAATAAAATTACTAAATTATTCCAATCACGCTAGTATTTATTGTAAAATAATACTAAATGCAAGCTACTGTGTGTATATATATATTTTTATTTGAAGAGTTAATAAGTATCATATTACACATACGTATAGTGCGCCCCAAGACTAGTGTGTGTATATATATATCAGTCTCATTTTAATAAATACATTCTTTTCTTTAACAAATAAACGCTGTGTATTTTAAAGGAATGCATGAACTTTTTGACAATATTTCATGGAGAGATTTTCCGTAAAATGGAGTTATTTATTATATTTTACTCGCATTAAATTTGATCATTTTTTATTTTCATCTATGAAATTTATTCCGATTTGTTTCTTGGACAGAAAATAAAAGATATCAACATGACACATGTTATTTTCCGTTTAAGAACTAAATAGTATGTTAGATTTTGAACTAAATTGACAATGTGATCAAACTTTAAGGATATGGGTGTGGCAGAAAATAAATTTCATGAACAAAAGTGAAAAAGCGATCAACTTTTATGGGGGTAAAATATAAATAACTCCGTACAAGGAGTAGATCATCTCCACAAAATTTTATCATTAAATTCAATCTAAAAATAGATGTATGAAACATTTTATATATGTACAAACAAATAATAAAAAAAAAATGTATGGGATGGCTCTATTATCGGTAATAATATTGTTACTGTCAGAAAATGTGCAAATGTTAAAAAAAAGGATACAAAGTTCATGCTCATACTCTGAGGGTCTTATAACTCACACGATGTGCAGGCATTCTACAATTTTTTTTTGTTATAATAATATATACCTATTTTAAAAAAAAAATTTGGATATAATAACATCGATAAGGATGTTCATAATTAGATGGTTTCTTTCAAAAAGATTAGATTGTTTAAAATTGTCGTTCAAATTGTACAACTATTTAAAATATGAATTCTCGTAAAATTTTGTTGAAATATAATGGCATACGCATTGCACTTTAGACAATAATTAACTTAATTAATTGGGAATAAAATGTCAATGAAGGTAATTTTACTTGACAGTTCAAGTTTTTATTCTTATTTTGTAATGTAACTGGAAAAAAGTGTAATATTTAAGGGGTACAATTTTGACCAAAAAAAAGGAGAAAATGGTTGGATACATCCAATCTTATGGCAATTTTCAATTTTCATTGAGAATTCTTTTTTACTATATAAAAAGTTCACTATGATGACTCCCTCTGTTTTACTAGAGAGCCAACTATCCAGTATTTTCACAACATGCTAATTTAAGTATAATTAATAATAAAATAAAATAAAATATATATATATGTATATATACATTTTTGTACTTCTTATTGTGATTTTGATCTATAAAGAAAATGTGACTTTTCATCTGGCATGTTACAAAAACAAAAACGTATTATTAATTGGGATTAGGAATTATATTTTGTATTCCTCACATATATAATCACAGTATTTATTTTAGTTAATTTTTTTTTACTTTACAATAATACTTTAATTACTAGCCAAACCATATTTGCTTTGATAATAAATTTGTCCTATGTGTTGCATACGTTCGTGCTCGAATAATCTGTTATGCTTTTTGCCTTTCAGTGCGAAGGTGCCACTAATGAAGATGGTAGAGGTCCAAGTATATGGGATTCTTATTGTACTAAAAAAGGTCTCTCTCTCTCTCTCTCTCTCTCTCTCTCTCTCTCTCTCTCTCTTCGTGTTCTTGTTTTGATTTTATTTTATAAATGCCAAGAAAAAACATTTTTAGGTGTCACAAAAGTATATTTATAGCACTATTGCATGTCAAGCAAATATTACTAAAAGAATTTGTCACTTTTATAACTTCTTATAAAAGTAATAAAAGTACACGTGCCGGTTTTTCTGTGGTAAAAAAAATGTCATAAATTCAAGAGAAAAAATATATCAAGATCAAACTTTGAATAACGGACAATATTTTTCTTTTTCTTGCTATGGTATATGCTCCGAAATTCAAGGAAGGGGGAACTTCATATTGAATTTTGAGTGGTACAATTTTTTTAATTTTGCATTCTCTCAATTAAATGGCAGGATTGTTGCTGGGGAATGCTATTGACCAATATCATCGATACAAGGAGGACGTAGCTTTGATGAAGTGGATGGGTTTAGACGCTTACAGATTTTCAATCTCGTGGTCCAGAATATTGCCAAGTAATAAGTTACTTTGTTCCTATATTTTCGTCAACACTCGATGCGAGTGCTATTTGCGTATAAGTAGTTAAAAAGAAACAGAAGTTATAAGTTATAAGTAGCGCAATGGTTGAGAGTCTTATTATTTTTCATGATTCAAAACTCATTACTTACGCTACAATTGAAACCTTTATTTGTAATATAAAAACTCGAGAGGGCAAAATTGAAAATCTAAAACAAAATCTAAAAACAAGTACAAAATCTTTCATGATGTTAATCTATTTTATTTTCTCAATAATGTAATTATCAGATGGGAAAAAAAGTGGAGGTGTGAATGCTGCAGGAATAAAATATTACAATGACCTCATTGATGAGCTGCACAAAAATGGTATAGTACTCTACTATCTTTGCTTTCATGCGTAAAATTATACCATGAAAAGGTTTAATTATAAATCGAGAAATTACGAATCCGAGAAAATGATAATAGTTAACGTAAATTTTTTTAATTAATCTTATCTAGGTTGTACCTATGCCTATATGTACGTATATCGTATGAACAATTTTTTTCTGTTATCACAGGTATTGAACCTTACGTGACTCTCTTTCACTGGGATGTTCCCGAAGCTCTAGATGAAAAATATGGTGGCTTTCTAAGTCCTAAAATTGTGTAAGTAGCTGTCTAATTTTATTATCATTTTAATTAGAGGATTCAATTGTATGCACTTATATTCCGAAATTATTGACTGAGCACAAACTTTGTTTGATTTTTTTTTATCAGTTATGATTCATTACTTCGTTTTAAACAGAGAGGATTTTAAGATTTCGCGGATATTTGCTTCATGGAGTTTGGAAACAAAGTAAAACACTGGATTACTCTTAATGAGCCCTGGAGTTTTATGCGAAGGAGGGTACGCACGGGTACCACTTGCCCCCGGTCACGGTGATACTTCAGACACATCAATTTCAGCTGAAAGAACACCTGAAATTATAAAACTCTTTCTTGCACCATCTGCGCATTCTTTCAATCTAGTACGTCCTCACAAATTCGGAAATACAGCAACAGAGCCATATTTAGCGACGCACTACCAACTTCTTGCTCACGCAGAAGTTGTAAACTTGTACAGAACCAAGTATAAGGTGAAAATTTGTGTTAATATTTGACAATATACTAATATTTAGCTACGTTGAGATTTTATTTATTTAATTTTTTTTTGGTTTGCGATAGGAGGACCAAAAAGGAGATATTGGGCTTGCTCTTAATTTAGTGTGGGTTAAACCTTTGGATCCAAACTCCAAAAAGGACAAGGAAGCGAAAGGGCGAGCCCTTGATTTTATGTTCAATTGGTGAGTATTTGAACCAGAGCAATATATATATATAAAACAAACCACTTTAGCAAACGAATGTGTCCCTACTAACCACAATATTAGTTATGATTTTATTATGATTTCCTTCCACTATCGTATATTTTGAAATACATTATCCAAAAAATGTGTACATATATATGATTCCGGAACTAGTATGGACCATTGCATACGTACTGGGACTTTTGGCGACAATTTTATATCACTAAAACATTGGGGAAATGTTTTTAGCGTTGAAAAATTGTAGCTAAAGATCCAATGCGTATGCACCGGCCCATGCCAAATCCTGGTTGTATGTATATATATATTACTTGACTATTTTTGCAATTTCAGGTTTTTAGATCCAGTATTATACGGTCATTATCCTGCTCCCGTGCAAGAGGTAATGAAGAAACGCGGTCTTCCGTCGTTTACACAACAGGAATCCAAAATGTTGACTAAATCATTGGATTTTCTGGGAATAAATTACTACACTGCTAGTTATGTGCGTGATGCATCAGATGTCATAATTCCAGGAGGAAAAGAAAGTTACATTACGGATTCAAAGGTTGAATATCCTCCTAAATTTCTTCTTGGTGATGATTGGGGTGCTACTAATTGGCTTAAAGTATATCCAGAAGGAATTAAGGACACTTTGTGTTATGTCAAGGCCAAATATGGAGGTCCCATTTACATCACAGAAAATGGTAATGCACAAATTCATTGTGTTTTTTATTTTTTATATATTAATCAACAAAGTTTAATCTAAGGGTGGCAATTTATGAAAGGACACGATAACATGATTTGAACTTAATAGGGTTGAGTTCAAACAAGTTGGTGTCAAAATTGGGTCAAGCAAATTAACATGATCAATAAATGAGTCGGGTTAGGGTCCACCAGTGTAACACAAAAATAACACGTTTAAATTTAACGTGTAATCCAAGTAACACGAACCCGTATAACAATATTCGCTTAAGAAATATTATTATAGTTAAAGAAAACACTAAACCTCAACGTAAATACTCTTACTTTTTCTTATATATATGTTAACCTTACATTATGATTCATTATAATTTGATGGTATGTAATTTAAAGATATTTTTTTTGGTGTGATGTAATTTATTTAAAATGAATTTTAATATTTTAGTAAACGGGTTATAAGTGTCAACCCATGTAACACGACACGAATTCACATAACACGGCACGATTGCCAGCCTAGCTAGTTTAATCGCACACATAAATAAAATATTACTAATTAATTAAAGATAATTGAATTTGACGAAAACAAATACATCTTTCCAAAATTTGGAGGCAACTATATTCTTTTGAGACTTTTCAAATTAATTTCCCAAATTAGTTTATTTCGATGAGAAGTGTGGGAAATTCAGCTCAAAGTTGTTCCACGTGTGAGAGGGTATGTTGCGACTATAAATCTAACATCAATAATTCGAAGTCTCACATAGCAATATAAAAAGAATAATAGGCTACTTCACCACCATTTAACCCCTGTATTTAATATTATTTAATGCAGTAATTATTAACAATTCTTTGTTTGATTTTGAAGGGTATGGTGAGATGAATGATGACACTTTAAAACCTCATGAAGCCTTTAACGATGAAAAGAGGGTTTCCTACCACCATCAACACCTTTGTTATGTGGTTCAAGCCATTAATCAGTAAGTGTTTTAAATTAGTAGTCTCAATTTTTATTTTTATTTTAAATATCTACAAGTAATAATTTGATTTCTTATAATTATCATAGTTCTTGACCATTTACTAGGTTGATATTAGATTCCATTTAGATATATAGTGGGGAAAGGAAATAAATGCATTAATTTGTAGAAAATGAAATGGAATGCAAAAGAAAGAAATAAAAGGATTGTATTTAGCTTTGTTTGGATAGATAATTATGGAAGGAAAAGAATGAAAACAACTTTGTTTGAAGAAGAAAAGAAAAATAAAATGAAAGGAATACATAAATACAAATATATATATATATATATGTATATATATATATATATTTCTTCCTTGTCTAAGAAGTGATCATTAATCCTCCATTTTCCTTCCCATTCTTTCAATCTACATAGATTGTTAGAGAAAGTGGAAATATTAATAAGGAAATTCCAAAATTTTAAATCGTAGAAAAAAAATGAAGGATAGAAAAAGACAACTTAAAAGTGAAAATTGGGTATATATTTTATGCTTTCAATTATTAGGTACTATCACATATTATCGAGCCTCAAACACTTAAATTTGTGTTTTTCATCTCTTTGTAAATTTGTATTACACTTTGACCTCTGTATGTTGTTTTAAATTATTTATTCCAGGCACAAAGTCGACGTTAAGGGATACTTTTCCTGGTCATTGATGGACAATTTCGAATGGTCTGCTGGCTTTACAACTCGTTTTGGCAATATCTTTATTGATTTTAAAGATAATTTGAAGCGGTACCCTAAATTTTCGGCACATTGGTTCAAATTTATCCTCCGTAAAATTAGCACGAGCTCGGGTGGGCTTATTTCCGCAAATACTAGCCTAACTCGTTCCCTATATATGATCGAAAATGGATTTGTGGAAGAAGGAAAGAAGGATTTGGAATCCGATGTGAATTCCGACCAGGAACTTGGATCCGTGGAAGAAGGAAAGAAGGATTCGGGATCCGATATGAACTCTGACCAGGCACTTGGATCGAAGAAGGAAAGAAGGATCCAGGATCCGATGTGAACTCTAACCCGGCACTTAGATCTTTGGTTGACCCGATAAATGCTGCCTAAAATCAAATATCAATATGTGTGTTACAATAAAATAAGGCCTTGTGCCTTTTAATTTGTGTGTGAGAAAATAAAATTAAGGTTTGTTTTAATTGCATATGCATCGGGTTATATGCCTCGTGCAATGTAAGTGTGATAGTGTGGTTGTATCTTTAAATAATAGTTTGTATTTACAATAAAAGTCTCAAAACAACACTACCTGATAACAGGTCTTAAGAGACTGACTTTTACAATCGCTTAAGACCTCTTCTCCGTCTCTTAAGTCTTAAGCGACTAACTGTAAGTCGCTTAACTATTGTCGCATAAACCTAGTGGCTGTAGTTCTTAAGCGACTAATAAATATGGGTCCGTCGCTTAGGAAACTCTTAAGCCACGAACCCAAACTCCGTCTCTTAAGGCTTAGGTCACTAAAGGAAATAGCTTAGTCACTTAAGCTGGACTAGCTTAAGAGACTGACAAAGCCATTGTTAGTCGCTTAAGCTAGTCCAGCTTAAACGACTGACAATGGCTTTGTCAGTCTCTTAAGCTAGTCTAGCTTAAGCGGCTAACAATGGCTTTTTCAGTCTCTTAAGCTTGCCAAGCTTAAGAGACTAACAATGGCTTTGTCAATCTCTTAAGCTAGGACAGCTTAAGCGACTAACAAGGCTTTCTCAGTCTCTTAAACTAGGTCACTTAAGAGACTGACAAAGTCTTGTCAGTCACTTAAGCTGGCCACTTAAGCGACTGACAATTGCTATGTTAGTCGCTTAAGTGAAGAAGTACCATTCCATAAGCATGTGCAATTCTAGCAACTTGCAAATTTGGAGAACCTTCAATTCAAATCAATTCACACCTATAATTCAAACCAATTCACAGCCAAAATTTTAATTCAAACCAATATGATTTCAATAACAAGTGTTCACATAGAAAGTTAACACAAATACAAGTGTATAATTCACAAACAACATACAAACATTAAATATAGTTTACTTACAACATTAAAAACTTGTTCACGAAAAATACAAGTCTAATAACAAAAGTCGCGAAAATACAAATTTAGTTAAATAAACAAGTTCATCTCTAACTGGTATTCGAACCAGTCGCCGCCTCATGGGTCTCTTTAAGTTGCCTCACCATCTCATGAATACCTACATATTGTCCTTCAAGCTAGCAAATGCTCTCCTTTGTTGGCTTGAGCACTGCATCAATGACAATCGCAGCTCATTGTTGTCCTCGATTTGACTCAGCTCCTTGGATTTGCTACTCGGCTTCGGAGGCATCGTCAAATCTTGAAAAAGTTTTTATGTATCTTAAATATCTTGAATGACAATTAATATCACAGAAGAAAATAAGTTGCATTTTTGCCTATATCAAAGTTAATATAAGACAAATCAATTCAACATGATAAAATACCAAATGCAATTTACAAGCTTGATATAAACATGTTCACAAAGATAAGGATGCGCACATAAATATAATTATAAGCAGGGTCACACAAACATAATTGAAATAAGAATAAAATTAAGTAGATACTCAATAGGGTACTCTCCTCTACCTTAAATCAAATATAAGTCGTCGACTGCGAACTCTTCCATTTTGTTTATCTTTTTCTCTTATCTTTTCCTCTTATATTTTCTCTATGTCTCTTGGCAAGAAAGAGCTTTGTCCCATTCTATTATTTTTTTTCTCCTTCTTTCTTTCACTCATTCCCGTAGCCTTGTTTTCTCTCTCCCTTTGATTAATTCTTTTTTCCTAGGTAATCTCTCTCAATTTCAATTTGCTTTTCTCTCCACCCTTTTTTTCCCTCTTTTTTTCCTCTAATTATTCTTAAATAAATAATGATTTAGGTTCTCGAATTTTCTAAGATTAATTAGAACAATAAAAATAAAAGAAATAAATTAAATTGTTAATAATTAATAATAATATTTTAAAACTACGGTTTTCTCATATATATACTTATATGGAAGGAATCAATTACACATCTCCTTCACCACTAAATGCCTTTGAAAAAAAAATATATATCTAAAACATTCACTAACCGAGTACCAAAAATTTATCTATTTTAGGTTATGAATATTTGTCCTTACCTTTTTAGTAATTTTAGTTCTTCACTCATCTAGTGAAAAAATTTATAGATATATATATATTTTTTCTTTTTATAAATAGTGCACGTAGTATAACATAATAGTTGACTTGTTGCTCATAGATTTGAGAAGTTCATAAATATACCCGCATAAAAGGAATCATAAAACCATTTTATGATTAGAAAACACAAACGTTAAGAATCAAAATTCACTTGCACATAAAATTAATAAGTTTCATAATAATTTGAGAGTAAAACAGCAGTGTTGCAATCCATATAACGCAACACCACTCAAAAGGAATGACTCGACCAAGGTTGGCGTGCTTATCATATAATCTTTCTGTCTCAAATTAATAGCCATTGAGAATAAAGCAATAGGTAATTAAGGTCCCAGTCCCAAAGGACTACATTTTCCCAATTGAGATAAGGTCTGTTTGGAAAAGCATGGAGGAGTGTCAAAATAAATTTTCACTTACTAACATAACTATGAGAAAGACTTGTGGAAGGAATAGATTGAATACACATCTATGCACCAAACATTTCATATAATTATTATTTATATATATGTGTGTGAGAGATTTCATAACTACGTCACACTACTTAATAACTTTCAGAAATTAAGGCCAACATTTAAAGACACATAACTTCACCATACAAGCTCCAAATTGAACTCATGAACCATGCATAGAAAGGTATGGAAGTCTACTTTCATTTGGAAGTAGTTTCAGCAAAAAAATCCAAGTATTCTAAGAGTTATGACCAAAATAGTGTATGTTGTCCAGAAACTTCATCCTGAACATGTACCAACTTTAATGAAAAAACTATATTAATTTCCAAAGAGGTCTATATGTTTACTTTCTAATGCACTTTACGATGCATCAAACAAAGTTTTGTACAATTATTTATCGCAACTTTTGTACAACAGCACGAATCTGCCATAACACAACAATTTCATGTTTTCTATCTACTTGTTCCACATTTACAACCCAAAACTATCAACCAATATCAAGAGGGTTTCCTAAATTATACAATCAGTAATGAAAGATAAAGAGGAAAATGGAAAGGGAAGTACTTACCTGCTTCTTAATCTCGATGCCGATGGCTAGCTTAGTGATTTTCCAAACTTGATCTACTTCTTTGAATTTGCGAAAATCTCCAAATTGGAGACTAGAGCAAAATAACGGCTACTGTCACATTAGCACTCCTATCATAAATATCAAACCAGGCCATTAGAACAACATTGAAGATTAACATGAGAAAAGGGGGAATTTATATGCTTGTGCACAAGTACATGAATTAACTAGAAAAAATAAAGTGTCGACCTTGGTACCAGTTATATACGTTAAACATAAGAAAATTTAATGCCTTATTCTAGTCCAGCAATCATGAGAATTAAACAAGCTAGCAATAATACATGCGAGTTTATTTGTTCTTTGAGGCATTTCACCAAACAGATAAAATACAAACATTATACACACATATGCAGTTATATTCACATAGAAAGCATGTCAATAAAGTAACCTTAAAGCATAAAAATATACTACTAATGTTACAAACAAATCTATAAACATATATTTACTAAAATGTTGTTAATGCATCACCTTGCAGCAGCAATGGTATATTCGGCCCCTACACTTGCAGTAATTTTTTTTAAAGAGATCTAAAATTACACCAGTCAAGCAACAAAATTCGAAAATTACACCACTTTATTATACATACAAGAAACTAATTAAGATATAATAATTCATACATACAAGAAACTAATTAAGATCGGTAAATGGTGCGAAAAAGAAACACACTACACTTGCATTCCCATTCAAACACACACGTATTCATAGGAAAAGACAGAGAAACTCTTCAAATCCAAATAAACATCTAAAATCCCTAAAACACTAGATTGTAGAAAAAAAAGAAAAACCCAAATCTCACAAACAACAAACCCTGTTTTTAAGTTTTCTATTTCACAAACAAAAGAAAAACCCAAATCTCATAAAACCTTAACTGTAACCCTCCAATCCTCTCATCATCCTCATCCCATCATCCAAGCTCTCGTAATCCTCATAAAATGAATCCTCATAAAGTGGTGTAATTTTCAAATTTTTGAGTTTAGAATCACAAAATAATAAATTTAAAAAGCCCTAAAATGACCTAACAAGATGAAGCAAATATATATATACACGGAGAGAGAACCTTATTGTTGGGAGACAACGAAGGAGGAAAGGGTGATGGCTCGATGTGGTGCCGTGGTGGAGCAAAAGCAACAAAACTAAGGCTGCTGGTGGTGGAGGATCGGAGGTGGTGCTGTGGATGAGAGTGAGGGTGAGGGTTTTGAAGTGAAAGAGAGTTTGATATTTCGTGTGGCGTGGGTGGAGATTTGGAGGAGAGGAGCTGCAAGATGGAGATATGGTAGAGAGGAGCATATCAGGGTTGAGTGATGGTGGAGATTGGGGGCTTGAAATTAGAAAAAGGGGGAGAGGGAGAATGAAAATTAGAGAGGGAATTTATCTCCCGCGCTCATATTTGGGTCACCACTTGAATTGAAATACTTAAGCCACTGGTACATATATAATCAGTCTTTTAAAAATTACTTAACCGACTGATATTGATCAATGTCAGTCACTTAACTGGCCGAAAAATAAATAATTCTTTTCTTTATTTTTTGCTTTAAATAATCCATCAATTAACATACTTTTTTTTATTTTCCTTTTACATAATAATAATAATAATAATAATAATAATAATAATAATAATAATAATAATAATAATAATAATAATAATAATAATAATAGAAAATAAAAAAAATGCTGAAAAATATTATTTCTTAATTTACTAGGGTATATCCGTGCCATCCGGCACGGTGAAATAATAGAATAAAAAGAGTAATGTGTTCAAAATCTAAATAGATAAACATCATTAGTTTATTTCGACAAACATTAAGGGAAATGGAAAAAAAGCCAACAATGTATGGATTCTTAAATGTTACTCAATAATTTTTATTTATTTTTTTACATAATTTTATAGTCACGATGGATCTTGTTTAATTGATATTGATTAGTAGATTTTAAAAAATAAATTTTTATTAAATTTTGAATTTTTTATTTTAAGTTATTGCATTTTTAGTATAGACAAAATTATTAGTTTGTGAGAGTTTATTGTGTGTATATTATTGGTGTGAGTGTTTTAACTTTGATGTGACATCTTAATGTGCGTATAAAACTCATCTAAGGATGTAGAACTAATGCATACCGTAACATGCGTATCTTTAATCATTAGATCTTTATACTTTTTAAGTCAAACTTGATGTTTTATAATATAGATTGAAGTCGTGTGATGATAGAAAATGATAAAGAATGCTGAAGAGTAGAGGCAGCCCAAGGTCATAAAAAATAGATTTTAAACTTGAATCTAGAGCAATTACAAAGTATCAAAATAGAGTTATGGATTTAGTCAAAAATAAGATAATTGAAAAATAATACCCTTTTCAATTCAAAAAAAAGAATAAGTATTAAATGGATTTCATTTCCTATTCATTTTTTTGTTCTTTTGTAGCATTCCACTTGTAGCATCACCTTGCAGCAATAGTGGATATATGATATAGAATGCTGAAGAAGATTATTTATTTATTTATTTATTACAGCAATAGTGAAATTGATCTAAGAAATTACAAATCGGAACATGTCAATCATCATCATCATCATCCTCATCATTGCTTAAGACGTCATTGTTAAACCCATATGTTTGAAGCTTTACCGTGTTGGTCCCATATAGTTTACTTCTCTATAATACCATTACCAGTCAAGCGCTTATACATGTCATTCACATTAAGCCACCGTTTATGGTTGCGACACTTTGTGCAAGGACACTTGTATAATTCAGTCAGTTCATTAGTATTTTGTACTACAAACTCCAAGAATTTGAGTATCCCCAAAATGTAGGGGTCCAAACCTCTGCAGCACTGCATCAAACTCTTATCCATGTTTCCTAATATTTATTCACGAAGTATATATACATTATTTATTATAAAAATTTTTAAAAAATAATTAATAGATGTTAAATATATTGATTAGATTATCTTTACAAAAAAAATAGAAAAACACTTAAATTATTTGTACTTTTATAGATATAGATATAGATTGATATATTTTATTAAAATTAAAACTTCTTTATATATATATAAATATAAAGAAGTCTTAATTTTAAGTATCAAATCCTTAATTTTTAAAGATTCATCATTTCCCTAATTTGTGTAGTATTGTATCATATAAAATACGTATTTGTGCTTCCTTGCTTATTATGAATATTTTATGTTTAATTTATAATAATAACAGATACGAACTTGTTTGAAGCATTTGTCTTGTACATAAATCATCAAAGCACTTGAAAAGTATATAATCCTTTATTTAAATATCAAGAATAGTGTAATGAAATTATAATAATTTATATTATATAATTTTCTTTTATATATTAATATATTTTTCTAATAAAAAAAATATATATATATAATAATAAATAAATATATATATATAATAAATAAATATAGTATTATACATAATATTATATATATAAATATTTAAATTAACACTAAAACTATATTTTCAACACTAAAACTACATTTTTAACACTAATTAACTCAATCTAGCTATTATGAACACAAAAGTTAGTAACAAATTAAGATGAATAAGAGATATTATATTAACCTAAAGATCAAATACGAGGCAAGAACAAAGCCTTTGGTGATGGAAATGGTGATTTGCACCTCAAAATCGCCCAAATAGCCTTTTCTCCAACCAAAATGCATTATAAGAAAAGGCTTTATACTTAACTAAAAAAAAAGACACTTAGGCGACTGATAATGCATTGTCAGTTGCCTAAGTGAGATCTTAAGCGACTGATAATGTACAAACTCAGTCTCTTAAGCAGTCTGGTCAAAGTCCTTCGCCCTTGCCTAAAAATGTTAGTGGAGGCTTTTAAGCGATTGACATATGAATCTCAGTCGCTTAAGATCTCTTAAGCGACAAACATAGGTCAGTCTCTTAAGCGTAGTCGCATAAGGTCTCTTAGGCGACTAACAAAAAGTGGTCGCTGAAGTATTGTCGCTTAAGAGACTCCTAAGCGAAAAATTAACTCTAGTCGCTTAAGCATGCTTAAGTGTTGGACTGTAATGTTAGTCGCTTAAGAAGTGCTTAAGCGACTGAACTCCAATATTAACATCATTTACACTATCAACAAAAGTTGTATTGTAAGATTCACGAAATGGAAAAGTATCACCCATGTTCCCTATTATTTATTCACGAAATATATATACATTATTATATATATATTATTTATTATAAAAATTTATAAAAAAATTAATAGATGTTAAATATTGATTAGACTATCTTCACGAAAAAAAAAAGAAGAGAAAAAACTTAAATTATTTGTACTTTTATAGATATGGATATATAATGATATATTTTATTAAAATTAAGTTTATATTTATATATATATATATAAATAAAGAAGTCTTAATTTTAAGTATCAAATCCTTAATTTTTAAAGATTCATCATTTCCCTAATTAGTTTAGTATTATATCATATAAAATACGTATTTGTGCTTCCTTGCTTGTGAATATTTTATGTTTAATTTATAATGATAAGAGATATGAAGTTATTTGAAGCATTTGTCTTGTACCAAAATCATCAAAATCGCCCAAATAGCCTCTCCTTCGACCAAAATGCATTATGAGAAAAGGCTTTATAATAAACTAAAAGAAAAGACACTTAGGCGACTGAGAATGCATTGTCAGTCGCCTAAGTGAGATCTTAAGCGACTGATAGTGTGCAAACTTAGTCTCTTAAGAAGTTTTGTTCAAAAGTTTTTAAGCGACTAGCATATGAATTTCAGTCGCTTAAGATCTCTTAAGCGACTAATATAGGCCAGTCTCTTAAGTGTAGTCGCATAAGGTCTCTTAGGTGACTAACAAAGGGTGGTCGCTGAAGTGTTGTCGCTTAAGAGGCTCCTAGGCGACTAATTAAATCTAGTCGCTTAAGTGTAGTCACTTAAGCATTCTTAAGCGACGGACTGTAATGTTACTCGCTTAAGCACATGTTAGTCGCTTAAGAAGTGCTTAAGCGACTAACGAAAAAAATCAGTCTCTTAAGATGATTTTTGGTGTAATGCAATATGATTATGTAACCTAAATAATTGGGAATTATGGAATATGATGTGTAATTTATGTGCGAATTATAGTTTATAAGGATCTCTAACGATGTTTTTTTTAACTTAGTTAAACCTTTAATCTCTCCCCTTTCAAACATTTATGTCAGTCAGTAGT
Source organism: Lonicera japonica (assembly GCA_021464415.1). Lineage (NCBI taxonomy): Eukaryota > Viridiplantae > Streptophyta > Magnoliopsida > Dipsacales > Caprifoliaceae > Lonicera > Lonicera japonica. Next base: position 66,338,967 of record CM038464.1, read on the forward strand.
ACCGCTCTGCTTTTATTAAGAATCTCTCATTAGATACTTTCTTATCGCAAATTCTTGAAGTGAATAGTCTCTATTTACAAATTTTGCTTTGCCAATTCTAAAAACATACATATCATGTTGATAACTCTATAGTCCTTCCATTATTTGAGTTTTTGTGCTAGTTGGACTTCTATTGGGTTGATTTATCTTAAGCTCTTGGAAGAGATGTACTAGACCCAATTTAGCCTGCCTTGTATTGTGGATGGATTCAACTTGGGTTCGCATGCTTAGGTTGTGAGCAGCGGCGTAGCTAGTATTTTTATTTAGTAGGGGTTTTGACTAGCGCTAACTAAAGAAAAATAATAATAATTTCAAGTAACAATAATATGACATAAATGTATGTATACATTACTATATATAATTGTGTGTGTGTGTGTTTGTACACATGTTAATTTTTGCTAGTTGAATAAAAAAACTATTAAAACGGCCAGGTAGTGCACATAAGCATTTTCCATCAATTTTAACGGCTGCCAAATTGTGCAGAATGACTAAAGTTGAACTTGGCCAGGGGTTAAACAATACTTTTCAATTGGAACCGGCCCAACCCAAGGTTTCAAGAAATTACAAAGTAGCCTAGCTTCTACTTTTGATGTTTATACAAAGGTTCCTATAAGAAAAAAATTATAGTATACTTTCGACAAAAAAATTTCCAAGTGGGGGCCCCAGCCCCTTAATGCCTACACCATGGTTGTGAGTTGGGTTTGAGCCATAACACTTAGCACTAGCGTTGAGTTAACTTGCACATCTTGGCTTTGAACTTAGAGTTGGTCCACAATGCCTATTGCCCCTATTCACCCAAAACATGTAAGATGCAATGTCGGAGGGTACCAAAACTTAAATCCCAAACTGGAAAGAAGAAACAATCACAACAGTATAAGCAAGAAAATAGGAGAAAAGATTAAAAATACACCCACCAATCGCACAATACAAGGATTATCATGGTTTCGGCATAATGTCCACTCCCATGATAAAAGCTTATATTGATTTAAGATCAAAATTAGTACAAACTCTCTCAAGCAAACTCTCTCTCAACCCTCAAGAGAAAACCTAGATTTTATATTACAGAGAGTTAAATTAAAATGAGAGCTACAAAAGTTGCTATATAGTAAGTGAACATGCCCCATAAGTGGGTCGATCTGCCACAAAGTTGGTGCATCAATCCACCATGTTGAAGATTCCATTAGAAGTTCTCAACATGTTTGCAGATCAATCTAGGCAAAGAAGTGAAGGGTCGGTCATCATTCTCCATCCAGCATAACAACATCCTAGTGTGCCTTATTCCACAAATCTCCACCTTGGCGAGCCACAAACTCCATTATAAAACTTGTTCCTCTGTTAAAATTGTTATGCACCACCCTATTTGGCCCCGAAGAGCCTCACCCACAATGGGGTTATAAATAATGTAGAACGTTAACCATCCTTGAACAATGCTCAAATTTAATCCTGCAACCACCTTCATCATCATATATGTTAAATTATCCTTGGTGCCAATTTTTTTCAAAATTACATCACCACTTTCGGTAACCTCCCGTATGAAATGAAACTGGACACCCATATGCTTGGTCCCCCATGAGGAACTTGGTTCTTGGCCAAATGGATGGTATTCTGGCTATCACAATGTACATGTACAGAATCCCGCGCCATCCCTAAATCACCAATTAGGTCTTGAGGCATAACGCCTCATTCACTGCCCATGTCACTGCAATGTACTCTGCCTTAAAAATTTTAGGGCTTAACTCAAATATTTGCCTTTTTTATTTCAAAAATCAATTTTTCAAGGTGTGGTGAAAATAAAGGATTTAAACCTAAGTCTAATCAATTTTAATTCTTAAAAATAATTGTTCTTATCTAGCATGCAGAAGCAGATAAAATAATATTAAGCAAATAAGAAACAATTACACAATACCAAGATCTAATAAGGTATCCGTATTTACGTAAGACTAATTCTCTGAACCAACCGACAGTGTTTCAATATATCAAAGAGAGTTTTACAAATTCACTGACTGGCAATGTTTTCCCACTCTTCTTGGTTCATTCCAATTGCCCTCAATGATCTTAATATAGTCCTTCACCCCCTCCTATGACGCTGACCATTACGTCATTTCCTTGATCGTAACCAAAGATTACTCACGTTCCCCTTTCTTTGGTATGGCTTTAAGAAGTTGTTAATTGAGATCTATGCTTATTTTTAGGAAATAGGAACAATCTATGGCATAAAAACTCAAAATCCTAGGTGGGTTGTTTTTCTCTTTCTAAAGATTTGTATGATTTTAGAGTGTAAAATAGACGAACCATAATGCTTTCAAAAAGTTATAGAAAGTGAAGACCTAGCCCTGAATATATAATATAGAAAAAGCTTGATAAACGCATAATATTGTCTTGTATAAGCTCCTTTAGAGAGTGACTTGACGCGTTTGTTACATTAATTCTGCCTAATTATCCGCTTATCTCGAGATCAGTGTCTTAGCGAGTTTTGTTTCTAATATCGTCCCGCTAGGTATGCTTTTGTTGTGTTTCTATGTGTTTTTAGGCATAGGATGCAATGGCCTTCAAAGAATTGATCAAGTGTAGCCAAAAGCTCACAAGAATGCTGAGTTGAGAAATTTCCCAGAAGCATGATCGATCATGGGTATACCATGATTGATCATGGTGCAAATCAATCTTCAGGCAGAGGACCCCATAATCGATCATGGCCTGGCAGGGACAGCCACCAACTCCTTCTTTTATCTTTTTTTTGGGGATTTCTTGTCTAGAGATATTTTCCCTTGTTTATTTTATTAGTTTTTGTACTCCTTTAGCTATTGTTTTAGTCTAGAGGACGGGATATAGATTATTATCATCTAAGGGAAGAAAGGAGTTCTAGAGAGAAGGGAGAGCTAAAGTATAGTTTGTTCTTCATTTTCCTCTTGTAAGTCTTTATTGTAAGGATAATTTCTTCTTCTATATTATTTGTTTTTGCTCCTATTATGGAGTAGTCTTTTACTAAGGTTACGGAGGTTAATCGCGATATAATTTTCGGTAATTAATTTCTCAATCCATGTTTAAAGTTTGTTAAATATTTGTGAATCATTTTCCTTTCGAAATCCTTCATTCTACAAGCTTTCTAGGTATTTTGATTGTTCGATTAGACTTTTCATGCCTTGTATGCTTAGTGCTTGTTGATTAATGAAAATACAACATATTCATATGGTTCTAAGAAGCTTGTAATTCACTTCCCCATCTATGGATTTTTGTTCCTCGTTGTAGAGATCACAAAGAGTTCTTAAATTTCCATAGATGATTTATAAAATTGTTACTCTAGTTTTTGCATTGCTTTATGATATTTTGAGTGCTTTGTACACTTTACGTGATATCTAGACTCATTATCGTCTTTTTAAAGTAAGAATTGGCTAGTGGATGATTTTATTCCACAAATTTCGTTACGTATCATTGTGATGATTCGCTGAATAATTTTCATTCTTTTAAACCATGAGATTTCACACACATGCTTATCATAAAACCTTGTTTTGATGAGAATACCATTTCTCTCTCGGATTAGCCTCAATGGGAATGAGTTGCCTAGCTTCGCACCCTCGGTTAAGAGATAGATATGACATTCCCACCTTTGGCGGAAGTTTGTGATATTCTCTCTTGATATAGCTTTAACCCGGGAATGAGTTGCCTGGCTTCGCACCCTTTACTATTGAGAGTTATCACAACCTTCCCCATTCATGGCAACTTTGTGTGAAATCTATGTATGAGATTGCAATTATCGTCTATCGTATCGTAGCTAACCTCCACCTACCTTAGTGCTTTCTTATTAATTTTCACAACTGTTTTACATTTACGTTGTTCTACAACAAATCCAAATTACAAAAATCTGAAAACATTTAATCCGAAATCCATTCCACTCCTTTTCACTTATCCCTGCGGTTCGACACTCGGACTTCCGAGACTTTATTACAACTTGACGAGCCTGCACTTGGGTTATATCAAAGCGCGTTATTTTAGTTGCGTTAAGTTTTTGGCGCCGTTGCCGGGGATTAAGGCAAAAGGCGGATCTCGGGTTTTGTATAAAACCATTCTCTGTGAGTATCTCTCCATTTAATTAATTTATTTTTCTCCCTTATTCTTGTTTGATTTTGTAGATTTCCCAACGAGTTTTTCGAATCATTTTCCAAGCCCATGCAAGGGCGATTGTTCGTGGATATTCGAATTAGCCCCCCCACATCTCCAAGAATGGCAAACCAAGAAAGAGCAGCGGATCACGAGAGCGATAATGAAGGGGAAGGTGCCAACAATGTTCCTCCTGTTAGGATCATGAGGGACTACCTTCAACCGCCTCGGGCAACTTCAAATTCATGCATTGTGCTTCCCGCTGGCCAAGCTGGAGCGTTCTCTTTCAAACCGGGTATGCTTCAACATATCCCTTCTTTTCATGGTATGGAGTCCAAAAACCCATAGTTGCATTTGAAAGACTTTGAAAAAGTCTGCTCCACATTTCGTGAGGCAAATGTTAACGAGGATGTCATGCGTTTAAAACTCTTCCCTTTCTCCCTAAAAGACAAAGTAAAGATTTGGCTAAATGCTCAAAGACCGCAATCAATTCGGTCTTGGCAAGAGCTTCCAGCAGAATTTCTAAAAAATTCTTTCCCGTTCATAGGACCAACGCTTTAAGAAGGGCGACATCAAATTTTTCGCCAAAAGAAAATGAAAGTTTTTATAAATATTGGGAAATATATAAGGAACTTCTAAACACATGCCCTCATCATGGTCACGAAACTTGGAGCCTTGTTAGTTTCTTTTATGAATCACTCGCCCCTGATAGGCGTACATTTGTTGAGACCATGTGTAATGGTCAATTCTTGAGTAAGAATCCCGATGAGGCTTTATTGTATTTTGATGAATTAGCGGAATGTGCTCAAAATTGGAACACCTATTCCGAAGAACCCAAAGCCAAAACTCAAGGAAGGGGTGGGTTGTACCAAGTGTCCAATGAGGATGACATGGGTGCAAGGTTATTCCAATTGTCTAAGAAAGTAGAGGCAATGGAAGCAAGTAAGCTTAAGGAGGTCAACGTAGTATCCTCGAGTCAGTTGTGTGTCATTTGTGAAAATTCGGAACACACTACCGAGGATTGCCCTACCATTCCCGCTTTCCGGGAAGTCCTAAAAAATCTCGCCCAAGTCAATGCTTTACACCAGAACAACCAAAACCGTAACCAAAATGATCCCTATTCTCAAAGGTACAATGAGGGATGGAAGAACCACCCCAATTTCAGTTGGGGAGGAAATCAAAGTCAGAACCACAACCACTATCATCAAAACAAAAGGCAACAACAACCTCAAAACTCTTTTGTTCCACCTCAGAATCAAAATCCCAACCAAAACTTGGAAGCTTTGTTGAGATCATGTGTGGACAAAACGGATCGTGATGTGGGTGAGTTAAAAACTCAAATGTCTAAACTCACCACCACCCTAGCTACCCAAGAGAAGGGAAAATTCCCCTCTCAACCTTTAGTTAACCCTAGAGGTCAAGTTCAAGTTATAGAAGGAGGAGAGTCTAGCACCAAGTTAGAAGAACTCAAATCTATCATAATCTTAAGGAGTGGGAAGGAGGTAGACAAAACTATTGTTCCTAAAACCCCCAAGGTGGCGGACATAGTTGAGGCCACGAGAGTTGAGGAGGTTGTGAGTGAAGAAAAGAAGAGAGATGAAGAGAAACAAGGAAAAGAGGATCTCGAAAAAATAAAAAATGGGATCAAAGTTCCATTTTCGGAGAGATTGAACCAACCGTCCAAATCTAATACCGAGATTTTGGATGTTTTTAGGCAAGTGAAAATCAACATTCCATTGCTTGACGCGGTCAAGCAAATACCTTCGTACGCTAAGTTCCTCAAGGACTTATGTACTACCAAACGAAGGTTGAATGTCAAGAAAAAGGCCTTTATGGCAGAGCAAGTGAGCTCCATCATGCAAGGCACGAGAGCCCCCAAGTTCAAAGATCCCGGGTGTCCCACAATTTCGTGTGTCATAGGAAATTGTAGGATAAAGAACGCATTATTAGATTTGAGAGCAAGTGTTAATGTGCTCCCATATTCGGTTTATTAACAATTGGGGCTGGGTGAGTTAAAACCCACGAGAGTCACGATTCAATTAGCGGACCGATCCGTTAAAATTTCAAGAGGGATAGTCGAGGATGTACTTGTCCAAGTTGACAAGTTTTATTTTCCGGTTGATTTCATTATCCTCGACATACAACCAGTGTCGAATCCCGCTAATGAGATTCTGGTTATCCTCGGACGACCATTTCTTGCCACTTCTAATGCTATAATAAATTGCAAGAACGGAATCGTGAAGTTAACTTTTGGAAACATGACTCTCGAGCTAAACGTGTTCTCTTTGAGTAATAAAAAAGATGATGATGATGAAGAGGAAAACGAACACGTGAACATGATAGAGTCATGTATCCAAGACCACTTTGTGGCGAACTTCGAATCGGAGTCAACGGAAGGTTATCTAACCACTTCCGATGAACTCGAGGATTGTATGCAAGTGTTCTCTTTGTCTGACAAACAGGTCTCGGAGAAAGAGGAAAACACATCATCGTCCACCAAAAAGCTTGAAGGACAAATGGATCTCAAGCTATTGCCTAGCAATTTGAAGTATGCCTTCTTAGGAGCTTCAGACACTTACCGTGTCATCATTTCGTCCGATCTCTCGGATGACCAAGAGGTAAGGTTGGTTAATTTGCTTGGTAAATACAAAAAAGCTTTTGGTTGGACTCTTGCCGACCTCCAAGGAATAAGCCCTTTGATTTGTACACATAAAATTCACTTGGAGGATGGGGCAAAAACATCGAGACAATTTCAACGCCGGTTGAATCCTAACATGCAAGAAGTGGTTAGGAACGAGGTGTATAAATTGTTGGATGCAAAGATCATCTATCCAATCTCGGATAGTAAATGGGTTAGTCCAACTCAAGTGGTACCGAAAAAATCGGGTCTTACGGTAGTCAAGAACGAATCAAACGAGTTGATTCCGCAAAGAGTCACCACCGGGTGGCGAATGTGTATTGACTACCGTAAACTCAACAAGGCAACTCGTAAAGATCATTTCCCACTCCCCTTTTTGGATCAAACTCTTGAAAGGGTAGCAGATCATGAATATTACTCGTTCCTCGATGGTTTTTTCGGGTACAATCAAATTGAGATTGACCTAGATGATCAAGAAAAGACCACCTTTACATGTCCTTTTGGCACCTTCGCCTATCGAAGAATGCCCTTTGGTCTATGTAATGCATCGGCCACTTTCCAACGGTGTATGCTAAGTATTTTTAATGATATGGTGGAAAGGACTTCAGAAGTTTTTATGGATGACTTTACCGTCTATGGTAAGTCATTCGACAATTGCTTGGCTAACCTAGAACAGGTTTTGGAAAGATGCGTGGAAAAACAATTGGTTTTGAATTGGGAGAAGTGCCATTTTATGGTTACCAAGGGAATTGTTTTGGGGCACATCATTTCCTCAGAAGGAATCGAGGTGGATAAAGAAAAAATCGAATTGGTCGCCAAACTTCCTACACCCAAGAATGTCAAAGATGTCTGATCATTTTTAGGACACACCGGGTTTTATAGGAGGTTTATCAAGAACTTCAGTTCCATTTCTAAGCCGATGTGTAATCTACTTCTCAAGGATGCACCCTTTCAGTGGGATGCCGAGTGCGAGGAAGCCTTCGTCTCTCTGAAGCATATGCTCACTACTGCGCCGATTATGCAGACACCGGACTGGAGATTACCATTTGAGCTCATGTACGACGCAAGTGACTATGCAGTGGGAGCGGTTATTGGTCAACGGAAAGACAAGAAATCGGGTGTAATATATTATGCAAGTAGAACCTTGAATGAGGCACAAATGAATTACACCACGACAGAGAAAGAGCTTATAGCAATTGTCTTCGCCCTAGACAAGTTTCGATCCTATTTGATAGGATCGCCAATTGTGATTTTCATGGATCACGCGGCGTTGAAGTACCTATTCACAAAGAAAGATGCCAAGCCACGGCTTTTGATGTGGATACTCTTATTGCAAGAATTCCGTTTAAGCATCAAGGACAAAAAGGGAGTCGAGAATGTGGTGGCCGATCATCTGTCTCGACTCAGTTTTACGAACAACATTGAAGAAAGTCCGATCCAAGATTCGTTTCCAGATGAGCAATTATTGGCAATCTCGACGCTCCCATGGTATGCAGACATTGTAAATTATCTTGTAACTGACAAGATACCAAAGTCATGGGGTGCACAAGACAGAAAAAGGTTTTTGAGCGAAGTGGGTCGATTTTATTGGGATGAACCGTACCTATTTAAGTATTGTGCGGATCAGATTATCCGGCGGTGCATCCCAGAGGAAGAAGTGGAGAGAGTTCTGTTCTCCTGCCATTCTAAAGCATGTGGAGGGCACTTCTCGTCAAAGAAGACAACCGCTAAGATTTTGCAAAGCGGGCTGTACTGGCCGTCGCTTTTTAAGGACGCGCAACGCTTTTGCAAGGCATGCCAAAGATGCCAAATGCTTTGAGGGATCTCCAAGAGGAATATGATGCCACTTAACCCAATACTGATGATTGAAATCTTTGATTGCTGGGGCATCGATTTTATGGGACCATTCCCATCCTCCTACGGTAATCTGTACATTTTAGTTGCCGTAGATTATGTTTCAAAGTGGGTGGAAGCCCAAGCGTGCAAGAAGAACGATCACAAAGTGGTGATCCGATTCTTGAAAGAACACATTCTTGCACATTTTGGCACTCCCAAGGCAATAATAAGCGATGGCGGTACTCACTTTTGCAATCGACCATTTAAATCATTAATGCAAAAGTATGGTGTAAACCATAAAGTATTGCTCGCTTATCACCCTCAAGCTAACGGTCAAGCCGAGTTGGCAAATAGGGAGATTAAACAGATTCTAGAGAAAACGGTAAACCCGAACCGCAAGGATTGGTCGTTAAGACTGACCGATGCACTTTGGGCTTACCGTACTGCGTATAAAACAACTCTAGATATGTCTCCTTATCGCATTGTGTACGGAAAACCATGTCATTTGCCAGTAGAGTTGGAACACAAATCATACTGGGCAACTAAGATGGTAAACTGTGATTTAAAAGAAGCCGGGCTTGACCGTAAGTTGCAAATAGATGGAATTGAGGAATTGAGAAGAGATGCTTATGACAATGCAAAGATAAGCAAAGAACGTGCCAAAATTTTTCATGATAAATCCATATTGAGAAAAGAATTTAAACTTGGGCACCAAGTTCTTGTTTATGATACTCGTCTTCATCTCTTCCCGGGAAAGTTGAAGTCTCGTTGGACCGGCCCCTACATTGTTTGTCATGTATTCCCTTTTGAGGCTGTGAAAATTGAGGATCCCAAAACCGGCTTTATGTTTAAAGTGAACGGGCAACGCCTTAAGCCATTTTTGGAATTCCCACCTAGAGAAGAGTCCACCCCTCTCGAAGACCCGACTTATGCTTAAAAGGCATGGGTCGATTTTGTAAATAATGTTTTTGTTAGTATTTTTGAGTTTCAGGAATTGTCATCGGAGATTCGGGTGTCGTGGAGACTGAACGGATCAAGTTGAGGGGAGAAATAAGGTGTAGAAGAGCAAATCAGGCAAAGAAAATTTTTCTGGCAGATTGGTCCATGATCGATCATGCCCTACCCATGATCGATCATGGGTGAAAATTTTCTAAGGCAGTCAGAACCATGATCGATCATGGGATTCCATGATCGATCATGGGGGAAAAGGCATTTGGGCAGAAGGCAGCATGATCGATCATGGTATTACCATGATCGATCATTGTACAAATATCAGTTGGGCAGAATGACCCATGATCGATCATGGGTTACCATGATCGATCATGGTCCCGTAATAAAACATGGGAGCCGTTTCTAAACCCTCATTTCTCATTCCCCTCATCCCAAATCCTCTCCAAACCCTAGCCCCTTCTCTCCCACTGCTCCCAAAACCCTCCCTAAACACCATTTCCATCCTTCCCCACCTAGAATCAACCATCAAATCTTCCAATTTTGAGCCCCATTGCCAAACCCATCTCAAAATCCCCTTTTCCCTCTTTTCACACCAATTTCGAGCCTTATTACCCCAAATCTCGAAATTTCTCATCTCTCCCTCCTCTAAAGCACCACATTACTCTATTATGGCTTCCTCTAACCCTCCCACTAAGCCAGTTGAAATTCAAGCCGCAAGGGGTGGTTACCGCGGATTTCGAAGCCGCCAAGAATTCGAATGGTGGAATTACGCTTTGAAGACGAGGACGGTAGTGATTGAGAGGCCGGTCTACATCAGTACGCTAGATGACTTCCCTCAACGAGCAAATTTTGAGCGATATCCGGAGTGGATTAACTACTTGCGTGAACAAGGTACTCAATGTAATCTCACCATTTGTCGTGAATTTGTCGCAAGTTTAATTCAAGTTCCAAATACATCATATACATATGTTGCTCATGTTCGAGGCAAAACGGTTCATTTTAACCTCGAGGTGTTGAGTGAGATTACGGGAATCCCGGCGTTGCCACACAACGCCCACGACCTCCCTTATTCTGATGGTACCCCCTATGTAGAGCCATTAGCTAACGATTTAGCCTCATTTTTAGCCGGTAGACCAATGGAATGGATTGGAACTCAATTTGATAGGAGCAATTTACATGATAGCCTTAGGACATTGTGGCTTGTAATTGCCAATGCTTTGGACCCAACCTCTCATATCCAGCATCTGTACCCTTCTCAAGCATATGTGATATACGCTATTGCAATAAACAAGCGATGTTGTTTGCTTCGTCACATCATTGGGCGAATTGCTAGAATCATAGACTTTGTCGCCCACAACGACACAATCAAATTCGGGTCATTGATCACTAAGGTATGTTTGCGAGCGGGGGTAACTGAGAGAGATGAGGATGTGAAGAAAATGCCTCGAGCACCACTTAACCGATCTACCCAAACTCGAGCCGCTGGTCAATTGAGGAACCGGCCAAGTTCTTCAGCCGCACCTCCTCAAGTCGAGTCTGAAGAAGAGGGGGCAAAAAAAGCAGGAGCAGATCTCCCAGGCCCCTCAAGGCGGAGAAGACGGGCAAGCTCTGGGCCGGTAGATGACACTAGGGAATTCATGAGAGAACAATTTGAGCAGATGACTGCTTTGATGCAGACTGGGTTTACTAGCATCAATGAGAGAGTTGAGATCATGGTGCTGAGGCAGGATCGTTTGGAGGCGGACATTGCAGCTCAGGTCGAGGCATGAGTTGCAGCTCAGATGGCGACCCAGCAGGAGTTCATACGCCAACAGTTCGAGGCGTTATATGGTCGTTTTCCCCCACCCCCACCTCCCGACATGTGATGATATTTGCTAATCCTGGAAACTCTTTAAGTAGTTATATTTATGGTTAGTTTTATTTTATTTCTTTTGGGTTGAATTAGATTTCAGACATGATGTTAACTTTAGAACTTGGTTTTAATGGTTGCACTACAAGAAAAAAGCTTTTCGACGACACACTTTTAACGACAATTAGTCTAAAAATGTCGTTAAATATGCCCAAAGATGACATTTTGAAAATAAATGTCGTGAAAAAATCCATCCCCTTAAAACCCATGACAATATTTTTTATGTGTCATGGAAGATGGTATTCCACGACAAATTGCAGATGTTGTTAAATTATTAACGACAATTTCAAAACAATTGTGGTCAAATTTAATATCACAACAAACTATAGTGCGTGGTTAAATTCATATATATTAGACCACACCTAAGCAGATGTCGTAAAAGTGAAATTATATTTTGCTCTCAAATCTTTCCCGGTTTCATTCCCGCTGCTAATTAATTTTGGCGCTCGGGCAAATGTTTGAGGGAAGAAATTTTTTTAATTAAAATTGATTTTCTCCATCAATCAAAAGTGGCCAGACTATCTTTCTTTCTCTCTTAATCGATGTGTTTGCTCTCTCTTTCTCTATCTCTCTTTCTCTATGTCTATCTCTCAATCTTTCCAACTAGCAATTTCCTCTCTACAGGTACCAATTTCATCACTCACACTCACACTCTCTATATGTATATATATCTCCCTCTCCCTCTCCCTCTCTCTTTATCTCTCTCTTTCACTATATATATATACGTATCTACATATATATTTCCAGATCTTATTGTGTATTTGTTGCAATCTTTGGGGGTGATTTCGATTTTCTTTTACATTAATTTGATCTAGGGCTTTTGTATTGTTCTATGTTTTTGGGGTTTGTTCTAATTCCAACTTTGGGGGTTTTTCAATTTGGGGATTTTTTTTGGCTTTAGTAGATTAACTCAATCTTATTTTAATTTATACTAGATTAGATTATATTGTACATGTTACATATGTATAACTCATATATATACATTTAATTTGAAGAAAATAATTAAAGTGATAGGTACCTACAATGATTAACCTTATGCTCAACTCTCTTTTAATAGACAAGATTCCAAAGAAGCATAGTTTTTTTTCATCTTCTATGTTTGACAATTTTGGAAGTCTTTTCATTGGATGTACTCTCACATTTCTTAATGAATTATGCTTTTGTGTAGCTCTGATTAAAAGTTTGATAATTAGTCGAGACTTTGTATTTGATTTTCAACATTCAATTTGGACCTGGGTTTTTTTTCCATAAAGACCACATTCTAGAATGAAATATAAAATGCCTGGGACTTCATTTTATTAATTTCTTTCTTAAAAAAATGTCTGTATCCCAAATTATTAAGAATAGCAAAGAGAAGAAAAAGTTATTTGTATACCTCACATGAAAATAGTGACTCATTCTAAAATGCTTAAGAAGATATTAAGGATGGCAATAAAACCCAACCTGGCAGGATTTTTACCCGACCCAACCTGAATTGGGTGGGTTCGACGCTGATTTTTTAACACTGGGGTGGGTTCGGGTTTGCACAAATTTAATCCGTTTAACCCTCCTCGCCCAGAATATAATATTTTCTTCCTTAAATACCCTTATAATATAGTATAATTACCACCGGGCAGGGCGGGTCAAGGCAGGGCGGGGTAGGTTTGGGTTAATGCATATACCACTCGGGGCAGGTTAAAGTTTTAGAAAATAAAACCCACAGCAGGTCAGGACAAGGCGGGTTCGGGTTTGGGTTTGGCCAAACCCGACCCGTTGCCATCCCTCGAAATAATCTAAAGGTCTATTGCTATGGCTGCAATTTGGGCCAAAATAAATAAGAGCATTTTTTACAATAAGCTAAAGACAAGTGTGTACACAAAATGGAGAAGAAGAATAAGATGACGGTATAGTGTGCTTAGATAGTGAGACAAAGAAATATGTTAAAACTATATATGGGGGTACAAAGTGGAGTGGATTTAATAAATATTTTTTTGGTTAGTAAAAGAATCTGAGCAGATTTAAGTTTCATATAACTATCTTGGACTACACAGTTGTTTTTACTTTGTGAAAATGTAAGATTATACAGTAGCATTGTCACATTATTTGTTTCTAGTCATGATCATAAGTTCAAATCCTCTTTCTAGTATTATTATATAATAATTTTGTGTACATTTTTTTATGTACGTATTTGATATATAATATATATAGATGTATGTGTTATTCATCAAAACGGAGTTCTAGTTAGTCCCTTCCTATCTTAATATGTTTAGTGGAACTTGAACTTGAACTTGAAATCGACCTCTCTTAAATTTGAGTGTGCGTCCTTCAAACTAAACTAATCGAGTTGCACTTAAACAGAGTGTATATATATATATATGTGAGGTTTCTGCCTATTATTAATAGTTTGGTATATATACTTTTTGGCCATAATATTGGATACTGAAAATAACTAATAGAAGGAAACATTCATATAACTACTAGCTACCTTAACATTGGCCATTGGAAAAAAAAAAGAGAAGTGTGTACACGAAATGCAGAAGAAGAATGAGAATAAATTAGGATGGAGGTAGAGTGTGCTTAGAGAGTGAGGTGAAGAAAGATGTCAATCTGTAAAGAATTATATATATGGGTACAAAAGGGATTTAATTAATTTTTTTTTGGGTAGTAAAAGAATCCTAGCAAATTGACAATAATATAATTATCATTGACTGCACATAAGCACCACATCTAGATGTTTTTACTTTGTGAAAATATAAAATTATATAGTAGCACAGGGCATAATATTTGTTTATGGTTATGGTCGTTAATTCAAATCCTCTTTTTAGTATTATTATATACATGCCTTTTTCTGAAGTATGTGTTTGATATATATATATAGATGTATGAGTTTTTATTTAAAAAGGATATCTAATTAGTCTTTTCCCATCTCTTCCAGGTCGACTCTACTATTTGAGGCAACGCTGAGGTATCATAATCGGTTTTACGAGAAAATCTTTTAGACAGCCAAACGGTAATTTAAATATAATTAGGTCCAAAAAATATAGTTTTATACATTTGCAATATCTTTTCATTTGGATGTATACAAAACTGCATAATTATAGTTCATGTATATTTTCTGCTAGTTTTTCTTAGTTTATTCTATGACCTCAAGATTCAGATTTTATCGACAAGTTGCTACAAAAAATGGTTAAAATAGAGATGGAGGCAATTCAAAATGTGGTGTTTGGTTTTAGTTTACTTCTTGGTAAATATTAATGGAGAGAAAGAGGTTTGTTGAAGCAACAACAAGATTGGACAAGGGATGCCGTATTCCTATTTTTAACTTGTTGAAAATGCTAGTTGATGTATCGAAGAGGGCTAAATCGGTGGAGGGGTTTTGATTTCTAAAGTCCTCGTTCACGTTATAAGTGTTTTTTGAAGGGGTGATGAGGATGAAAATGAGATCCTTTATTAATTGAAACTTGTCAACAGAACAGGCGACAGGTGATTGGGAAGGAGGGAGGGCGGGGGTGGGTTTAAACATTCATACCTAAGAAAAGCTTTTCTTGGTAAATAGTTATGAAGGCCCTATGTGTTCAAATTAGTTATGTCATGATTTTATTATAAGCATGTACTTCTTGAGGAACTCTGGGTTGGACACCAAACTTTTAAGTAGGGAAACTCTAGAAGTCCTTTGTGATACTTTTTTGAAATATATTATTTTGGGAGGTGAGGGTAGGAAACATTGTGAGATTGTAGGAAGATGTTTGGACGCGCGGCAGCTGTTCTGATTCTTTTTATCCTTATATACATTTTATTTCTTTACATAAAAGTGCTTCTCTAGAATCGTAATTTGGTCCAGCAAATTCGATTTGGGCCAATGGTATTCCTTCAAATATTCAAGTGTAGGTTGGTTGCAAATAGAAAAGTGAAGGTTTGCAATGTGTTACAAAGGTGGACACCCAATGTTTATCTATCTCCTAGCTGGTGTGTGCTATAAAGATGAGCAGCTGATTACTAGCAAACACATTTTCTGCAGGATTTGGAATTAGTTGGGTGTTGCGTAAGTTAATAACTAATTTTGTGTCTTAGAGATTGTAAGTTAGGATGTCAGAATGCCAAATCATAAGGAGTTTGTGGAGCTGCATATATCTGCCATAATATGGTTCACATGGTTAGAAAGAAATAAGAGGATTTTTTAAAACTTGAAGAAGAAAAGGAATGGTTTTGAAAAGATACAGTTTAGTAGTAATAACATGAGTTCCTTTTCGATAAATATTGAAGCTTATGTCTCATATTTACATCAAAGCAATGATTTTTCTTCAGATTTAAGTAGCTTTCTTATATTTTAACTAGAATCTCGACTAATGCTAATGCTATTGTAATTTCAATTTGTCTTAGTTTCCCGAGATTTATGCGTTTTGCCGTGTCATATTTACAAAACGAAATGTGTACTATAATATTAGTCACAACACTAAAGAGGATTGCGAATTTCATTAGACAACTTGGTAAAAAAATTTTCTTGTTTGTCTTTATGATATCTCTGTTCTAGAAGCCCTTGGTTTCTGTTTTACTTCTAATCGGCTGTGAACAAATCTTTCTTTATTTTCCAGGTCCTTGTTTCAAAAAACCGATGCTATCAATATTGTGAAAGTTTGACATATTTGGAACTAGAATTGGGTAAGTTTATGCCTTCCTATTATTGCACCTTGAATTTTCAAAATTCTTATTCACGTACCAATTCAGAATTTTAATGCAAAATTCTGCTATGTACGTGTATCAGAAAGCAAAGCATCTAATGATATTAGTTTTCCTTGAAGCTTTTCTTTTCTTTACGAATATTTGGAACATCAATGTATATAGGTTAATTAATTAAGTTACTGAGCGATATGTTAAGTAAAAAATTGTTATTGCATGCCTTTAAGGAGTATAAAACTAGAGATAGAGAATAATGAATCAGTTGTTAATTAAGTTCAATAGGCAAGAGCGCACATATCCATATATACACAATTTTTTTCACATTGATTATTGCACCAATTTGATTGTGGGTTGTAGTTGTAACCGATGATAACCTCAATATATGTTATATATAGGTATGTATATGTGGGGTTGCTAATTAAATGTGCAATTTTTTTTAGCACAATTGAGTGTTAAGTTATCTATTATCCTTTATGTATTTGTTAAAATGTGAAGGATGAGACTTTTATTGGATTGCAACGAATGAAGAACTTTTTGGATTACAGTGAATGAAGACCTTTTTTGATTTCTGCGAATGAAGACCTTTTTGGATTGCAGCGAATGAAGACTTTTTTTTGGATTGCGTCAAATTACGACTTTTTTTTTTTTGCATTGCTACAAATGAAGACTTTTTTTTTATTACTTCAAATGAAATAAACATTTTTTTAAGACTGCAGTAAATGTTAGTTAAATGTTAGGTCTTTTTATTTCATTTTCCTTTAGTGTAAGACAACTAATTTGCCAATATTAATATGAAGTTTGAATATTTTTTCAATCCAATGCCATGCTTTGATTATGGATTATGGATGCTTTTTGAATGAATTGTTTGTTAAATTGGTAATAACTAACTATTTCACCCGGGAGTAACTTTATGGTAATAAGGTTTTGACGACACTTGGTAGTAGTTGTCATGACAATTTGTTCCAACGACACTTGGTAATTGTCATGACAATTTGTTCTACGACATCTTACATTTGTCATAAAGGTCATGTTTTTCACGACACCATCAAATTGTCTTAGAAAATCCTTTCAACGACACATATTCACTGTTGTCAATGGGTATCCACGACACCTTGTATATATAGTGGAATGTGGAAAACTTTTTACGACACCCCCTCTAGACGACACCACGAATGTGTCGTTAAAACCTTTTCACGACATATTTTCTTTGTCGTCGAAGTGCTTTTTTCTTGTAGCGTTGAATGTTATGGTTTTTGCTATTAGATTCTAATTCTAACCCGTTTTGTGTATAGTTGTTTATCTCTTATTTTTGTCTCATGGAATGCAAAGCCAAAGTAGCCCTTCCGTGCATTTTTATTGTTCTCTTTCCATTGAGGACAATGTCTCTTTCAGGTGAGGGGGGTACGTTATTTTGTGATTATTTTGTTTTGGCTTGCTATTATTTAGTTCCATGAGTTGAGGAGATGTGTTCAATTTTTTTTTTGAGAAGTTTGAAAAGTGATTATTGATTGATATTTTGTTCGATGAAGACTTTTGTTTCATTAGCTTTTGACACGAATTCTTTGATCTAGATAGGAATTCGAATGATAATCTAAATTGCCTTGCTCCAATTAGTCTTATGTCCCATCATATTTGCCTGTTCCGCATGCTAGATTGTTTTGGTTATTCCCAATTCGGTTGTAACACTTAGATTTATTTTCATTGAGAGAAGAGAAATTTTTGTCCAAAAATAATGGAAGCTCTTTCGAAAAGATCCTCCAATGAGAGGACAAAAGCATAGCACTTTGATAACTTGGATGACTTTTATCCTAATATTGACTTAAAGCTTCACTTGACTAAATCTTAAGTCTCTTTGTCTAATATTATGGATGGGTATAGGTTACCATATGGGAAAGGTTACCATATGGGAAAGGGTGAATAGCTTCCTTCGAGCTCCAATGATTGAGCAAGTTATGTAAATTTCTTAAGTGAGACCGCTGCCCCCCCATAGAGATGAAAACCGCCCTGATCTAATTTAGCGAAATTTCCAAGAAAAAGATAAAGAAAGTGCTTAGAATTGACAAATCTTGGAGCTTTTGTTTTTGAAAAAGTTCTCTCTTTCTTCTCGAATGATTATGACTCTTTGTGTTTATATTGAATTGCTTGAATCGAAATCTAGGATGTGAGCATTGGAAAATATGGGATGGGGTTCTAAAGGAGATATGTGAATTAGATGATCATTCGAAAATCCGTCATTCTGGAAAATCGATAGTAATGCCTCTTGCTTTGCAAATTGAAACTTGAAACTTCATTCTCATCAGTCATCATGATAAAACTTCTAATGTTTGTAGGTACCATTTCTGAAAACCTTCACGAGATGCAACTCGTTTTCTTTGGGAACTTAGAAGTTAACAACTTTTTGTTTAGCATATTAATTTTTGTAATTATATACTTTTTGTCTTGCTAAGGGACTAGCAAGAGATAAGTTGAGGGGAGTTGATAAACGCATAATATTGTCTTGTATAAGCTCCTTTAGAGAGTGACTTGACGCGTTTGTTGTATTAATTCTGCCTAATTATCCGCTTATCTCGAGATCAGTGTCTTAGCGAGTTTTGTATCTAATATCATCCCGCTAGGTGTGCTTTTGTTGTGTTTCTATGTGTTTTTAGGCATAGGATGCAATGGCCTTCGAAGAATTGATCAAGTGTAGCCAAAAGCTCACAAGAATGCTGAGTTGAGAAATTTCCCAGAAGCATGATCGATCAAGGGTATACCATGATCGATCATGGTGCAAATCAATCTTCAGGCAGAGGACCCCATGATCGATCATGGCCTGGCAGGGACAGCCACCAACTCCTTCTTTTAGCTTTTTTTTGGGGATTTCTTGTCTAGAGATATTTTCCCTTGTTTATTTTATTAGTTTTTGTACTCCTTTAGCTATTGTTTTAGTCTAGAGGATGGCATATAGATTATTATCATCTAAGGGAAGAAAGGAGTTCTAGAGAGAAGGGAGAGCTAAAGTATAGTTTGTTCTTCATTTTCCTCTTGTAAGTCTTTATTGTAATGATGATTTCTTCTTCTATAATATTTGTTTTTGCTCCCATTATGGAGTAGTCTTTTACTAAGGTTACGGAGGTTAATCGCGATATAATTTTCGGTAATTAATTTCTCAATCCATGTTTAAAGTTTGTTAAATATTTGTGAATCATTTTCCTTTCGAAATCCTTCATTCTACAAGCTTTCTAGGTATTTTGATTGTTCAATTAGACTTTTCATGCCTTGTATGCTTAGTGCTTGTTGATTAATGAAAATACAACATATTCATATGGTTCTAAGAAGCTTGTAATTCACTTCCCCATCTATGGATTTTTGTTCCTCGTTGTAGAGATCACAAAGAGTTCTTAAATTTCCATAGATGATTTATAAAATTGTTACTCTAGTTTTTGCATTGCTTTATGATATTTTGAGTGCTTTGTACACTTTACGTGATATCTAGACTCATTATCGTCTTTTTAAAGTAAGAATTGGCTAGTGGGTGATTTTATTCCACAAATTTCGTTACGTATCATTGTGATGATTCGCTGCATAATTTTCATTCTTTTAAACCATGAGATTTCACACACATGCTTATCATAAAACCTTGTTTTGATGAGAATACCATTTCTCTCTCGGATTAGCCTCAATGGGAATGAGTTGCCTAGCTTCGCACCCTCGGTTAAGAGATAGATATGACATTCCCACCTTTGGCGGAAGTTCGTGATATTCTCTCTTGATATAGCTTTAACCCGGGAGTGAGTTGCCTGGCTTCGCACCCTTTGCTATTGAGAGTTATCACAACCTTCCCCATTCATGGCAACTTTGTGTGAAATCTATGTATGAGATTGCAATTACCGTCTATCGTATCGTAGCTAACCTCCACCTACCTTAGTGCTTTCTTATTAATTTTACAACTGTTTTACATTTACGTTGTTCTATAACAAATCCAACTTACAAAAATCTGAAACCATTTAATCCGAAATCCATTCCACTCGTTTTCACTTATCCTTGTGGTTCGACACTCGAACTTCCGAGACTTTATTACAACTTGACGAGCCTGCACTTGGGTTATATCAAAGCGCGTTATTTTATTTACGTTAAAGCTCAAAACCCTAGGTCATTAGCCGCTATACAAAAACATATTTAAAATAAAAACATAAGTTTTACATCGTCTATTCGTACTAGTATTTGCTAGAAAATGTGCCTACCAATAAGGTTGACTCGAGAACTTTTGGCCAGGAAACTATTTGTACATACTGGTATTAAGAAATATGATCTTAGACAAATACCATTTACTCCAGAAAAAATCCTACAGGTTTACACTAAGCATATTCTGAATATGTTTTTACCTTTCATTTTAGAAAACATCATTAGTTCCAAGTTTTTAAACATTACCCATTGTAAAGTCTAAGTTTATGTTGGCCTTTGTTTGTTTGAAAAAAACACGTTTGCTTGTAAGTTGTTTGAATCATTTGAGAATAAATTTGAAGACCTACAAGCAAGCCAAGTTACAGAAGCGATGCATTGAAGTATTACATTAAGAGAGATATGGTGAGCATTGACATTTGAATTTAATTTACAAGGTGGTGTTTTCACAAAATTTTTTTAGGTCGAACTACTTTTTTAGTATTTTTGTTAATGTTTTTCCCATCTTCGAAATGCTTTGGCAAACTGAATTGATAAAAAAAAAAACTCTTGGATTATATTCTTAACATGTTCCTAGAGTTGCCGCGAAAATTTGGGTTGAATTGGAGCTCAAAAAGATTTGACACGGTGAAAAACAAAACAAAAAAAAAAAGATTTAATTAAAAAATATATATCTATAAAATCAAAGGTCCATTTAAATAAAACTAACGTGTGGTTACCATTAAAATGTGTGGTTCCTTTTTAATTTAAATTAATGTCCAAGCCACATGTCAACTTCTGTATGGTTTGGTTAAAAATGAATAAAGTGGCAAATTTATGGTGGACCAGCACACATATTTATAATGTGGAACTGTTCGGCACAAATCTCGAGCTTGGATGAATTTTCAATTTCGGACCGATACAACTTTTGGTGTTGGACCGGTCCAACCTATAAATCTTGGAAATGTATTTTTATTGCAAAAATTCATGTTTTTAAGTATTTTTAACATTTTGCTAAAGGAAGTTGGTTTATATATTTTTTTATAAAAAGACCTACATGTTTTGAGAAAGTTTTTTAAATCTTAAAGAGAAATCAAAATCTCAAAACATAATATCTACCTTAGTGTTTCAATTTATGCCAAAGCAAGCGTTCTTTCTTTGAGGAACAAAACATATCCGAAAGTGCGTGTGATTCGCAAAATGGTGTTGAAGAGATTGTTGCGAGACCGAGGCGTGTGATTTGCTCTGAACCCAAATCGTGTAAGTCTGCGAGATCGAGGTGGAGAATTTTGCAAATAGCTTATGCGACTCAAGTTGTGTAAGTCTGTTCGATTTGAGATTAATCGAGTTTGTGAACTTTTGTGCATATAGTGCATTGTTGAGAATATGCACTGTGGGGATAACTTATTAATTATGGAGTGTGCTTATCTGTTTAATTAATTTATTAATTGCTGCATGCTAGAAAAAAATTAAACATGTTTTCAGAATTAAAATCGATAGAATTCGTGGTTTACTTTTTGATTCGATTAAAATTAGTTTTGGAAGAATCCAATAATTGAATAACGAACCTAGGGTTATTTTGATATTTGCTTTCGCATGCATAAGCACCCCATTTTTTTCACTTGGTATCAGAGGATGTTACCTTTAGTTGCCAAGGTTATGTCATAACCTATGTTATTTTTGCTTGGTTTTTGTTATTGTTTTTGTTTCGTTGTTATGGGTAAAGATCAAACATCTATCGCTCCTATTCTTGATGGTTTCAATTATTCATACTGGAATATTATAATACATTTTTTATTAAAATATAAAGATGAACGCGTATGGCTTGTAGTGGTAAATGGTTGGAAAACACCCATTACAAGTACGACAATTGAGAATGTTGCTAAAATTGATATTAAACTTCTTGAATCCTGAACTAGTGATGAATTAGAATTGGCGAAGTGGAACTCTAAAGGTCTAAATCTAATCTAAAGTTATGTGACGGAAAACGAATTCATAAAGATTTCCAAGTGTGAGACCTCAAAAGAGGTTTCTGAAATCTTAGAGGTGGTTTACGAAAGTACAAACACTGTAAAAAATTCTAAAATTCAACGTTTAACTTTAGTATTTGAAACAATTAGAATGAAAGATAGAAAAACCATCACATAATTTTACAGTAGGGTAAAAGTTATAGTTAATTATATTTACATCTTGAATGGAATATTTTTTAATAAAACACCGAGTTGTAAATAAAATTTTAAGATCTTTGCCTAACTGATTCATTCCCAAAAGATAACGAACTCTTAGGATCTCTTCAAACTTTTGAAGCTAATACTGTCTCCAAATCCTCATTGCAAAAAAAGGAATCAATTGCCTCCAAAGCTAAAGTTTTTCAAAATTCTGATGATGAGGACCTAGATCTCAATGAAGATGAGATGACCGATCTTATTAAAAGTCTTAAAAAAATCCTTAGCTTGAACAAAAATTTGAAAAATCATTATAAACCTAATGGAAACAAATTAAAACAAAGATTGTTCATCAAATCAGAGAAGCAATCAAAGATTTAAACAACAATCTCGGAATAGTGGTGCTAAGAGTGATGAATAATTTAAATGTCATAGGAAAGGTCATTAAGCTTGGGAATGTGCGACTAAATTTAATAAGATTAAGAAAGTGAATTAATCTAAATGTGCCATGCATGCTATACTTAGTGATGATGAGGATGAGTTGCATTCCCATGAGGAGAAGGAATTTGTGGATTTTGTTGCTAGTTATGTGCTACATGAGTCTTCAGATTCTAAGTAAGAAGAGAACATTGATTCTAACTTATCTCACAAGTATTTCGATAAAGAAACTAAAGAATAAATTCATCTTCAAACAGCCTATGACCAGCTATGTGAAGAATTGATTAAGACCAAGAAGAGAGAAACCCATACTAAAGGCTGAATTTATTTGACAAAAAGATGGGGTCATTCAAAAGTGTGACGATTTGACAGGTCAATTGAATGATGTAAAAAGTGCACTCTTGCTCAAAATGTTTGAATTTAAACTCATATGGTAGTCTCTCCTGATGAGAATGAGAAATTAAAACACAGGCGTATTTTTTTGGGTAAAGACAATAATAGCCTTAACTTGAATGCTGTTGACCTTAAAGTCACTAATCTTGTTTTGATAATAACAATAACATTAATAATGTGTAATTTAATTGAGTTGATGTTTAAAGCTATAGCCACACTTATTGATCACACGTGGACAAATTCGAAAAGCCGGAATATAGATCATTCACCAACACAAGTATATTCTTCCTATGCCTCAAACCTCACATAACTACATGATCGATGCTCTACCAAAAGGATCTCTCTCAAGAACAAGAGCCAAGAAAGAAAATGATCGAAGACACAAACAAAGCTTTCGAAGACTCATAAAGATCATAATTGAGTGAGCAGTTTTGTTGTAAAGATTCATAATTGATTTCCAATTATAGCTCTTAAATTCTTTATCCAAATAGATTGATCAAAATCAAATTGAATTAAAACTCTTTGAAAAACAAACTCCTTTCATAAACCGTTTTTCTATTTAATTCATAATTAATTCTAAATAATCATATTTTGTGTTTTCCTGAAAATAGGTGTCTTAGGAACTTATTTTTAAGGTTCCTATAGCATTATAATTAATTTTGGAGTTAAAATACGAAAGTATAAAAATTGCATTTTTTGGACTGATGGGCAGTAGCCATCAGTCGACTAAGCAGTGTTGCTCAGTCGACTGATGCTTGCTCAGTCGACTGATGAACACTGCTCAGTCGACTGATGCTTCCAAAACTAGCCGTTGGACTTTCACTAATTGTGTATTTTTGCCATATTAATCTATTAATCCACTACAAACGGCTATAAGCTTTCTCAAGCTATATATATGAGGTTTAAGACTCATTTTTATTCACTTGAATCATCTACATACTTCATTATCTATCTACCCTCATTCAAAGATTCAAGAACATTGTTTTTGATCAATCATTCTTATTTTGAGCTAAAAATTGTTGATCAAATATTGATATCTCTTAGTGTGAGCTTCATTTGTAATTTGATATACACGAGAGCTATTGTACATTGGTGTTTGTCACCAAAACTTGTTCAAATCATTTTTGTGAGAGGTGTATCTCATAGAATTAGCAAGAGTGAATTCTTGTGAAAGTATTGAAAGTGTTTTCAATATTTATAAGAGTGTGTGAGAAGAATACACTTGTAGTGGTTTGGTCTTCACCCGGAAGGAGATCGGTTATAGTGGAAATTCTCGGGGAACTAACCGAGCGCGGACTAGGGGCAACAAGCCGAACCGTGTGGACAAAAATTCTTCGACTTTGATCGGTTCTATCTTTCTATCTCTTGCTTTATTATATTGTGCCATTTGCTTATTGTGCTTGAAATTATCTTTGTTATTGATTGCTCGATATATATAGACATAATATTTCTAAATTGTATTTAAAAATACAATTAAGTTTCAAAAACCCTATTCACCCCCCCCCCTCTAGGGTATTTTCCGACCTACAAATGCAACTCGAAAGAGAACTTCATAATGCTATATTTTTCAAGGTTGAGCTTGAGAATAGGTCTGAAAAACTCACTCACATGCTTATAGGCCATGTTCGCTTCTTGAATGACAAAGATGGGGTAGGTTTTGATATGTTTGCTTTTAGTTCGAATTCCAAGGGAAAGGTTTACAACAAAAACCTAACTTTTGTCAAGGCAGATATGGAAAAGACTTCGTGAAGAGAAAACCCATCAGGCAAATATAGGCTATTAGAATTCCTAAGCCGGCTTCTCATACATAAGAGGATGTTCAAAAGGTGATCCCTTTTGAGTCTTATAAGCACACATCAGTGCAACGTTTTTGGTATGAGTAATGCAATCGGAAAGTAAGGAAATTCTCCAAAGTTTATACCCACTAAACCTAAACCCAAACAAAAGACTAGATCTTTTAGTTTTGAGGATATAATTAAAGTTCTAATTTCTGAGTCCACATGGATTATCACTGAGCTAAAGGCTTTATATTTTGGTGGTGGTCCAGAGGTAGGCAATTTGGGGATATGGGAATGTTACAACTCCTAAGATTTCATAAGTATGGGTTCCCAAGGGGACCGTTTCACCCACTTAGGTGATTAGGAGTTCGCTTAGTACACAGGGGGTTAGTTGGTTGGCTATGCTAAGTAGTTGCGTATATGATCGGTCTTGTTTTAGCTCCTTGCTTATATCTCAATTCTCAACTTTTTCGAATTTTTTGTGCGCAATTTTCTAATATGTTTGAAACCCATACTTTTTCTTTATAGTTGCATGAAATGTGATTGTTACTTTTAATTTTAGATATTTTATGATTTTTTTTAAATGGTATAATTTGAGATATATAAGCTATATTGCCTTAATTGATCAAAACCCGTGGTATGTTATTTCAACCACCTAAGAGTATGATAATATATTTGTTGTGATAAATTTTAATACTTACAAGCGTACGAATCAATTTATAGTGTAGTATGTAAGCAAGGTTGATACCATAGAGACTCAAACATTATGTTTTATAATTATCTTGTTAACTTTTCACTAAACTCCTAATCTAGCTAGAAAAGTTTATGAGAATCAAACAAATAAAATAAAGTAAATAAAACAAAACAAAATAAAGCAAAGCAAGTAAACTAAAGTAATGAAACTAAATCAAATAATACTAAGCAAGAGAACAAAATTAATGAATTAATTAACTAGGGTTTTAGAGTCATATATTTAATATCATCTTCGTAAGTATTCATGCTCATAAACTCTACTCTTATCTCGCACTAATTTGGTCTATCGGCTCTATTAGATGCGGAAAATAAAATCATTCAAGTGTAATTAATTTATAAAATTAAATTGTAATTCTTCCACAGCCAAACTTATGTATAAAGTCAAAACACTCACTATATCCATCAAAACACACACTAAATTCGTTCTTAACAAATCATAAGGTGAATCCAGCAAAAATAATGATAATCCAACTTTACTTTTTTTTTTTTTTTCTCAATTAAAACAGGCATTCAATAGGAAGAATTGTATTTAACATTAAAGCATTAAATTGATAGAGTCAATTGGCATGAATACGCACAATGGAATCAATTAAATATACTCATCCTAACATTTACGCTAGCATAGAATAAATTGAATAGCGCATAAAATTAAAGAAAGCATACTTGACATTATTTAAACTGAAGAGTAAAAAATCCAATTCTTCAAAGTCTTCAATTGAAAAAAAAACCTAAAGAAAAGTAAAACAATGTAATTGAAAAGAAGAAGAAGGCTTGGCTCCACCATAATAGTGCACGGCTGCTGGCTAAATTTGCTACTTTTTATAGTTGTATGGGGTGAAATTTAGGGCTAGACTTAATACATAAGCTTGGGTGGCTTGGCCCATTATTGGTTGACTTGTTCTATACAAGAATTTTTGTATCATGGGCCCTTTATATTAATATATGGCTGCCTATTTCTTTTTTTCCAATAGTCGGTGAGTGGACTTGGGCTCATTTATTTGAGTACACTTTTAATTTTTGCTGTATTAAATTGCTGAATTTTGCATAGCAATTTCGGACCCCGAGATGGCTGAAGTTAAAAAATAATGAACTGCAAAGTTGTAGATCTCAAAATTTTCTTTAAATTAGGCTCAAGAATCACATTTTTTGGAGTTCTGAGAAAAAAGTTATGCATCCAGAAGTATTGAACGCTTTAGGTATCTTCACGCACTTTAATTTCGTTATTTTTTCCAATCTTTTCCATTTCTTTTCTAGCACCTGAAAGCATTAAAAATATAAATATTAGTAATAATATATATCCTTTAATGTCTAAATTAACATGATAAATTATACCAATTTCTTGGCATATCAAATTCTCCCCAACTTACACTTTGCTAGTCCTCGAGCAAAGTAAAAATCTTAATAAAAATTATTTTCTTGAGTCCGGAATTTCCAACAAAATTCAAATGAAATGTTTTTTTTTTAAATTCAATTTGCATTCTTGACCAATGCAACTAACTCAACAAAAGATATCTAAATACTCACATGCTAAAGCAATGTGATACATATGCAACATCAAAGTTCTTAAACTAGCAAGATTAATAAAATATTTCATTCTTATCAATCTTCATTGTGCGTGTGAGAACTGACAACAACATAACATCATTGATATCAAAAATATTTCATTCTCACCAATCATCATCGTGCATGTGAGAACTGACAACAACATAATATCATTGATATCAAAGTAAACAAACTTTCAAATCACATCCAAACTATGCTTTGACTCAACGTCTCACAAGGCATACACTCAACAAATGAAACACTCGAGAATATGGTGAAAATGCTCTTATTACATGCTGGCTTTAAAGAGTAAATGTACCCAAATTCAAAAGCCTTTCGCATGTATATATAAAAAACACTATAACTGAAAGAATATCAATCTCATAAATGGATATATCCCACTAGAAAAGAGAAATGCCTAAATGGATCCCCTTCATCACTCTCACCTCTAAACCATATTCCAAAGGATTACTAGGACTTTTTCCATGTTGTAACGTAAAGTTTTCGTAGGGGCTATCAAATGAAGGGTATATTAGAGTTCAAAGATCCAATAAATACATTGAGATATACGATTGACACTTTGGACTTAATTTGACTTCACTTGTGTAGACACCCCAATTTGCGACTCCCACAAGAGCCCTTATTTTATCATTAAGATATTTTCTATTTTTGAGCTTATATTTTAATTTGGTAAAATGGCATTTTTTTAAGCCTTTTTTAGGCTTATTTTACTTTTCCTTATTTTTTTCTCACTTTTTTGAATCCCACATTGGATGGGAATCTAAAGTGAGGCCTTTGGTTTCCTTATAAATAAGGGCCTAAGGCTTGTGTTTTAGGGGACAACCAAATGAGAATGATCATGTAAGAGCTTCTTTAGCCATTGAACCAATAGTCACTACAAGAAACATAACTTTTGCCGGCGCGTTACGCGAAACGCGTCGGGAAAGATCATATATACAGACGCGTTACACTCACACGCATCGGTATAGTCATGGGGTCGTTTAATCATATCTAGTACTTTTCCCGGCGCGTTAAAACGCGTCATTAAAAGTCGTATACTTTTCCCGGCGCGTTAAAACGCGTCATTAAAAGTCGTATATATTATTTATGGCGCGTTTATCTCAACGCGTCATTATAGAGTGAAAAGAATAGAGGTGATAATTTTTAGTACTTTTCCCGGCGCGTCATAATGCGTCGTTAAAAGTCATATTAACTTTTCCCGGCGCGTTTGTCTCAACGCGTCGTTATAGAGTCGAAAAAAATGGCGCCTACCTGCCCGCCTTCTTTTTTTTCGTGGAAATAATTATTTTTGTTAAAAAATAAAATAGACCCATCTCTCCCTTCTCACAACATCCATTGACGCCTCTCTCCCCCTCTCTCACAACATCCATCCGTTGCCCATCTCCCCCTCTCTCTCACACAACACCCATCTCCCCCTCTCTCGCAGGACATCTATCGCTTTCTCTCTCACACAACACCCATCCCTACCACTCCACTCAACAATCCAAATCCCCCAATTCCAAATCCCTAAATCGTGGTTGTTTGTTACGGATCGAAGCTTCGTTTTCTGTACTTCTGCACTCCGATCCTCCTCCAAGGTAACACATCTATATGCCTCTGTTTCTTTACTTTTTATATTGTTTTGATCTTCTCCACATTTATATTGTTTGTTTTACCTTCTTCCATCAATACCCCCGCCTCTTCTCTTACCCTTTCCGCCCCAATTTCACTGGCTTTCGCCAATAGCTACGTCAAACCGAACCCTCTCGTTATCAATATCTCCAAAAAAATCCTTAAAAACGTAACCTGTAGGTTTTTCCAATGGAATTGGTATGATTCTTTTCCATCCGATTTTGAAATTAGGATGATCCGGCTTGACGAGCCAGAGTTCGACTTTGGGTGAAAGGGAATAGGGTTCTTAAGGAGTGAATAGTGGCGGGGTGGAAGAAAGGCCGGCCATCCCCTTTTCAAACTCGTACGGCCCAGGAATCTTTCAATTTTTTTCAATTGAAAACTATTAGATTGAGAAAAAGAAAGACAAGAAAAATGAATGATCAAAACTTTTGAAAGATGTTGATAAGATATAATATAACAAAACAGAACAAATTTTGCATGTCATCTCATTTGCGGATGCATTCTAAGAGAAGCAATTGACCATCAAAGATTAGACGCACTTCCAAGTTTTTTGTTGGGGGTTTTTTTTTTAATTTATTTATTATAACGAATAATTTGTATAGATTTATACGTATATTTATGTAGTAATTTTTATAAAATCCAAAGCATATCTTATGATACATTTCGAAATGCATTAAAACATATCTAGAAAACAAAATTAGATACAGGTTTTGGACAATCTTGCAAGTGGGTACCATTGTTTACCTCTCAAAGTCCTCCTGTCATTATTAGTACCATCATTAATTAACACAGCACAGCGAGGAATATAAGATTAAATTAAGTAGGTACAAAACTAGATATGACTACAATAACAGCATATGAACTTTTACAAACTTGTTGACTAGTAACATCACTAGTTATTTGAGGCACCAATGGTTAGATCTACAAGGAGAGAGATAAACTTGATTTGGTAGGCAGATTGATAGAGCAGGAAGTCCTTCGTGCTACTTCAACTTCTGTTAAAGAACACAACTATCTGTGATTTTGATTCATTCAGAGTTGCGCTTTCACCTCGGATTAGTGAATACAATCGATTGATAAATGGATCAAAAAGCTTTAGTAGTACGGAGTGGGAGAAACAGATTGAGAGATAGATGAGGACTTTCATTTTAATAGCTAAAACCAATTACAGCTTTAGATTCAAGTCAAGTGATTGTTAATCCGACTGCTCAACTTGCGGCTGTTGATCCAAGTAAAAACTTCCCGGCCACATCATATCCATCGCTTCCTCCAAATCATACAGCCCCCATGCTGCAAACCTGGTATTAGCCTCGTTAAATCTTGCCACAATTACCCCTCCCTCTCTGCCCGGCTTTTGCACAAGCGAGTGGGGCCGGACCCCGAGTGATCGGACTGCTGTGGTATTAATTGGAAAACCCATCATATTCATCATCCTTTGGGACTGATATCTTTTAACTGCACCCCTCTCCCTCTTATGGGCATTTTGGTGACCACCCAATGCTTGTGAACTATAGAACTTCCTCATGCAAAAGTTGCATGAGAAAACCTCGGACCCGGGTCTGGGCTGCGAGTCGGAGTCACCAGGTGTCGATGACTGATTTGTCCCCAGGCTCAAATTCAGCCACTTGTCTATTTCAAAAGTCATTTTCTCCGCGACCTTGGGGTGACAAATTAAAAGGGTAGAGAGTCGATCTTATGTGAAATGGATGATCTTAAATGGAAGAGACGAAAGAAAGAATGGAAATGAATGCATAGCACAATAAGAATAGATTTATGATTTTAAATCTAATCTCATTTTGTTTCACTGAACCCACCCTAGTGTTTCACGGGGCCGACGCTTTCGTCATCCTACACTGTTGCCCATTTCAAGCTTAGGATTCTTTAGCTCTTTCTATTTCTCAAGTGACACTGACTTTATGTGGTTCCACTTGGGAGTTACCTGAAAATGTAGAGGATTCGGATCCATCGACACTTCCATTAATGGTCAAATCATAATTTTGTAGTTTATTTGAGTTGCCTGCCATTAGTGATATATGCTTTTGCACCAAGTAAACATCATTCAGTCATGGTGTTTTTTTTTTTTTAGTAAACGGATAAGTATGGGTGTATAATTGGATGTGAGTACAATTCCTTAATTCTACATTCTTCTGTATGAAACTCAGTTTTGCTTGTTGGCTGCTTTTATGTGTTCACTTCCTAAATGTAATGCCCCCTACCATGTGCATTGTAGTTTGTGATTTTTCATATTACAGCACATAGACATTGAGTATTAGCGGGCTTATCCCATACCCTGCCAACGGTAGCGGTGACTATGGTATTAGAGTTTGTATGTATGACTAATTTTTTTGTCTACAGTGGTGTGTGAATTATGCGTAACTTTTTCCATCTGCAGAATTACCTGGCCTCATTGTTTATGCTTTTATATTACTAGATATATTAAGAAGATAGTATATTTAGACGAAAGTGTGAGAGAGGAAATTGTACAGGAGCATCTGAGAGAAGGAAGTGAAATAACACACATCTTAAGTCAAGTCTTGTTTTTAACAAAAAAGAATAATAAGACAATTATCAGTAGAACTAAGTACTCTATCAGTCTTAACTAATTTTTAATAATACTTTTTATATATTTCTTGAAACACTCAAATACATTTTTGATGAATTTTGGAATATTAGAGATTTTTATTGGAGTGTTAATATATGTAGCCAAAATAAATTGAAATGTAAAAAAGATATACCAATATTAACTTTTTATCCTGATATAATAATAATTATTATTGTTGTTCTTTTAAATTAAAAGTAAGTGATATACCAATAAAGTATATAGTATAGCTGTTTTAATCAATTCTATATATATAGTGCTTCATGTGGTACTACTAGCTTAGTACATAATTAGCAGTTTTACAGAATTGATTGATTTATATAACCCAAGTTAGCCCACTTAGTAAAGAATGCTGCTCTTTGTTCAATCCATCATGTCGGTTTGGGATGCACTAAGTTAATCCACTTAGTAAAACAGGTGTTCCTTCTCCTTGTTCGAGTCACCAGGTCAATGCGGAGGAGTGTATCCTTAAAATTAAGATCAACAGTAAAATTATTTACTAGCTAACAATTGGTAATTCAGAAGGACTTGATACATTAATTTACATAAATGGTTCTATCGATATCTAAAATTTGAAAAAAATTAACAAGAGAAATAATTAAATTTTGTGAGTGATTAAAAAACAATTATTTGTCCATTTTTACTATTTTTTACTATTTGATTGTTTAACTGTTCATTGCCGAAAGTTTTCATTATATCAGAATCATATCAAATAGAAAATTAGTAGTGAGGAATTTCACACCACTGATTGCTCTTCAGTACTATATTTACTCTTGCTGCAGATCTGATTACTTCACTCACATGGTACATGTCTATGCTGGATTGTGACTCAGCTTCACTCGTGTAAGTCTCATGATCTTTGTATAAAGTTTTGTATCTTTCATTTTTTCGTGAAATTTAAGACATTGTATATATTTCTTTCTTGCATCAGGATTGAAAAATATCCTTAAAGAGCTTCCCACCAGAGAATTATCTCGGTTTTGAAGTCAAGTAAGTTCCTGGTGTTGATCTGAGTTACTCAGCTTATATTCTTAAGTTTTATGAAGCCTCTGATATATCCAATTATTGAGTGCAATTATTTAACATATCACAAATTAATTAAAATGAAACATTATATATATATGTACGCGTGCACACATGCGAAAGAAAGTCAAGTTCTTGATTTTAGAAAGGGGAAAAATGTACATATCTAATTATAATACATGTTATAGTTTGGTGATTTATGGGGAGCTATTTAGTTGCTCGTTTTTTTCTGTTTATTTTCCAGATTGATGTTTAGTTAATGCTTGTTCTCCATTTATTTCTCTGGGGCTCTTGGTAGACTACTTGTAAACCATTAGCTCCCTACGTTTATATTGGTTATTTATTTTCAATATAAGTTTTGTTTATGATAAAAAAAAATACATGTTATATATTTCCCACGCTTTATGAAATGAAAGTAACAGGTTTCCACCTTTAATAGTGGGTAGACTTTTATATTATGATTGGGACCACGTGAGTAATTCAAAGTGAATGTTCCATGCTTTCAGTGAAGGCTTGACCCCACTTAACGCCTTCTTTTCCATTAGCTCCTTTTAAGTTTTATCCCTTGTCTTTTTCTGCTTCTTTTTTATTAGTCATAACTGTTTACAAGTAAAATCAGTGCATGTTCATGGGGTCTGCCTTGCGTTTCATTTCTTTTCATGGATGTACAGACGTTTATTTTGTTTAGTAAGAAAATATAAAATTACGTTTTAAATTAATATGGTAAGTAAAAATACTAATTTTGAATTAATCTAATTGTTTGTCCATCCAAATTTCATTACCAGCATACTACTTGTTTGTTAACAGGCCTACCAAGTGTAGTATTAGTATTAGTAGTAGTAGTAGTCGTAGTACTAGAAGTGGCGAAATTGGCCCCTCCGATTTTGATTCGTTAGAATATCATTTTCTTAAATTAAATACAGAAAGTTGGTGTTACACATTCTTGATCTTTAATCTCACCGTCTCTCCCTAACACATACAAAAAAGGATCCAAAAACTTAGAGGTACCACAAGATTTAATTACTGTTGTTGATGACAAATAATAGTGCACTCTCATTGAAACCATTAGTATGCACTTGAAATCAATCCATTTCAAGTATGAATTTACCTTTTTTTTAATATTTAAATATATATCAGTCCATTTCTCCTATGCATTATTAATTTCTTTGAAGAGCATGGATGTTATGTGTTTATTTCTCCTACAAAAAAGTATGAAAAAATATAGCATACATTCTGCTCTTAGTGCCTTCAATGGTTTGCTTTTAGTTTAAAAACTTGCTTGAAAAGTTTATAAGTGCTCTAATTCTATGAAAAGACCAATTGATGGTATTGTGCTTTCACCTTGTTGTATAGACTTACATATCTATATACTATATAGATTATAGTAGTGATGGGATTTGTTAGACAATTAACTGATCATTAAAATGCAAAATTTTGTAAGAATGCTACGTCTCTATCTCTCTCTCTGTTGTGTACTCGGACTGTGTAATAAGAATATGTACTGCTGTGTGTATTTGGATTTGTTTGTGGAAGCATTTATTCTGGGCCAACAATTTTATCTGAGAGTTTACACGCCAAGTAAGTTGGTCAAGGACAAATATCCCATTCCAGAGAATGCCCTGCTATGTGGCCGGGCTAGTAGATGACCACGGACCTTTCGAAATTAGCAGCAGCTACTGAAGAAGCCTGCTACTGCAAACCTTTCGAAAGAACTTTCGAAAATTCCTAACTTTCTTTAAAAAAAAAAATTGACTTACGAAAAAAATTTCAAAACTCGGAAACCTTTTTAGTTAGGTGTTAGTGTTAATTACTCATTTGGAAACTTCGTGGGTGGTACTGTTGTTTAAGTTAAAATCATCTCATTGCCCCTAGTAAACTTGAAAGTATTTCTTTATTTCACTATCTTGTTTAGTATACCTGAAAGTAATCACTGTCATGTTTATTTCATGTTTTGTGTTGTGTTCAATTTATTGAGATCTATCAAACATGGTTGGTTTTCTTATGAAACATGGTAGGGGGTGATACCCAACATGAAGTGGTTGCAGTCACATGTGTGTGGTAATGAGACGAACGAAGTCTTAGCTCAATTGCAAAAATTCATACCGGGATTCCAGTTTCAGCCCCCAACAGGACCTTCAAGTGACAATTCCAACAATCTCTCAAATAATTAGGATGTTGATTTTGTTACTTTTAACTATGTTTAGTTTATTTGTATCGACTTTTAAGATATCACAATATGTATGTTACTATGATACTGATAAGTTATCCAATCTATCCTTTTTTATTATTATGATATTGGTTCAACTTAGCATTTACTATTAATATTAAAAAATATATATATTATACAGTGTATTTGTATTTATATTTAATTTTTAAATAAAAAAATTAAAAATAGTTTACCTATGCTGGCGCGTTTTCTACAAAGCGTCAGAAAAAGTCATTTTTTCCGGCGCGTCAAACGCACCAGGAAAGTAATTGTGCATAGGGAAAGTGATCTTTAATGGCGCGTTTAACGCGCCAGCTAAAAGTATCTTTCCCGGCGCGTCACCAAACGCGTCACTAAAAGCTATCTTTTCCGGCGCGTCTAACGCGCCAGGAAAAGTAATTGTGCATAGGGAAAGTGATCTTTAATGGCGCGTTTAACGCGCCAGCAAAAAGTATCTTTCCCGGTGCGTCACCAAACGCGTCACTAAAAGTTATCTTTGCCGGCGCTTCTAACGCGCCAGGAAAAGTAATTGTGCATAGGGACAGTGATCTTTAATGGCGCGTTTAACGCGCCAGAAAAAAGTATCTTTCCCGGCGCTTCACCAAACGCGTCACTAAAAGATATCTTTGCCGGCGCGTCTAACGCACCAGGAAAAGTTCCTTATATGTCGATAAAAGTATTCTTTCAAGGCAAAATGCCATACACTTTCAATGGCGCACTGATTTTTACCGGCGCGTTTTTGCGCCGAGAAAGACAACTTTTGCCGACGCGTTAAAGATTGCGTCGAGAATGGTCATTGTGTTACTTTTGCCGGCGGACTTTCTCCGGCGCTCTTTGCTGGCGCGAAAACGCGTCGCTAAATATTGATATACTTTTCCCGGCGCGTTTTGCATACTTTTACCGGCACGTCGATGCGCCACTAAAAGTCTTTATTCTTGTAGTGAGTTCTCATTAGTATAAGATTCTCCTACTCTTTTATTAGAGATGTTGAGAATTATGCTCTAGTTAATTTTATTAGGTTCTTAGAAAATAAGAATCTTTTCAGTATAAAGTTTATACCCGGAGTGTCAGTCTTTGCCAACGCCGAAGGTCTGTTCGCTTCTCTTTTATTATTGTCTAGAAAGTAATCATCTGACCCATTCTTTTAATTAAGTTTATTATACATACTTGTTTAAATTTAGTTTAATATATGCATGCTAGACTTCTTTTAATTAAGTTTATTATTATATGCATACTTGTCTTATTTTAATTAAGTTTATTATATATACTTATTTAATTTTAGTTTATGATATGCATGTTTGTCTTATTTTAATTAAGCTTATTATATGCGTACTTGTTTAAGTTTATTATATATGTCTTTATTTTGTTAAGTTTAGTATATGTAAACTTGTTTAAATAAGTTTATTATATATGTACTTGTTTAATTTCTTCGAAGTATTATAAGTGAGTATGGAGTTGGCTTGCTTGGGCCAATGTAAACCGAAAGCATTTACTTCCATTATCGTCTGACCCTTTCTTTTAATTAATTTTATTATATGCATTCTTGTTTATTATTTTAATTGAGTTTATTATCTGCATACTTGCTTAATTTTAATTAAGGTATATTTTCTATATTAAAAACTCCCATAGAGTTCACATCGAGTCCGGAACTCACCTATACAATAGAGTATGCTATTAGATGGGTTTGTCGCACGAAAAACAACTCTACTAGATGGGTTTGTCGCATGACAAACCCGATGCAAATACAAGTTTTCGCACTACAAACCTATTTGTTGCATGACAAACCTTTTCATGTCACACGACAAGTTTCCTAAACACCGACCAACCACTTGCTAACACATCAATCTGTCATAATCAATCACTTCAGCCGTTTGTTGCACGACATATGGATATGTCATGAGACAACCGTGCCATTGTTGAGAAATGTCACGCGACAATTACTCCCGAGCAGTATAAATAGGCCAACACCCCATGGGTTCGAGAGAGGAATTTCTCACCACAAAGGGACATTTTTTTACACAAAAAATCCTTATTTCTCTATCACATTTCTAATCTTTCAGCCTTCTTCGGAAGCACCTTTGATAATATTTATTTCCGCAAGAGTCTCGGATCTGATCTTGTCACCCGGAGTGCCACCTTCTAGAGTCAGACCGCTGAAAATATTTCGAAGAGAAAAAGCAAGTACACACCGGAGGTTTCTCTGCAATACTTTATTTCTCTCTTATTTATATTATATCGATAGGAAGGTAATCAACTAAACTTCTTTCTTAAATTAAGTTATATATTTGTGTATTTATTTTTATATATCTGCCTATTTGTTTTATCTTAATTGTTTAAATTAAGTTATTTACAATGTAAATTTTTGTATCTATTGTTCGGTCCACTATCTAGTTGGATAAACTTATTGCCAAGTTACCGATATTCTATCATTTTAAACAAAACAACTTGATAAAACCCTGATAAAATCATTTGCAAAACTAGAAGAAGTAGGGCTATTTATTATTCGAATAAAACCAAGTTTTCAAAATTCGGACTGATAAATTTTTCTTAGGAGTTAAACACAGATATATTATGTCTTCCATATAAATTGTAATGTATCTGATACACTCTCCTTAAGGGTTAAATTACATATCAAATCAATTCCGATAAGATCCGATCTTTTCTATTTTAACCAAACGAGCTAATTTATATTGTTATCTGAGAAAATAATATCGAATCACTCTCATTTCAAAATAAAATAAATAAACTTTTGTCACTAGTAATCAGATTTTAACAAAACCAAACATCGGATCACGGAAAAAAGGTTTTCATCCCTTTTCCCGTTTTCCCCCAAGTCAGGTTTTCATGAGATATTTCTAGAAAGTAGTAGAATATCAGTAAAAGCATCCAAGTTTTTCAAAATAGAATAAACATATAATATCACTAGAGACCGAAAGAGCGGGACAGGTGTTTAACACCTTCTCAATCCGTAATATAGTTTTCGAACACCATAGAATCTTGGTTTCGTAGACAAACGTGTAAGAAAATGCTTATATGTAGTCTTTTCTCTAATACAACTATTTTATCCGTTTTCTAGTAAAACGTACTGGCGACTCTGAATGAACTCTCCTGAATCTAGAATAGGATAGAGGGTGTGACGCCCCGAATTCCGTTAGGAGGTTTAGGCCTCCAGAACCCAGTTAGTCACGGTGCCGTAAGCGACAGCGGCTTTAATGTACATGATTCGAAACTTATTTAATAGTAAATTACATGTAAAGCCTTAATTTTTAGAAAATTTTAGCATGTGGAGTTCGTAAGTTAAACACATTTGAACCTATAAAATTATAAAATAAATCTTATTTCTATAAACTCCACATTGTAAAGTCTATAATCAAGAAAATAAATCAAACAATTCTCATATCAAACAAATCCTCCAACGAGGTCCCAACTTTAATAAAAAGGCTTTACATCACATGAGAATAAAATTTAATACACAATTAAACTAAATGTAAAAAAAAAGCTGAGCTGTCTACGGACGACTATAAGTAGTCTAAGGTCATCAGAGGTCTCTACGCTTTGTATTCGTGCCACCCCGAAGAGAATTACTTGCAAAACTGGTTTGAAAAATGGGAGTGAGACAAACACGAGCTCAGTGGGAACTATAAGGATTTTATATACAGAATACGTTTTAAAACCATGCATGCAATGCATCATAATGAAAGTAATTTTTCTGTTATCATGCATATGCGTTTAAATACCATTTGTAAATCTTTATAGATATAAATGCCATGAGAATCATTTTATAGGAAGTGCATGTCAAATGCTATCCCGGCCCCAATTATATAACAAGAATATATCATCAAAGTACAAAAGTACTATTATAACAAAAGATCCTCGAGATAAGGGAAATTATAGTAGTAATTTAAATACTTTCACGATATAAGTAAACCATCATAAGAAAATATAATCGTAGGAAAAATGTAGGCACTAATCTCGTAACTGTCAATCTCATCTCACATCAGACATCTAGGATTTACTCAACTGTGCACAGTGATCACGATCTAAGCCCCCAAGGCTAGGTCTCCCTGTGGACCACCTAGATGGTGTAGGGTATGCCGCCTCGTAGGATCCCCCTACGAACCATAAAGTATGCTGCTCTGAAAACGGGATCATTCTACACGGATCAAGGTATGTAGCCGTTAAGGCTAAGTCAACTCCATGGAACATTAGTGCCTTACTAAAAATCAAAGTATCAATAGAAAGTAACTTCCAAAGACCATACTCATATATATATATACATGTACATAGATTTATATATACATATCTCCATATTCGCAACATTTAATCCATATAAATATACGTACAACCGAATACGTCTACCTGATGGATAGATAGATCAAGTGATAGCAAAAACAATTCCTATCAAAGATGTATCTAATATACATATGCCATTGAAGGAACTAATACCCACAATTTATTGAGTATGTGACTGAGTTATAAAAACATTATAAAGTTGTTGCTTAAAAGAGTAGGTCTACATTAAAGTCGGGATATTAATAATCCAATGGCGTGTGTATATTACCTACATCATATAAACAATATAGATTTACAATGTCCCTCTCATACACAATATATATATATATACAAAGCTCTACATAGTTGTATATTATTGCTAGCTAAGCACACAAATGTGCAAATGGGGTTTCTTGTATACTTATCAAAGTAGTGTCTTAACAACTCAGTGATGTATGTAGGAACTAGGAAGGATACTCTATATATAGTATTAACTTCATATCAAGTATGGTATACTTCAATTCTGGTATAATTTATCCTTATGAGTTCATAACATAATATAAAATAATCACAAACTGAGTATATGCGTTAACGGATAGTAACAAGGGCTCGTAATATACTAGTAGGTGATGAGATTCACTTGTTCAAACAAATACCTATATGATTTACATAGTACTAAACTCAAATCTTACAAAACTCCTCTTTTAAGAACTATAACATTATATATATATATAACCACAACTAAGTCTACGCGCATACGCGCTAGTGGCTTCAACTAAGGCTTGTGATATTTTAGCATATAACGAGGTCCATCCAAAATAACATGAAACTATGTCAAAAACATATATAAATCAAGAGAACTGGCAACAAATCTCAACCCAAGCCCCAAGTATGCGTGTGTCAACAAGATTATAGGAAAAACCCTTAATACACATTGAAAATTGAAGATGAAATATATAATATTTAAAATTGAGTTTGAGTACTAGCGCAACCACCTTAATTAAGTAAATCCTCCGATGGTTGAGTGCTGAATCGAGCCATGTCTTCCGAAATTGTAAAATCCCCAAATTTGGAGCTTAAAACCCTAACAATGGAGGAACTTAAGAAGGAAGGAGATGAAGATGATGATGATGAGGATGATTTGGTGGTGGTTTTAGATCATGGTGATAGGTGCTTCAAGATCTCTCAAATTCTCACTAAAATGGAGCTCTCACATCTCTCTAAGCCCCTCCCATGGAGGAGGTTCGAATGGGGAAAGAAAGGAGGATGAAAGGTGAATATAAAGCAAGAAAAAATGGAAAAAAGAACACGCTGGACCTGCTCTGATCGATCAGAGCTGCCTCTGATCGATCAGAGGCCACATTTTCTGAAGCACGACATTTTCGACAAAAATCTCAGTTTTCTCGCCCCTTTTTGACCCCTGAAATGACTTCGATTTGACTCGGCCTTCAAAAAAACGTTGTAGAGGCGAATGAGATGAAACCATGTCCATAAACATGGACTCATTTAGACTTCGTATGAGGAAGTTATGGCCTTCCAAAGTTGGCCAAAAACTCATTTCGGCAAAAGTTTTATTTTTCGCCGTTAGCCCCCGATTTCAACCGCTGCTTCCCGAAAGTCATTCTAACCATCCATGCATACTTAATATTATTAGAAATACTTGTTGGAAGTGTTAAATCAACTACAAAGGCTCCGGAGCAAAAATCGACTCCTCCATCGGAGTTTTGGCCTTTAACGGGCTTAAGATAGGAATTCGCTAAGAAATGAAATACAAGGTGTTACAGAGGGACCCATGATATGAATTATCACCATATAGAAGCAAATGGAACAACATAATCCTTTCCAATATTTCAGATCCCCAAACTAAAGGTTAAGACCCGGAGGTCGCATTTACGGATTTTCACAACTTGAGCATTTTTTTTTATTTTTTTTTCGCAGTATCTCATTTTTCATACATTTATTTTTCTTTTATATTTGGAGGAGATTTCATAACTTTTATTTTCTTATTTTTTTCACTTTTTATTTTATTTTATTTTTTCAAGCTCACTTTTCACTATTGCCCATAGATAAAATAACTAATCTCAACATATTCTTAGATAAAGGGTAAGCTATAAATATGGTTTAACTCTTAATTGGAGTAGGATAAATATATCAGGTTATCAAAGAAAGGCTATATACAAGGCTCAAAGGGGTGACAAGTGGTATAAATGTAAAGGTAAGATAAGGCTAATATGTAGGTTATCAAAGACAGCCTAAATCGCTTCTTGTGGTATAGCTCTTCAGTTCAAGCAATGTCAAGGATTCTTAAATAAAATTGTATCTCATGGACATACCTTTCTAGTGTTCAATCAAAATAAAGAATAATTAGACTATACAATGAAATATGCTTTTTAAAAATTTAGAGTTGATATAAGACCCTCAAAAAGGAAAATTGGCTCAAATACTCAGATCACGAGTTATCTGGTCTCTGCATTTATGTCCTTCAAGAATTTTAAGTTATACTCATTCATCCATCCAGTCATGTAATAGTTGTCTTATGTGCAAAAATATAATGAGAATCGAAAAATCATGAAATTTCTACTAATAATACTAGTAGGAGAACTAAGCATGCACATGTAAAGCATTAATATGAATGTGTCAACGTTATCACATTAGTTAGAAAGGAAATCTTAATTAAATTCAAAGAACCATTTCAATTTTATTTTTTTTAAATATATGCTTCTTCTTCTTTTAATACATACAGGACTAGCAAAGTTAACAATTTTATCCACTCCCCCCAACTTGAATGTTGCTTTGTCCTCAAAGGAACACGTTAAATTAAAATTTAAAATAACAAGGAGGAATGTAAGATATCACCTGGATACACGATTCATCAAAGAAAATAATTCCTGCAAACTAGATAAAACTTTAAGAACAAAAGAGTTTTTAATATTGTCAATAATATAAATGGCATCCAAAAATATGTGAGAATAAATCTATAGCTAAATATCATTATTTCAATGTGTAATTTCTTTAATTTATCATAAATCAATAATCTAAAAATTTGGGATCATCCCAATAAAACATATAGATCACCATAAGCTTGAAAATAAAATTAAAATAAATATAGCAATTTAACTTCGGATAATAAAACTTCATTAT
This sequence comes from Lonicera japonica, assembly GCA_021464415.1. NCBI lineage: Eukaryota > Viridiplantae > Streptophyta > Magnoliopsida > Dipsacales > Caprifoliaceae > Lonicera > Lonicera japonica. The sequence goes on from CM038464.1 coordinate 66,381,176, forward strand.
ATAATCTTGAACTACTAGAAAAGAAAAAGAGTCATTTGGTGGCGGTCATGGGTCTTGAGATATACAAAAAAAATTGTGATCATTCTCAAAATAATTTTAAGCATCATAGATATTATCATTCGCATTGGCTCAAGATAAGAAAAATTAAAATTCAAGATTTCAACATTATGCTTAAAATTCTTTAATGGTGTAAGAAATAAATTAATAAGCTCAATCTCATCGTGAATCTCAGAAATATTAAATTCACCGATTTATCATTAATATCTAAGGTCTCATTATCATGCAACAATTCGGGTCAAATTTTCAATAGAAATCACTATTTATTTAATTTATACCATCATTAGATTAGTATCAAAATAAGAAAAACACTAGCTTCACAAGATATACCATCATCAATTGGACCACAAGATGTTAAGAAATCTTCTAATGATATGTCACTAAAGCTCACATCTTCTTTTAAAAAAACATAATCAACATTATTTTTGAAAAAAATTTATCTTCCACTAGACTATCAATTAAATTAATTTGACGATTACAATCATCTTCTTAATCTATGGATGTTTTAGTTACATCAAAAATATTAAGTTCAGTAGTGAGATTGCCAAAAGATAACTTCATCGCACCATTTCGGCAATTTACAAAGGCATTAGATGTAGCTAAAAACGGTCTACCTAAAATTACTGATCGATATTTGCCCTTTCATATTAGAAGTAGGTTGAGTATCAATAACAACAAAATCAACTGGATAATAAAATATATCAATGTTAATCAAAACATCTTCTATGACTCCTCTAGGAAATTTTATAGATCTATCAGCTAATTGAAGTGTCACAGGTGTAGAATTTAATTTTTCAAGTTCTAATTTCTCATAAACAGAATATGGCAAAACATTCACACTGCCCTAAATCTAGTAAAGCACGCTCTATATGATGGTCTCCTATTTTACATGATATTGTAGGACAACCTAGATCTTTGTATTTAATGGGAATTTTACATTGAATTATGGAACTTCCTTGTTCAGCTAGGAATACCTATTTAGGAACATTAGTTTTTTTTTTCTCTTTTGAGTTAATAAATCTTTAAGAAACTTAGCATGGGAAGGGATTTGCTTAATTGCATCTAGGAATGGTATATTAATATGAATTGTTTAAATACTTCCTAAGTTTCTTCAAACTGGGCTTCTTTCCTATTGTCTTTTAGTCTTTGTGGAAACGTGGCTATAGGCACAAATTTTCTAACTTCAACTTCTTTTGAATCATTAGGGTTAAAGGTAAAATTATAATCTTTTATGGGAGTGTTTGATTCTTTGGGAATACTTTTCTCCTCTTTTTCCTCTACTTTTTTGTTTACTGGCATTCTAACTCGATTATCAATCTAGCTGCTCGATCTAAGAGTAGTGATTGCATTAGCTTGCCCTTGATTATGTTCAAAAAGTGAATTTTGAATTTGATTAACATTATGATTAATAGTGCCCCTAGGATTAAGGATAGGTTAACTAGGGAATTTACCTTTTTCTCACTCTGCTAACTGGTTAGCTAACTGACCCATCCGATTTTCTAAACATTTTATTGCTTGGGTATTCATTAAAGTAGTCTTTCTTACCTCATTCATAAATGATTCAAACTATCTTCTAGGGATGAAAATTGTTATTCATGTTCATAGGAGCTCTAAATCCTAGTGGGTTTTAACGAAGGTTATTATCTTCATTTTCATATTATTAATGGATTGATTTTGGGACCATAAAAAATTAGGATGATTTCTCCCCCTGGAATTATAAGTTTTAGAATAAAGGTTATAATTTTGTCTAGATTCATTCATAGCATGAACTTGTTCTGGATTGTTTACGGTGTACCCTAACATGGATGGATACGATGGAGCTACATGCATAGGACTAGCACAAATAGGGCACACTTCATTTTGCACAAGGCTGACCAGATTATTATACAATCACATCGTTAAGGCTTTAAATTTCTTGTCAAGGCTTTAAATTTCTTATTTAAACTATCTAATTGCCTTCTAGTTTTCACACCTCATGAATTTCATAAATTTCCCCCTTTTTAGGTTGAGATTGCGTTCCCCTCTTAGAAAAGTCCCACTATTGAGAACTTTCAGACAAATTCTCTAAGAATTGATAAGGTTCATCTTCATTTAGACTTAAAAAACTACACCTATTCATAGATTCTATCATATTTCGATTAGTTTGCGAGAGGCCATTATAAAAATATTGAATAATTCTCCAAGTTTCAAAACCATGATGTGGTATCTAAGTAATATATCTTTAAATCTTTCCCGCACTTCAAAGAATTTTTCCTCATCTTCTTGACAAAAATTAGTTATCTTTCTCCTAAGTTCATTAGTTTTAGCCATAACGAAAAATTTCGCTAAAAATTTAGTAATTAACCCCTCCCATGTTGTGATAGATCTCGAGGGTAAATAATTTAACCAAGCTTTAGCTTTATTTTTTTAGAAAAAAGGGGATAAACGCAACCTAACGGATTCATCAAAAAAATGTTGAAATCTAAAAGTAGCGCATATTTCTAAAAAATCTTTTATATGAAGATATGGATCTTCCATATCTAAGCTACCAAAAGTAGGGAGTAAATGAATTACTTGTGGTTTTAGTTCAAAATAAGCGGCAGTAGTAGCCAGTAAAACAATGCATGAGGGAAGATTAGTAGAGATGAGAGCAAATAGTTCTTTTAAAGTTCTATTATCTTCACGTTCCCCCATTTTTATTTCTTTTTCAAATAAATGATTAATTTCTAAATTTTCTACCCTATTAAGTCTCACTCTTCATCGTTTCCAACAAATGCTCATAAACTAAATAATAATAATAATAATAATAATACTTGGTGTAAAAATATTTTTTATGTTTAAATACCACTTTATGATCTTGGACAAAAGATAGAATTGGAGATTTGAATATATTAAAGACTTGAATAAAAAGCTTTTAGTGGCAAGTGTTGAACTTACGACCTATTGTGAGTAAAACCCAACTTTTACCAACTAAGACAAAACCCTTTGTGTGCAACAACCTGCACCACTATATATATATTATTTCGCCCAGATCCTTTAATTACCCCAAAAATCATGAATAACTTTTTTAAAAAATATATATATAAATATATCTAAATATTTTGTATTCTTTTTTTTAAAAGAAGAAAACTAGAAGAAGGAATTTAATTAGTAAATTAGCAAGATTAAATTAGAGTCCCCAGCAACGACGCCAAAAACATGTGAAAAAATTTAATACTCGCAAGCGCACGAATCAATTTATAGTGTAGTGTGTAAGCAAGGTCGATCCCACAGACACTCAAATAATTTGTTTTATAATTATCTTTTTAACTTTTCACTAAACTCCTAATCTAGTTAGAAAAGTTTATGAGAATTAAACAAATAAAATAAAGTAAATAAAATAAAATAAAGCAAAGCAAGTAAACTAAAGTAATGAAACTAAATTAAATAATACTAAGCAAGAGAACAAAATTAATGAATTAATTGACTAGGGTTTCGAAGTCATATATTTAATATCATCTTCGTAAGTATTCATGCTCATACACTCTACTCTTATCTCGCACTAATTTGGTCTATCGGCTCTATTAGACGCGGAAAATAAAATCATTAAGTGTAATTAATTTATAAAATTAAATTGTAATTCTTCCACAACCAAACTTATGTATAAAGTCAAAACACTCACTATATCCATCAAAACACACCCTATATTCGCTCTTAATATATCATAAGGTGAATCCAACAAAAAATAATGAGAATCCAACTTTTTTTTTCTTTCTCAATTAAAATAGGCATTAAATAGGAAGAATTGTATTTAACATTAAAGCATTAAATTGGTAGAGTCAATTGGCATGAATACGCACAAGGAAATTAATTAAATATACTCATCATAAACCCTAGCACAAATTTATGCTAGCATAGAATAAATTAAAGAACACATAAAATTAAAAGAAAACATACTTGACATTAATTAAACTGAAGAGTAAATAAAAACTCAAATCTTCAAAGTTTTCAATTAAAACAAAACCTATAGAAAAATAAAATAAAATAATTGAAAAGAAGAAGAAGAAGGCCCAGCTTCACCGAAATAGTGCATGGCTGCTAGCTAAATTTGCTACTTTTTATACTTGTAAGGGGTGAAATTTTGGGCTAAACTTAATACATGGGCTTGGGTGGCTTGGCCCATTATTGGTTGACTTATGCTACACAAGAATTTTTATATCATGGGTCCCTTATATTAATATATGGCTCACTATTTGTTTTTTTCCTATAGTTGGTGAGTGGACTCTGGCCCATTTATTTGAGTACGCTTTGAATTTTCGTTGTATTAAATTGATGAATTTTGCTTAGCAATTTCGGACCCTGAGATGGCTGAGTTTGAAAAAATGTTGAATTGCAAAGTTGCAGATCTTGAAATTTTATTCAAATTAGGCTCAAGAATCAGATTATTTGGAGTTCCGGGTAAAATGTTATGCATCTAGAAGTATTGAACACTTTAGGTGTCTTCACACACTTTAATTTCGTTATTTTTTCCAATATTTTCCATTTCTTTTCTAGCACCTGAAAAGCATTATAAATATAAATATTAGTAATAATATATATCCTTTAATGTTTAAATTAACATGGTAAATTATACCAATTTCTTGGTACATCAATATTCCGTATACTACACTGCACAATCTACATTGGAATATTTAAATAATCACATGGGTTAAACATTATTCTTTAAATTGATAGTTCACAAGCTCTCATTTATGGACCATTTAGGGAGAAGTAGACTAAGTATTGTGATTATACGCGGTGAGTTTTGGTGATGGAGTTTTTAGTGAAAATTTAAAAGACAAACAAAGTGAGGAAAAAATGTAGAAGGGATGAAAAATGGCTATTATAGTGGAAGTATAAGCAATGGCTCCCAAATAGTGTATAATTGGCCTTTACTATGGCTGAAAGCCTCCATCAAAATTGAATGATTGCTTCCATAAAAACATCCTCAATTAAATTCCATGTTTGAGAGAAAATATTGCTTCTGGGGAAGATAAAGTTAAAAATCTAATAACTTAGAGGCATTCTAATTTTTCATGCATATAGGTACATGAATTTTTCAAGACCTATGTTTATTCGAATTGCACTTTGTATGATCCAATTTGCATGCATAGTGGGATATATTTGAATACTTTATATTGCTTGGTGTATGTATGCTTACTAGGTGATGATCTTTCATTGGCCACAATACATGTATCACTTTAATGGAAATCACAAGGTTTTTTTTTTAACTTTGTTGATAATTTCTTGATTTGATATTTGTACATAGCAATGGAAGTTGAAGTTGTGCAGAAATTATTTTTGTTTGGCAATTTTTTGCTTCAAATCTCCAAATCACTTTTCTTTATAGGTTGGAGATAGTTGGTTTCCTGTTTTGGTACTTTTTCATGTATTCATTGTTTTCTCTTGACATTGGGGGAGAGATTACATATGTTTCGTTGAGTGACTACATAGTAAGGGGGAGAAAAATTATTTTTTCTGCTTGTTTGTGTTTTCCTTTGTCTATTCCTCACAAAAATGGGAGAAGAATTGATAAAGGGGATACAAAAGGAATTGCAGGAAATTAAAATTGCAGGGTTATATGAGATATATATGTTTAGTTATTTTTTAACTGGAATTGCTGGAAATTAAAATTGTTGGGTTATATGAGATATATATGTTTAGTTATTTTTTAACCCAGATGTTTATTAGGTATGTTTTTTGAGCTTTGAAGTTCAAAATTGAAGTACAAGATGAGGAGATGCATGAATTGAAGCAGTCGGCCAAGAGATTCAAAGTGTTGGCATGTCTTGCGTCCTTAGTTGTTTTGTATTAAGTGATAATTAATTATGTTATTATAATTGCATATGGGATAGAGTAGTTGTTGTGATTGAGCCATCGAGTTTGTTAAGCTATATAGTGTTTTCTCTCGGAATAGTCAAAAGGGGAGATTATAATGACTAAGTTTATATTGGCTTTATTTATTAGATAAAAAACATGTTTTCTTGTATGTTGTTTAAGTCATTCGAGATTAAATTTGAAGAATTACAAGCAAGCTAAACTACCAAAAAGATGCATTGAAGTATTACATTCAGAGAGATATGGTTAGTATTGGCATTTGAATTTAATTTCTTAGGTAGTGTTTTCACAAATCTTTTTGGGTCGAACTATTTTTTTACTACTTTTGTTAGTGCTTTTCCCGTGTACCTAATGCCTTGGTGAATCGAATTGATGTGAAAAGTCTTGGATTATGTTCTTAACATGGTCCTAGAGTTGCCTCGAAAATTTGGGTCAAATTGGAGCTCAAACATATTTAACACAGTGAGAAACAAAAACAAATTGAAAAGATTTAATTAAATACATATATAAAACACAAAAGTCAAAAGTCTAGTTATTAAAATTGATATGTAGTTACCTTTAAAATGTGTGGTTACTTTTTAATTTAAATTAATAACCAAGCCACATGTCAAGTTTTATACGATTTGGTTAAAAGGGAATCAAGTGGAAAATTTATGGTGGACCTATACACACATTTATAATGTGGATTGATCTGGCACAAATCTCATGCTCGGAATAGAATTTTCAATTTCGGATTGGTACACCTTTTTGGTGTTGGATTAGTTCTACCTATAAATTTGGGTAGTGTATTTTTATCTAAAAATTCCTATTTTAAGTATTTTTAACCTTTTCCTAAACGGAGTTAATCTCTATATTTTTATATAGAATGATCCGTAAGGTAAAGAAATTTTACACATATTTTGAGAGAGTTTTTTAAACATTCGAGAGAGATTAAAACCTCAAAACATAAAATCCACCACAGGGTTTCAATTCTTGCCAAAGCAAACGTTATTTCTTTGAAGAACAAAACAGATTCCAAAGTGTGTGATATTCGCAAAACAATGTTGAAGAGATCGGTGTGAGACCGTGGCGTACGATTCACTATGACATAAATTGTGTGATTCGAAGACGGACTATACACACAGAAGGTGGAGACTTTTGCAAGCGGGTTTGCGATTCAAATTGTGTAAGTCTGTACGATTTGAGATTTTTGATTCCGTAAACTTTTCTGCATATAGTGCATTGTTGAGGATTAGTCCTACCCTGTAGGGATACCTCGTTAATTTTGGTGTTTACTTATCTGTTTAATTACTTTATTAATTGTTGCACACTAGATAAAATTAAACAGGTTTTCCGTAATTAAAATCCATTGAATTCGTGGTTTACTTTTTGATTCGGTTAAAATTAGTTTTTGAAGAATCCAACGGTTGAATAACGAACCTAGGTTTAATTTGATATTTACTTCCACACGCGCTAGCACCCATTAACATTATTTGATTGGGACATTGTTAAAAAACTTATATACGAAGGCAAAACACAAATTGGACATAAAACATAAACTTGAAAATGATCAATTGAAAAATATTTTTTCTTGATTTTAAGTTAACACCGTGACTAAGTACTTTCAATTTAAATGCACATACTTATCTTACTTACTTTGATCCCATTGGAATTCAAAAATCTATGCTCGAGGCTTTAAAAGCCTAGCTTTCAATCCGACTAATTATTGCTTTCTTGCATATTTTCTTGAAATAAACAATGATGGTACAAATTAGTGAATTAATTAATTTGCACCACCAACCACATGAAGACATGTGGCCATCCATGTCAATAGCTTAATCCACCATAATGAAAGTAGTGCGAGAGCTCTACCTTAATGCCACCTGCTAGTCAGAGCTCTAGAAAGTATGGGTAGCCAGCCTAAGGGTGGGGTTGTTTTCATACAACAAGTTACGGAGTTCGAAGGCCAGAGCTCTTTAGCTAACCACCATGTCAGAACAAGTATGAACAGCATGGGTGACTGCTGCCGACTCCACCAACACTACAGAGCCTACCTCAACTTCATTAAATGCACACCAACTGAGAGAAGTGAGAGCTCATCCCTTGTAATTTATTTTCTTCTCTTGTAAGTTTACATTGATTTTAAGAAATAGATACTTCTTCTATAATTATTGTCTGGATTATTATGGAGTAGTCTTCTACTAAGCTTATGGAAGTTAATTGCGATATAACTTCCAGTAATTAGTATCTCAATCCATGTTTAAATAGTGTCAAATAATTGTGAATCTTTTTCCTTTTCAATTATATCATTCTTCAAGCTTTCTAGGTATTTTCATTTAATGATTATACTTTATATGCCATGTATGTTTACTTCTTGTGTATAAATGATCATATTATAAACTCCTGTAGTTCTAGAAAGCTTGTAGTCACTTTTCCCCATCTATAGATCTTTCACCTCTTTCTAGAGTTTATAACGAGTTCTTGAAAATCCGTAAACGTTCCATTAACTTATATATTAATCTTTGATTTAATTAATGATATTTTGAGTGCTTCATACACTCTCTGTGTTATTTAGACTCCTTATTGTCTTTCTTAAGTGGTAATTAATTAGTTAACAAATTTATGCCATAAACTTCGTATCGTTTCATTGTAAGGATTTACTCCTTAATTTTTGTTATTTAAATTATGAGATTTCACATAACTGCTTCTTGTTAAACTTTTTATGATGAAATTATTGTCTCTATTTCTGATTAGCTTTATTGGCAATGGGTTGCCTTCACACCCGTTGCTAAGAGATAGATTCAATAACTTCATGCTTGATGGAAATTTGTTGTTTTCCTTCTTGACATAGATTAAACCAAGGAATTAGTTGCTTTGCTTTGCACCCTTTGCTATTAAGGAAAACATATGTTCCTCATTCTCGAGAAATTTGTATCAAAATCTTTGTATGAGGTAGTAATCGCCGATTTTTATATCGCAAGCAACTTCCACGTACCTTAGTGATTTCTTAATACTTTTTACAACTATTTTACTTCTACATTGTTTTACAACTAACCAATTTCCAAAAATTAAAAAATCGTACACTTGTGATCCATTTCATTCCTTTCTAACTATCCATATGGATCGATACTTGGACTTTTGAGATTGTTACAACTTGACGGACCTACACTTGGGTTATCATAACACGATATTTTAACAGCTTTAGGATTGATATTAAACAATATGATATGTTCCTTGGTGGATAATACTTTTTGGTATTGTATTTTGATTTGGTTTAGAGTATGTAATGGAGATTATTTAGTTGACGTTATTCAGTTTTGCTTTATTCATGCTTAATTGGTTTGTTGCCATTGAAATTTTAATAATAGCATCATTCAAATATCAGTCGAACAAGGTAGCAATGCTGTGATGCTGCTCAATACTTTTTGTGACGACTATTATAAGCTATCACAAATATGGCACAACACTTTTTATAACGGCTAATAAACTGTCACAAATAGGGTACATGTTTGTTTGTAACGAGAACAAGCTATCATAAATACACTTTTTATAACGGACAAAGTTATGTATTCGTGACGGTAATTGTCGCCACAATAACAATATAAGTAACGCTTCAAGCCGTCACAAATAAACTGTGACAATAGAATGGCAAAAATGACAGTTTTTTGGAACACCAATAAAATAGTCACAAAAAGTATTGGTGATGGAATTTTGTCATCACCGAGTTTTTGAGACCCACCTAACTTGTAACGCTTTGAAAACATCACAAATGCGTTTTCGTGATGGAGTTTAACCATTTGTGACTATTTTTCACCCATCACAAATTAGTAAGTGTTTCTAGAGTTATTTGATTAGATATAATTTTAAGGGAAAGGTGAATGGGTCACCTATCTTTTGCTTCTATTTGAACATAATTATGGTAAATTTGGGGAGCAAATTGTAGCACGAGATTTTTCAATTCTAGGAAATATTCCTTGACAGAGCGGTTTTTTTAGTGTAAGAAAAAAATTAATATCAAGATAAAGTCGGTAAATAAGAAAGATGTTCTAATTAGAGGAATATATTTCCCTCAAAGCATTTCAAATTTCTTTAAATGTTTCAACAATAAAGGTATTGCTGAAAACCTCCGATTCAAGACTATTCCATAGCCAGTCATAACTTGCACATCATCTTCCTCCTATACAGCAGCGAGTAATTCTCATTCATGGGACAATATAATTTGAAAAACAATAACTTTCCTTGAGCTATCAATAATACTTGGAAGGCTCTAGGCTATTGAAGGTAATTAGAGCCTCCTTTCAATTTAACATTGGTAATGGAACTAACAACATAATCCTTGTTCATAACTTTATTGCTCATGATATCAATAAAAAAATCAAAAAAAATATAAAATCCAGAAGTTTTTTTTTTCTTCCTTTTATAAATAATATGTCACAAAAAATAAAATAAGCTGGTTGAGGCCACGAGTCTAATTAAGAATTGGGCCCTGCACCAAAAGCAAACAAATAAGTTAAGAGTAAGAATAATGACAACCAGTAGTAAAGGATACCTGGGCCAGACTTCTTGCAATGGGCATGGATTTGATTTGGATTTGAATTTATTTTTTTTGGGTTTAAATCTAGAGTTCCCAATATATGCTTTACCATTGATTAAGCTGCCATGAGAAATCAGTGAATAGAACGATGTAGGCAAGTGGCAAAAGTATGAATAGATTATGATTAGAACGACGTTGGCAAGTAACAAAAGTATGAACAGATTTATAAGACAGTAGTAAAACATGAAGCACCAAGTCAAAGAGGCAAGACACTACTGGAAAACAAGATATATAGTGAGGCAACAAGAGTTTTTTTTATTTCCAAGTGTAGAACGAGGTAAGGTGACAACAACCGGTAGGGTTTATAGGGTTCGCCCACCTCAACATGTCCTTGCTCCGCTAATTGCGTAATTGTAACCTACTCCTATATTACTTCTGTTGAGCTCCAGGCTGCCAAGGCAGAGCTGGGAGGTCAATCACTTTAGCAGAGCTAACCTGCCGTTCCTTTAGCAGGTCAGCTAAAGCAGCTCTACAAGCTAAATAGTTAAAATGGCTTATTTGTCTTGTTGGCTTTGACCCTTGCAACATGTTAGACGCCAAAATTCACGTGTAGGATGCTATGTGTCTATAGCGCTTTGGCCCAGCTATACATATATGTGGCCGGGCCAGAATTGGGGTTTACTAGGTACCCTTGTCAAAAATTATGGATGCCTGAACCAAGTTTTCAATTTTGGTTTCATTTTGGATTTATTTGGTTTTTATGGGATTTTTTATTTTTATTAAAGAAAAATTAATTTAAAACTAATAAACTTCAAATTACAAGATTTTTTCCAGAATGCCTTACACGAGAAAAGTTAATACTGTATGGATTTCATGTAAGCAGAAGCTTAGTATTAATTCTTGGAAGGTGATGTGATCACTGCCTAATAGAAGATCTTAAGCGACTGACTCTCACAGTCGCTTAAGTATTGTCGCTTAAGCTAAGTGGCAATAGCTCTTAAGCGACTGAGAAATATGAGTTAGTAGCTTAGGAAACTCTTAAGTCACGGACTCAAACTCCATCGCTTAAGGCTTAGGCGACTAACGGAAAAAGCCAGTCTGTTAAGCTAGGGCATCTTAAGGGACTAACAATGCCTTTATCAATCTCTTAAGCTCAAGTCACTTAAGCGATTGACATAGCCATTGTTAGTGGCTTAAGTGAACTTACTTAAGCGAATGACAAGGCTTTGTATATCTCTTAAGTTACCCAGCTTAAAGGACTAACAATGGCTTTGTCAATCTCTTAAGCTCGGTCACTTAAAAGATGGACAAATCTTTGTCAGTCGCTTGAGTAAGTTCACTTAAGCCACTAACATTAACTATGTCAGTCGCTTAAGTGAAGAATCACCATTCCACTAGAATGTGCAATTCAACCATCCTGCAAGTTTGCCAAACCTGCAATTCAAATCAATTCACACCTGTAATTCAAACCAATTCACAACCGAACTTGCAATTCAAAATAATTCACAGCCAAACTTGCAATTCCAACAAATATGATTTCAACAAGTGTTCACATTGAAAGTCAATACATATACAAGTTCATAATTCACAAACAACATACAAACATTAAATGTGGTTCAGTTACAACATAGAAAACTTGTTCACAAAAATACAAGTCTAATAACAAAAGTCGCGAAAGTGCAAATTTGGTTAAATAAAAAAGTTCACCTTTGATTGATGTTCAAACCAGTCGCCGCCTCACAGGTCTCCTTAAGCTGCCTCATAATCAATTGAAATATATGCATATTGTCCTTCAAGCTGGCGAATGCGCTTGATCGCTACCTGAAGCTCTACCAAGATCGACTCAGAAGTAGACACTTGCGCTCCACATCTCTCTTTAGGAAACTTCCGGTTTGATCTTCCTAAGCCAGAGACCATCGTCCCTCTCGTCGCACCAATATCTCCCTCAATAACACTCACTTGTGATGCAAGAGATAGAGCAATAGCCGTTTCCTCCTCGAGGAACCCAAGGGGTGTTTGGCTCTCTGTTCTTCTACGAGAGCCGTCACCCTGGCTCTCATTTTCTCCTGCAAATAACAATCCAATAACTCCATAATCAAGTAAATGTCAAAAACTTAATAAAGCTCACCAAAAGCATAATTAATAAAAATACAGAGTCCATACTTACTACAAAGTCAACGTGATTACATCTTGCTTTTCTTTTTACCAATTATTTCATTCATTAATTTACAGCATCCCATTTTAAGTATAATGTTAGAGCAGTTCTCTAACATATGTCTTTCAATTCAAATGCTTGAAAAAATCAAAATTACCTTATTCTTAATTTAGAAGTGATGACACAAATTGCTGTGTTGTATGCAACATCATTATGACTACAATACAATAGTAAACACGTTTCAATTCCTATCTACCGCTAAAAGTCATTAAGCATATTTGACATGAAATATAAGACCACAATTGTAAACAGACAGCTTGTATACTATTCAATAGCAACATTAAAATAGTAGTTAGGAGTATGATAAACTTCCATGACCCAGGAAACATGCATATATAACTTGATGAGTAAATTTGCATCTTTAATCTACCAGTTTCCATTGTAGTAATTGTTCACATCTTCGATCATCTTATATAAAGTTCACTTTTGTCAATCTAACCGACTTGCTCATCCTAATATTCCAGATTCTACAGTCACTTACTTCGCCATCACTATCTAATTGATTTAAAATAATCCCTCTTTCTCTCAGCCATTTAAAAACTTAGAATATGAGTTCATATTAAAGGAAAAATGCCTAAAAATGTTAAGAATAAGTAAAAGGAAAATATTTGCTTTACTTCTTTTTGAGGTTCTTAATAATCAATTTTAAGGATATTTCCGTATAATTGAAGTCCAAGTTTGAAAATAGTAAAGAAGACAATGAGGAAACAGTAGAGCTAGATCTAACCTGACCCATCAAATGCTTGAATTTTAATTTTTATGTTATAGACTTGATAGTACTTGAGATTTTAAATGTGTGTTTTCCTCAATATGTATTATCAACATAAATTACCCATCCATCCACCCCTTCTTACTCTTATAACCTAATTACGTGCTGCTCTTAGATCTTTATTTTGTAGGGCTTGTCTATTTGCACAATCAAATAGTTCCGAATTCAAACAATCATTGTTAGGCAGTTATATACTTGTATTAGTTTATGTTTTTCATAGGAAACAAGGAAATTTTGTTAAATAACGAAAAGAGTACAAATCAAGATATGTTGTAGAGCAACAAATGAGGCATCCACTTAATCAGCTATCACCAACATATCAAAATAAGAAAAACATCAAACAACAAAGCCGAGCTATTAATCTAAAAAGCTACCACAATCCAAATTGAAAATAAAATGATCTGAGCTATCAAATATATTCGTAGCTCTAGCCCATAATCCAACTATAATTTTAGTGTTATGTACTTGCATTAATTAATTAATGTATTATCACTTCTTTTCCTAAAATAAATGGTTGATTGAGCTGGCTATTGGGTTTACTAACTTAATTTAATGATGATATTCGATTTTCAAGTATTCAATTTCTCGCCTTTACTTCAAATGCATGTCTTCATTTGCAGGAAGATAGGGAATTAGGAGATGCAAATGTAGAAACCAAGGCATTGAAGTACATTGAACCTCTCAAAAAGAGGGCAGTTGAAGAGGTACTTTGTGACGGCCTACGAGTGATGAGTACTCCCTTGGAGGGGAGGAATTGTAGCTCAAAGGGGGCATCCCACATCGGAAGATGGGGGATCTTTGGAGACCCATATAAGTAGCAGTTGGTCGCTAATTAAGTACGAGCCCTCCTGGGTAGCTCACTGGCTTCGGATCCCATGAGAACTCCGAAGTTAAGCGAGTAGTAGATTCGAACAATCCTAGGATGGGTGACCCCCTGGGAAGCTGGTCGTGAGCTCCCGGGAACAAAACCCTGAGGGAAAGGGCTACTCGGTTGGAGCCGCCCGGACGGGACAATATGGATCCTCCCCTGTGGGGGGCGGCTTAGCTTCTGCGGCATCCCATAAGAACTCCAAAGTTAAGCGAGTAATGGGCCAGAGCAATCCCAAGATGGGTGACCCTCTGGGAAGCTGGTCGTGAGCTCATAGAAACAAAGCCGTGCGAGAAAGGGCTGCCCAGTTGGTGCTGGAGCGGAGCCACTCAAAGCGGACAATATCGTACTGAAGTGGGACTGGGTCGTTATAAACTTTATAAGATTTGCTTATAGCATCAATATTTTCTATTTAGTTTGCATGTATACATGTCAAGAGTTGTTTCATGTGACAACAAATATAACACTAATTATGTATTTTAAAAAATATGGAGGGATAAATGAGAATCAAACCCTTGCCAATTCAAGGACTGAATGGTCACTAACAATTGGTGTACCAAGGTCTCTAATTATTACAAACATTAAGAAAAAGATATATCTGTTAGATCTTGTTGGTTCTAAATAGCCATAAACCTTATAATCGTTCATGTCGTAGCACCAAGAATCAAAAGATTAATATGAGGAGGCATACCTAAATCCATAGCGTGTGTTTGTATTCGAGTGGTTGGCCTTCTAGATTTACACGTATTTCTTTAGAGAATCATTTAAGTTTTTCTCTATGCTTTTTGTGATGATGGGGGCTCAACGAGGACACGATATATACGTGTGATCTGGGGATCATAACCATAATATATATAGATAGTAAACCCTACTATCTATTTAATATTTCTATTTTAGCCCATCATAAAAATAAAAATTACCCATAAGTATCTACATATTAAAGGTCCACACCATATTAGATACATTTAAGCCCAAATAACTTAAATCTTATTTGATCACTTTAAAGAGGGCTTAACCATACGACAGTCCACAATATATAATTATTGCACATATAAGCCCAA
The DNA here is from genome assembly GCA_021464415.1 of Lonicera japonica. Taxonomy (NCBI): domain Eukaryota; kingdom Viridiplantae; phylum Streptophyta; class Magnoliopsida; order Dipsacales; family Caprifoliaceae; genus Lonicera; species Lonicera japonica. The sequence goes on from CM038464.1 coordinate 66,396,494, forward strand.
TGTTGGATTAAGGATTCAACAATCTCCCACTTGGGCTATATGTATAACATTCTAATTATGTATTGTAAATTGAGCTCATTTTTGCTGTCATTACTGAAACGTATCTGTATCAAATCCGGTCCATCAATCATATCAACATAGGATCAAAGCGGCCTTTGTTACACTTGACGTAACTCGACCCATTAATTGAATGACATGGATCATCATGAGAATGTGTTTCATGAAAATTTCATGAAACGTGATCTTAACATGCCTATTCCCAACTGGTCCCCCTAAGTGAGACCAAACCATATCCAAAATCATAGTGTAAATAAACCAAAACTTTATTTCTACAGAAAATAACTTTAAGATATTCTTAAACCGAAACATGTCTATATCATAGAAACACTAAAAAATTACAAACTCCCGCTAAAACTGAATATCCTGAAAAGACATGACACCCATACGAGAAGTATAGATCGTTTTAACAATGTTACCATTAAGAAACGGCATCTTTACATCCATCTGATTTAACTCAAGATCGAAATGCCATTATACCCTTAAAAGAATCTTTCAAAGAAACTGGATAAAAAGTTTCTTTATAGTTGATGCCTTCCTTTTATGTAAAGCCCTTTATGATAATATAAACTTTGTGCCTTTTTACATTGTCGTTTGAATATCTATTGGTCTTAAATATCCATTTGCAACCAATGGGTTTTCACCTTCTAACAATAAGACAAGATCACATACGTTATTGTTCTTTATGGACTTAATCTCCTCATTTATGGTGTCAATCCACTTCTGAGAATCAGAACATTCCATGGCTTGACAGAAATTGATTAGATCATCTTCCATCACTCCAATGCCTACCTCATGTTCTTAGAGAAATACAATGTACTCATTTGTCACGGCATTTCTCCTTTCTCTAGTGGATATCCATAATGGCATAGGTTCCTGTGGTGGTAGAGTTTATTCTTCTGGAATAATTTCTTGAATGGGAGGTTCTCAAATATTGTCTTGATTTATGTCTTGAACAAAGTCAGGAATGAAAACCTGATCAATGCCAATAGCACCTGTGAGAATATCAACGCATTCCTCTTCAAAGACAAGGTCTCTGGTTGTATCTTTCCACGCAAACTCAACATCCTCAAAGAACCAGGCATTTTTCTACTTGAAAATTGACTTAGTTGCTGGATCATAAAGCTTGTACCCCTGGATCTTCCAAAGTATCCAACAATAATATAGCACTATCCTGTGCCATAGTGCTGCTGAATTCTCACTGTTTAATTTTCTCTTCACACTGTATGCACATAATTGCATGGATTCGATTAAATGAAATAATTGTATCAACTAAATAAAGATTATTATTATTATAATCTAGCAAAAAACTAGAACTAACCACTTTTTGACTTATAAAACAAATTAAAAAATTTATTCCAAAAGGAACAAAAATATCCAGATTTATCCAAAACAGAAATTGAAATCAAATTTCGTATAAAAGACGGTATAATAAATTTCTCATTAATTAAAATTCAAATAAAATATAGTCTTTAACAATAATCTAAACTTTTCAATTGCTTCAACTTGAACCGTTTTACCATCGCCTAAATAGATATGTCTTTCACCATCATTTGGCTTTCAACAATTAAGGCAACCCCTTCTTATCACACCATGCGTGAAAATTAGTATAATTCTTCTTTATGTGCCTTTCAGCTCCACAAAAGTAACACCAGTACCTTCTGGTTCGCCTGGTTTCTTTTCTTATTTCTTTTGTGGTGCTGTATCTGTAACTTCATTATCTTTCCCTTGTCCTTACTTTTAGAGGTTGAGACAATTTGAGAATTTTCTACCTTATCTTACTTCAACCTTTCTTCCTCTTGAACATAGTTTGAGATGAGCTCATTTAGAGACTAAGTCTCTTTCAGACAATTGTAAGTCACCTTAAACTGACTAAACTGTGTTAGGAGAGACGTCAAAAACTAAATGCACCAGCAAGTCCTCAGAGAGTTCCAACTTAAGTGCTTTGAACTTGAAAGCAAGATAAGACATCTTAACGATATAATCCCTGACACTGCCTTTGCCCCTATACCTCATTGAAATCAGGCTTGTCAAGAGCATACCTATTTCAACATTCTCGTTCTTGACAAACCTCTTTTCAATGTCTACAAGAAATTTATTAGCCGTAGTTATCTTATTAGATATTATACCCCTAATGCTTCCAGAATGGCCTTCTCCATAACCAGCTTCATCATCAACGTTATTCAGAAAGGAGACACAACAACATCATGCTGCTGTTGCCGCCTTCTCAACTTCTCTCCTTTTCGATGACACCCAAATACAGGTATTATATTATATATATAATATAATATAATATATTTTATATATACAGTTGTAAGTAAATTTTAATTTTATTAAAGTTGTTTCAAAGTAAACAATTAATTTTTATTATCTGTATTGTAATTGTTTCTAAGTAAACAATATAATTTATTATCTGTATTGTAATTGTTTCTAAGTAAACAATATAATTTTAAATAATTATTATTGTGATATATCCGCGCTACTCTTTATATTTTCATAAATTCTTTGATCTTCTTGACATGCTTCCCTTTTGGTATCAGAGGTTAAATTTGATTATCGATCTATTGGAAAATATTATCTTAATTTTCTATTCGTCAAGATTATTTCATTCTGTTCTAGTCTTTTGTTGAAAGCTATGTATCCTTAAGTCACTTTAATTTCTGTAAACCACCTTTACCGAAAAATCCTAGGCTAGTGTAAGTCTCTAGTGTGTGAGCTGTAAAAAACCAAGGATTGATAATAGGTATGTGTTTGCTTAAGGAAGTTAGAGTATGTACCCATAGGGTCAGCCGTAAGCAAGAGTAAAGTTTAGAATAAGTAATCATAATGAGTAGATTATTTAGATCTTATTCTTCAGTTAGTTCGAGGTCAAATATGTCCTCAATTCCAGATATAGTTAATCAGGAAGAACAAAGTTTCGAAAATATAAGTCAAAGTTTTAATGATTGGAATATCCCAAAAATTTCACCTAAAGAAATTTATAAATCAACCTTTTTTGGAAATTTCAAGTCAGATTATAATGTGAAAACTGTAGAAAAAGTTTATGCAATAAATAAAGAACATGAAAATTGTAGTTTATTAACTTCAGAAGTAATTAGAAAGCATAGATCTAATGGATACAATTTCCTCCATATAGGACTCATTCAAGTGGCAATAAATCCACTTACAGTTAAAGGAGTAGATTCTTCGATACTATTATGCCTTAGAGATGCTAGATACAAAATTTATGTTCCTAGTATTTTAGGAATAATGGAATCTAGTCTCCATAATGGACCAGTTCATTTCAATTGTTTCCCAGATTTTACTTTAAGCCTTAGTGATCCAAATCTACTAAAAGTATTAACTTTAAATATTAAAACTGCAGGAGAAATAACCCAAATGTTAGAAGGATCTCATGCAATTGCCTTGATTTATAGAATATACTATAAAACAATGAAAACAAATTTAAATGTAAAAGCACTAAATAAATCCCCAAAAGATAAGACTATTTTGATCCAAAGTAGTACCGACAATGCTAATATACAAGTACCAAAAACAATATTCTGGAAAGATGTTAATCTCCCAAGCCAATGGATTTTAAATAATGAGATTCCTCAAAGACCAGTAACTAGTAGTTTCATGAATTTAGATAATATTAAACAATATTTAGACGGAACAGTTAGGATAAGTTTTGATGAAACAAGATTTAGAAAACCTCCCTTAGTCTTAGAAACTTGTCCGAGCACATCATCTTTTCCTTCCAGAATTGATAACATATCTAGAAGGGATAATGACCTAATAAGCAATACATCTCTACCTGAAACAAAAATATCAGGAACCACAGATCAAGGACAAGTAACTCATCCATTATATAAGAACAAAGAAAAAGAATCAGTAAGTGATCAAGAGATTGAAGATAATGAATCCATATCACAGTCTGATTTTCAAGCACCATTCCATCAATTAAGAGTCATTTCAAAAGAATTTAAAATAAATTGGGATACATTAACCAGTAATTTTAATTCTAAAGAAAATAAAAATTTAAGACATAAATTTAGAGAAGAAAACCCTGAATCTGAAAGAGAGAAAATAATACATAAATGGAAAAAATGGATAAAGAAAGAAAAAATTAATATGGATTTCTTTCCATGGTACAAAAAGTATTATAACAAATGTAATGTTATCACAAAAACCCAATGGACTAAAGAAGATAATACAAAAGTTAAATCCAGTCATCCTCCATTAGAAACTCTAAATATACAAGTTAAAAATACTTCAATAAAAGCCTCTCCATTCAAAGTACTTGAACCTGATAGTAAAATTGATGACAAAAAGGTAATTGAACAAAATAATTATACCAACCAATATTTAGTTTCACTCGGAAAACAACTAGACAAAATTGAAGAAAAAATTGAAACAAAAATTGAAGGAACAATTATTAAAAGAAAATCAGAAAAACCAATTTTACATTTGCCAGAAAATAGAGAAGGCTTAGGATTACCAAATAAGGATAAAGATTTAACCAGAAAAATTGACCAATTATTAAAACATGTATCTTCTACAAGTGGAACAAAAAATGTAACTACATTAAAAAAGGATAATGAACAAAGTGATCAAAGTGAATCTGATGATGAATCAATCATCCAAGAAATTGAAAACCAATTTAATAAATTAACTTTTAAAAAACCAAATCCTACTAGTAACACAAAAAATTGGTATACTAGGCCAACACCTCCAGACCTGCAATATGAAGAAAGAAATTTAAATAACCAATTTGCGGTTTCATCAAACAAAATGTATGAATGGAACATTGATGGTCTAAGTGAACAAGAATTAATCAATAAATTAAGTCATATGTCTATGGTGGCAAATATCTACCTAAATGCTTATCATGATTTAACCCAACCAGAAATAGTTGAACTCTTAGCCTCAGGATTCACAGGAACTCTTAGATCTTGGTGGGAAAAACACCTAACTGAGGACGCTAGAGAAGCCATAATCCATGCTGTACAGCTAGATGATGAGGGAAATCCCATTTATGATGAAGAAATTAATTATGGGCCTCCGGATGGTGTCAATACTTTAGTCTACACCATAATTAAGCATTTCATAGGAACTCCCAGCAATATAACTGAGAGACTCCATGACCAACTCAGTAACCTTACTTGCCCCACTCTTAGTGATTTTAGATGGTACAAAGATGTATTCACCTCTAGAGTCATGATGAGAGATGATAGTAACAAACCATTTTGGAAAGAAAAATTCGTAAATGGTTTGCCTAGCCTATTTGCCCATAAAATTCGAGAAGAATTAAGTAAGAATTTAGGTTATATAGATTACGATAACCTAACTTATGGTGACATAATAAGTCAAATACAAAAAACATGTTTAAAAATGTGCATAGACTTTAAATTAAGTAGGCAAGCTAATAAAGATAAAAATAAAGCCAAATATGAATTAGGAACATTTTGTGAACAATATGGATTACCACCAATAGCCCCATCCAGAAGAAAGAAACATGATAGGAAGGATAAAAAACATAAATCTCACAAAAAGAAAAGTAAGAGAAATAATCAAGAAGATTATTATAAGAAACCTTCCTCTAGTAAAAAGAAGAAATCAAATAAGAAGTTTGACAAAAGTAAAATAATCTGTCATAATTGTGGAACGAAAGGACATTATAAGAATGAATGTAGAGTCAAAGAAAAACTAAGTCAATTAAATGTACCTGAAGAAGAAGTAGAGCATATTCTTGAACTAATGAGGATTGAAAACCAATTTGAAGGTGAATCGTGGGGATCCAGTTTGCCTTCTCAAAGTTCAGAAGAATCAACTACTTATTCTAGTCAATCTGATAATGAAGCACCACAATTAGGGTGTAGTAACAATTGTACTAAAACCTGTTGCAATAAACAAATAAATGTATTAACGAAAATTCAAGAAGAAAATAATTTATTAATTGATTTAATAAGTAAAATATCTGACCCACAATTAAAAACTCAGTATATGAATCAACTAGAAAAATTATTAACAACTGAATCTAAAGCACAAAAATTACTTAAAAATAAAGAAAAACCCATTTTTAGTATCAACAAAACTTTAGAAAGATTTAAAAATCCAGTTAAAGAAGTAACACTCCCAGAACTAAATTTAGAAGTTAATAATTTAAAGAAAGAAATCTCTAAGTTAAAAAAGGAGATCCCTGAACTTAGGCAAGAAATAATTAAAAAACTTGAAGAAATTAATAAGTCAGATTTAAAAATCAATGACTCTTCTTCATCTAATGATAGTGAGGAAGATTCAGTCAATAAAAATATTGAAAAAGAAGAATCTGATAAAGAGGATCTTGATATTGAAGTGCAAAATTATTCTTTAAATACATTAAAAGATATAACTATTCAAAAATGGCACATAAATGTCACAATAATCATAAATAAAACATTTGTGTTAGAACTACCTGCTCTTTTAGATACTGGTGCAGATCTAAATTGCATTCAAGAAGGATTAGTTCCTACAATGTATTACCAAAAAACAAGCGAAAGACTAAGTTCAGCTAATGGTAGTAAAATGGAAATGAAGTATAAATTACCTAAAACACATATCTGTCAAGATGGAGTATGCTATAAAACATCCTTTGTCTTAATAAGAAACATGACAGATAAAGTCATTTTAGGATTACCATTTATATATTTATTATATCCATTTAATACTTCAAGTAAAGGTCTAGTAACCAAACATTTAGGACACAAAGTCACGTTTAACTTCACTACACAACCAAAAGAAAGAAATTTAAGAATAATAAAAGAACAGTCAATCTCAAAAAATTTAAACTTATTAAGTAATAAATCAAATCATTTAAAACATCTAAAAGATGAAATTAAATATAAAAAGATTGAAGAACGATTACAAGATACTAAATTACAGGCTAAGATCAAAGAATTTAATGAAATGCTTATAAAAGAAGTATGTTCTGATTTACCCCATGCTTTTTGGCATCGAAAAAAGCATATTGTAAGGCTTCCTTATGCTAAGGAATTTAAAGAACATTTAATTCCTACTAAGGCTAGGCCTATACAAATGAATCATGAACAAATGGAATTTTGTAAAAAAGAGATAAATGATTTAATACAAAAGAAAATCATAAGAAAAAGTAAATCACCATGGTCTTGCCCTGCTTTCTATGTCAATAAAAATGTTGAAATAGAAAGAGGATCCCCAAGACTAGTTATTAATTATAAACCATTAAACAAAATCTTGGAATGGATCAGGTATCCTTTACCTAATAAAAAAGATTTAATTAACAGGTTAGATCAGGCTTTAGTTTTTAGTAAATTTGATCTTAAGAGTGGTTTTTGGCAAATTCAAATCCATGAAGAAGATAGATATAAGACAGCTTTTACTACCCCTTTCGGCCATTACGAATGGAATGTAATGCCATTCGGCCTTAAGAATGCCCCTAGTGAATTCCAGAACATTATGAATGATATTCTAAATCTCTTTAGTCATTTGTCCATAGTCTACATAGATGACGTGCTTATCTTTTCAAAGTCAATAGAAGAGCACTGGAAACATCTAAATTCATTCTTTAAAACAATTAAGATAAATGGTCTAGTTTTATCTCCTACTAAATGTTGCCTATTCCAAACCAAAATTAGGTTTTTAGGGCATAACATTCAGTATAACCAAATTAGACCAATTGATAGAGCCATTCAATTTGCAGATAAATTCCCTGATGAAATATTAGATAAAAATCAATTACAAAGGTTCCTAGGATCCCTTAATTATATCAGTGATTTCTATAAAGATCTCCGCAAACAATGTAAGCCGTTATTTGAACGACTTCAAAATAATCCTCCTCCTTGGACAAAAGTCCATACCTCCATAGTCCAAGATATTAAAAAACATGTTAAGACTTTGCCTTGTCTTGGCATCTCTACTCCTTCTGCCTTTAAAATTGTCGAAACTGACGCCTCCGAGATTGGTTTTGGAGGAATCCTCAAGCAGAAATTAACTCCGAATTCCACTGAACAAATTGTACGTTTTCACTCTGGCGCGTGGGATAATACACAAGTAAATTATTCTACTATAAAAAAGGAAATTTTATCTTTAGTGCTTTATATTAATAAATTCCAAAGTGATTTGTTAAACAAAAGGTTTTTAATCAGAATAGATTGCAAATCTGCTAAATATGTTTTAGAAAAAGACGTTGAGAACATTGCCTCAAAACAAATTTTTGCTAGATGGCAATCATTATTAAGTATTTTTGATTTTGATATAGAATATATTAAAGGAAACGAAAACTTTATTCCAGATTTTCTCACAAGAGAATTTCTGTTAAATGCAGGAAGTTGATATGAGTACCACAGGCGGCAGAGGCCGCGGAAGAGGAAGGGGAAACAGTGGTAAACCGGCTTCGGGACCATGCATTCCCCCTTTCGATATTTGCGAACCATCAAATAAACCCCAAGGAACCATGGTTCCTTACCAAATTAACCCCACACCAGTAGTTAACCAATATACTGTGTTAGGACAAATTCCCCAACCAAAATCTTACAACCAAGCTTTAGCTAATAAACCAAATGCCAATGATCCTTACGACATTGAGCTTAAACCAAATCCTTTGAAACAAAGCCAACAAAGTTCTGGCCCAACTCCAAGCCCATATATAACCAAATATATCCAAAACCTGTTTTATGTTGAACCTCATATGACAGGAATAGATAACCCAGCCCAATTAGCCAAACAATTTTATCCACCAGGATGGCATTTCACCCCTGTCCATCCTAGTAAAACCCTCAAATACTATAACCGAATTTTAATAACTACAGATTCTATATTTGTCAAACCAATTTTTGACAGAAATAATCCATCTGTTGTTATTTTCCATTCCCTATATATTAAAAGAATAATGCTCATGGAAGAATGGGGAAGACACCCAGCTGAGTTAGTTCCTCTTGAAGGAACTGAAAAATTCTATTCTTACCATGATTATATCGAAGTATGGATGAAAATACTCCTATTTCAAAATGAGTCTTTCAACCATTCTTGGTTCATCCAATTTGACCAGAAATTTAAATGGTCTTTCCCTTGCTGGTTCATTCGTTGGTGGGATATGTTCGGCCTAAATATGGACATTCTCCCCAGACTTATTATCGATCAAGTGAATTGGTTTGAAAAAATTTGCCCAGAAATTGGTAATACTTACATGCCAATTTTAACCCTTTTTGCTTCTAGATATAAAGTCCCTTGGATTGTAAAATGGGAATTCCATTTAATAAAAAGCCCAGTAATTGAGCAATGGGTACAGACTTCAGGCACCTCTCAAGCACTTGTCAAACACCATGCCCCATTTGATATGTTTGCCAGACAAGTCTTTGTCAAATGGTGGGATAAATTTGATTTGTCAAGAATTGTTAATCAAGTGCAAAAAGAGTTTCCAGAAAATCCTAAACTCGAAATTTCCCAAGTCCCCATTCAAAATAGTCTCACAGTCCCATACCCAAATAAAACTCAAATTCCTGAGCCCAAACTCAAACAAAAGGAAGAAAGCCCAGTTGAATCCAAGTCAGAAAAATCAAAACCCAAAAAATCAAGCCCCACTCCTTCAGTAAAATCAAATAAAACTTTAGACATCAACAAGTGTTCAAGAGCTCAGTTAAAATTGCTCTTAGCCCAAGCATTGAGTTCAAAGTTATCAGAAAATGCTAGCGATTCAGATGAGGAAGAAGTTATAAAACCAGACGAATCAGATAGCAGAACTGTAACAGGAAAAGAAAAAATAAAAAATTGGTATGAGTCTACATTATTTCAAGATGATCAGGATCCATATGATATATAGTGTTTTCAGTCACTACTTGGACAAATTTCCAAGAAAAGCTAACACTAAATATATTATTGGAGTCTAGTCTATATTGAAATATGGTGACCCATTATTTGGCATCTGACAAAGTTCCAGACAGCCAGAATAAAGAGTTGAAGTTGCGGCCCCACCACTACACAAAGTTGTAAGAGTTGATGCTGCCTGTCGAAGATTTAGTCAAAAGCAAATCAATTAAAGAAAGATGCTCCCGTAATTGGCGCTCCCATGATTGAAGCTCCACTCCCACCTGCCATCCTCAGCTATAAATCAAGCAAAGGAACAAGGAGGAAGCAGAGTTTTATTTTCCGAAAAATATATTGTATCTCATATTTCAAATATTTGTAATCTTAGCCATTAGCACAATTGTGTGGAGCGATCTTCACAAAGTTGATTTCCATATCATTCAGTTGTAAGTAAATTTTAATTTTATTAAAGTTGTTTCAAAGTAAACAATTAAGTTTTATTATCTGTATTGTAATTGTTTCTAAGTAAACAATATAATTTATTATCTGTATTGTAATTGTTTCTAAGTAAACAATATAATTTTAAATAATTATTATTGTGATATATCCGTGCTACTCTTTATATTTTCATAAATTCTTTGATCTTCTTGACCTGCTTCCCTATAATATATTTTATTTATATATATATATATATATCTAAATTAGAATAGAATTTTATTTATATATATATTTATATAATATGTCGTAATCGGTGTAAAATATTATGTCTAACCATTCAATCTTTTTAAGATTGAAAAATTATGGCCCTTGGTTAATTTTTGTGCTTTTCTTAAGAGTGGATACATGATTTGGAAAGGTATTGGTTTATCTCTCAATCACCGTGTTTTTCTAATCGGATTTTGTATGATTTTATGTGGTAGACTATGTATCTTATGATCTTTTGGGCATTGAAAAGGTTTAGGGGTTTCAATTGTGCAAATGATAAATGAAATACAATGATGAATTGAAATATTATGCACATTTCTACAAAGAAGCGTATATCCACATCCAGCTCACCATCGTAAATGCTCCTAACGCATATCTCTACAAAGAAGTATCCACATGTAGAGAAGATGTCGCTGTTGATGAACCTAACAGTGAAATTAATGCTAGTAACCTCAAAGGTCAAGAGATATTGGAGAATATATATATATGATAGACCAATACATATATATATATCTATATATATGTTTTAGTAAAATTCTAAACAATCAGGAATTCCATCCATTTTCTTACCATAAAAATCTCAACTAAAGAATTTGAAATCAATTGAACAGGCAGATTCACATCTTTTACGCTTAACCGACATAGTTCCCTATTCTTGGAGCAAACCTCAAAAGTCTCAAAAATATTTTTTTATTAAAGGATAAAGAAAATGCAAGAGTAAGTGAAGGACAGATGGCGCACTTTGGTATGGTGAAAATTAAGAGAATATTTTTTTTGTTCTTTTGCATTCACCAATTTAGTTAACTTCCATTTCCAAACGTGCCTAAATGTGTGAACTTGCCCAATTTTCCCATACCTAAATTGTGAGACAACTTAATAAATGGTCCAACTGTATTGTTTTTGCATTTGGAACGTTCTTACAGATCGACCACAAAAATAGACTGTTAGTAAAAGAATTACAACTCATACTTTACAAACAAAATATTCGAATACTTCTTAACAAATCAGTCAATTCTCGTTGTTAAAAATGGCCCAACCTTATCACTCTATTCATTGAAACTATGAGGAATCAGTGGTAGTGAAAATAATAGGTTCCCAACCAATGACAAATTGATTGGATTTATAATAGTTGGATTACTTGTAGCACGTTCAATAATGTCTACATCTATATATATATCTCATAGTAATAAATACGGGTCGTTATATAATAACATGGAAAATGTAAAAAAAAATAAATAATTAATTTAGGTGAGAAGATGGAAAAATGTGGTGAGATTAACTCTTATTTCAATTTTTTGACTTCTTCCATGGAAAAAATTTCTTTTAGTGATGGTGAAGAAAAAACTTTCACAAAATATTAAAGGAAGGAGGACATACTCACAAACTGAGTGTGAGGTGGAGAGTATCTTACCACATCTTTAAATTTATTTTTCCTCTTCTCACCTAAATTAATTATTTTTCTTTTTATTTTCATTTTGCTATCAAACGGAGCTTACAAATTTTATATTTTCAATGGAAAATTAATCATCTATTAGACATATTATTTTTCGATAATATATATATATATATATAGGCTATTCTGACATAATTCGTCACTAAAATACGTACAAACTCATATGTTACATTTCATCATGTAATTATGATATTAATTAGAATTACTATTAACCATAGATGTTTAAATTAATCCCTAAAATGAAAGTGATAAAGTTTTCTACGAGAGTTATGACAAATCTAAAATTTTAAGTAAATTCCGTTTCTAACCTTTTATTTCGTTATTCTTTCTGTGCAAAACTTCTAGTGATCTAAAATTGCAACTTCACTGCATCCTAAAACTACAAAAAGTAACAATATACACAGAAAGAAAAAGTCAACACAATTATTATAAAATGTAAATTTGTTATATTCATTTTGGGTGTGAACTTACTCTATTTTCTCAAACCTAATTAATGAGACAACTGAATAAATGGTCCAACCAAATTTTTAACAACTCCATCAACCAACCCTAATTGGCAAATGAGCCAACCTTATCAGTCTATTTCTGAAAACTTATTTGCTTATAATTATATTACGTCCCCAACCAAATCATAAATAGGTTGGATTTATCCTTACAAGGATTCTAGTTTGGTCCATTACAAAAAAATATGTAGCTTTTCCACCCCTACCCTCCCCCCCCCCCCCCTTTCCTTTTTGCTTACATATTCATGTCTGATACATAATGAGTGATAGCAAAAATGCTACGATCTGCGAAATAATGTTGACAATCCAGTGGCGGAGCCAGAAATAAATTTGAGGCGGGGCCAATTTTTTTTAAGCCAAATTAAACTTAATAATTATGTTACTACGCTAAATTTTTACTAAAATATTTCTCCCTTCTATTTTGATACTTTGGAAAAGTTAAAAATGATATACTAAAATTAATTATATATTTTAAAATATTTTTATCAACTCAATATCCAACCTACTATAACCAACAAACACTTATATTAATCTAAATATTAATTTATCAAATAACAATCTAATAAGAAAATTAACCTCAATAATCAAATTTAATATCAATACTTAACAATCTAAGAAGCAAATCAACATTAATAAATAATAACCAACAAACAAATATATTGATAATCTAAAAAGCAAATCAACATTAAAACACATAATTCTTAATATTTAAAATTTTAAAACAAAATGTATAAGATTATAAAAAAAAATTAACCTAAAATAACAAAACAAATGAAGAATAAAAATAGAAAGAAAAGCTACTGTCTTAATTGTTACTACCAAAATAAAATGAAGAATGTGTTTAAAAAAAAACAAATAGCAGTGAAAACTAGAGAAAAAAGGGGAGAAAAAGGAAAAACAGCTACACGTCGCCTTTCCCTCCTTTAACTTGAAACATATAACTAGATATATATTACAAACACCTACCCTGTACTTGTTAAGCGGCTTACACGAAACCCCCCGCCCACAACACTCCTGACCAATATTTGCCTTGCTTAATTTATATTACATCGCTTGCCCCTGAATTTGTAAGCGTAATCGCAGAAAGCCCCCTTCCTCAAAACTACACAATAGCCCTAATCTTTCCCCACTCACACAAAGACCCCCACACTCTCTAAATATTTTCCAAAAGTCTAGGTAGGGCCATGGCCCCTCCTAGACCTCACGCCCCTCCGCCCCTGTGACAATCTATAGCTCGTCCACACAAAAACGAGACTCTCGTTTATTTGTATTTTTTTCCCTTATCAACATGTGATGATTATTATTAAATAATATAATTATTTGTTAGAAGGCATAAAATGTTAATATATATATATATATTAATTAGTGACAATTGTTGACTCAAACCATTGTTTCACATTAATATATATATACCTCAACATGGGTTTATAAGATGAGGAGTATCACAAAGCCCCACACCTATGGCCAAAGGTGTTTAATTTTGGGACAATATTAAACAAGTGGAGTCAAGAAGGACTCGATGGAGTCTAAGGTAGTGAGTTGCTACGAAAATCTTCTGGATACCCGCAGTCAGTGGAGCCTATAGTGGAATTGCTACAACTTACATACACCAGTGCATTGTACTAAGTGGTTGTGCAGGTTCTTCAGGTAATGTGAAATTGGTGTACCTCAAGACGTTACATTTACAAAGTGAACAATTATACGGTTAGTGTTGAGTAGTAATTTGCATGGATTTAGTCTAAAGGTGGAGACAAGGTGAACCAATGGTGTAAGTCCAAGGTAGAGTCAAAGGTTGACTGGTTTAATCCAAGAATAAAATTATTAAAAATAGTTGTCTCAAATAATTGTCCCATATTAAAAAAAAAATTATTAAATACTACATAGGTTTAGAAGATGGGCATGTATATTAAAGAAACCTTTAAGAGAAAACACCACTCCTACATAGGTTTAGAGTAATATTATTACTAAGGTCCAGCTAGTTTTGAGCTCAGGAAAAGGGGCCCAACCTCACAATAGGCACCCCACATGCACTATGACTGTCATAATCAAAATTTATTCAAGCCAGTTCTTCAGCACATGGAAAGGAGGCCTACCCCATTGTCATAATCACAACTTATTCAAACCGGTAATTACCTCCGTGCATATTCCTTGGGGTTTGGGAGTCTAATACCTCGCTTTTTAGAATTTTTTGTCTTGTCCTTGCATAATAGTTAAGAGTGATATTATTATTAAAACAATTATACTTATTGTTAGAATAATTTATAATTTTAAAAAATACATTATACAATTTTTCAAAAAAATATATTATATTTTGATAACAACATAATAATATTAATTAATTAGCAATATTAATAGCCATAATTAAATTACATTTTTTAAAAAAAAAATTATGTTTATGATACATAACTACCACAGATTCAATACAAATTATTAGTTCATTATTCAAAAAAATGCTAAAGATATAAAATTATCTTGTAGTTCAAGAGGTATGAGTTCAAAATCCCCATCTACTCGTCATAATATTTGTTCCAACAACCTCTATCAAGAGGTATATGAGTTCAAAATCCCCATCTACTTGTCATTATATTAATTTGTTCCAACACCCTCTATCCCTATCTCATTTACATCTCTTTCAAAAGTAGTAAATTCACAAGTTAAAGTAGGTGGAGTTAAGAACGAGTTGATGGAGCCTTAGGTGGTGTCAAGAAGGACTAGATGGAATTTAAGGTAGTGAGTTGCTACGAAAATCTTTTGGGTAGCTGTAGTCGGTGGAGCTTATTCAAACCAGTTCTTCAGCACATGGAAAGGAGCTAGGGCAACCCCAATGTCATAATCACAACTTATTCAAACCGGTAATTACCTCCGTGCATATTCCTTGGGGTTTGGGAGTCTAATACCTCGCTTTTTAGAAAAAAAAATGTCCTTGCATAATAATTAAGAGTGATATTATTATTAAAATAATAATATAACAGTATTGATTGTTAACATAATAGTACTGACTTATTATTATTATTATTATTAAGGAAAACAAAAATTTCATTAAGTTTATATGATATTTTTTTATTTCACTAAATGGATGGATAAAAAGAAAATAAATTTACCAACAATTATCCGAAATTATTAAGATTTAACATATTGAAAAATAATATAATGGGTTACATGGCAGAATAAGATAATCATATCATATGAAAGACATTTTTAAAAAAATACTTAACATAACCTAAAGGCTCTTGCTCATTTATTTTTAGCAATTACTATTACTATATCAAAGAAAAATTCGAAAGAAAACATGAACATTCTAAATTCAAGTTTTACCAATTGCAGGTGCAACAGTTTTCTCCGGCCTATTAATGTAATAATAATAATTTTTTTTAATTATTATTAGGGTACACACAAATCTCATTAAATTTATATGATATGATATGATATATTTTTTTATTTCACTATATGGATAGATATTATTCAAATATAATCAGATAATAAAGTATTAACCAATAATAACTGGTTCATTTCACTAAATCAATTATAAACATTTCATTTGTTAAATATTTCAAATATGAAAAGATTTTTGTTAAGATAATTTACATTTTTTTGATATATATATATATAATTAAATTAATGTAAAATACATTTTAGTGGGAGTTGAAAATATATAAACAATCTAATTTTATAAATAAATATTTAATTTAATGGATAAAGCTATCTTAAGAATTTTGGTATGTTTTAAACACTATCATATTCATTGGTGAATTAAACATAAAACCCATTATTATCATTTATATTATAAATATGACACAATAATTCTGTGTTATTAGATCAAAACATAAACATCCATATTAAATCTTGGCCGAATATAAAAAGTTCTACTATATCAAGACTAATCTGATTTATTAATAGATATTTAAAGTAAAAGTTATTAAAATAAGTTATGTTGTAAAATCTATTACATCTAAGGTAATAAAATTCACAATAAAGTCTTAAAATCTATGGCTAGATGGCGTCATCTATTATACTCTACTGTAGAATACAATAGAATTTTTTTGAAACACTTTTGACAAATCCTCTAGATTCTTTCAAATATTTTGGATATATTTATGCAATGATTTTTGAAAAAACGGATGATGCTTTAATTTAATTTAATTTTTTTGGGTACAAGGATACTATGTAAAACAAACTTAATGTTTTTTTAATTTGTACATAATTGAAAGTAGCTAATAACTATTATATGAGTTAAACGCAAAAGCAGATGCCCAACTAAATAATTTTCCGAAATATATATTTGCATAAGTTTATTACAAAAGCATATAATAAGAACACAATATAATATTCAAATATTGGTTTTAAAATTTGTGTACAATTTTATATTTACAATAAATCTTGTTTTATAGATATTGTTTTGTAGCTTTTACAAACATAAATTTCATTAAATTGTGATTTTTGAATTTAAGAAAATCACAATAATTCTTGTTTTGTGTGTTACTTGAAATTGTATTGACTTGATAATTCAATGTAAGGGGAAATTTATCACTTCTAAAATTTATAATATTTAAATATGGCTGTGCTTATGGTTTACTTGTTTATTCTTTATGTACACACAGAACTCTAGTAGGATTCGCGCAATCTAACCAAATCCGGGCAATTACAAATAATCAGCAAGACTCCATATTCAAAATAACAAAGGAAAAAAGCGGTAATCATAAAATGGAATTAAAATCACAAAGCAATTTATAATCCGTAGTGGTTATGCATGTGGAAACAAGAAGATACACAATCATTGTTAGAGTAAACAGTTTAAATGGTTACTAAACTTTTGATTGAGTACCATTTTGACCATCAAACTTTAAAACGAATCAATTTGGCCATCAAACTTTGGAGTGAATACCACTTTGGTCATTTCTTCCAATTTCACTAGCAAAGCACATAACTTTATTTAAGCTTATTTTACTTATTTTGGTTATAAAATAGCCTAAGTTGCACTATTTGTTAAAAATATTGATATGTTTTATATACTGTGTGTGTTTCATTTTGGCGAGAATTATCGGAGAGAAATGTCGTTGCAATATGACCAAAATGACCTTATACAAAGTCATGTGTAACACAAATGCATTAATTTTAATAACTAAATTAGATGGAATGATCAAAGTGATACTTACTCTAAAGTTGAATGACCAAAGAATTGGACGGAATTGTCAAAGTAGTACTCATTCCAAAGTTGGATGACTAAAGTAGTTCGTTTTGAAATTTGATGGTTAAGCTGGTATTAATTAGATTGAAAATTTATTGACCATTTAGACTGTTTATTCTCATCGTTATGCTAAAAAAATCAATGAAAAACATATTTTAAGTAAATGAATTTCAATACAAATTAATAATAATATAATACAGCATTTCTGATAAAAAAATTCACACCTAAATATATCACGTATTTTATTTTTGGCTACAAAACCAATCCCTCCCACCGTATACACGTGATAAAAAGACTGAACTAAATTTTCCTACAAATGCAAACTGTGTTTATCACGTGAATTTTGGGACCACGTACAAGTTGGAACATTATGAAAAAACTAAACTAATTAAATAAATATACGGAAACTAGTTATGGGGTGAGTCAGTGATGGACCTAGGGGGGCGAGGGGGGGCCATTACCACCCCATTTTTTTTAAAAATAGATTAGATATAGTAAAAATTTTGTATTTATGAAAGAATTATAAATGCTCGTCCCCTCAAATTATTTTGAAAAGATTAAGTATGGCCCTTCAATTATTTATATCCAAATTATATATATTGACGTATTATATATGTTATATTTTTGCGTTAACTTGCTTTATTATTTGATGGTAAAATTTAGTTTGAATATTTTTTGTGATAATTATTTTTTGCCATCGGTTCATTTATATTCTTGTCCCCCCCAACCTAAAATCCTTGCTCCGTCCCTGGGGTGAGTACCTGTACCCACGCTCATATTGCCATGCAAAACCCTATATATAGGGGAGTGAGATAACAAGTTTGAGGCACTGAGAGCTAATTGAAGCAAAGTAATTCATTCATTCATAAATAAATAAATATCAATTTTAGCCATGCCATCAATTCCAGCCACTGCCATTGAACCTGTTTGTGCACTTAGCCGTGATCGTTTCCCCAGGGGTTTCACCTTTGGTTCAGCTACCTCTGCTTTTCAGGTATATATACAATATATTAAGCCTGGGTATAAATTTTAGTGTGTAAATAAAATTACTAAATTATTCCAATCACGCTAGTATTTATTATAAAATAATACTAAATGCAAGCTACTGTGTGTATATATATATTTTTATATGAAGAGTTAATAAGTATCATATTACACATACGTATGGTGCGCCCCAAGACTAGTGTGTGTATATATATATCAGTCTCATTTTAATAAATACATTCTTTTCCTTAACAAATAAACGCTGTGTATTTTAAAGGAATGCATGAACTTTTTGACAATATTTCATGGAGAGATTTTCCGTAAAATGGAGTTATTTATTATATTTTACTCGCATTAAATTTGATCACTTTTTTATTTTCATCTATGAAATTTATTCCGATTTGTTTCTTGGACAGAAAATAAAAGATATCAACATGACACATGTTATTTTCCGTTTAAGAACTAAATAGTATGTTAGATTTTGAACTAAATTGACCATGTGATCAAACTTTAAGGATATGGGTGTGGCAGAAAATAAATTTCATGAACAAAAGTAAAAAAGCGATCAACTTTTATGGGGGTAAAATTAAATATAAATAACTCCGTACAGCGAGTAGATCATCTCCACAAAATTTTATCATTAAATTCAATCTAAAAATAGATGTATGAAACATTTTATATATGTACATACAAATAATAAAAAAAATGTATGGGATGGCTCTATTATCGGTAATAATATTGTTACTGTCAGAAAATGTGCAAATGTTAAAAAAAGGATACAAAGTTCATGCTCATACTCTGCGGGTCTTATAACTCACACGATGTGCAGGCATTCTACAATTTTTATTATTATAATAATATGTACCTATTTTAAAAAAATAAATTGGATATAATAACATCGATAAAGATGTTCATAATTAGATGGTTTCTTTCAAAAAGATTAGATTGTTTAAAATTGTGGTTCAAATTGTACAACTATTTAAAATATGAATTCTCGTAAAATTTTGTTGAAATATAATGGCATACGCATTGCACTTTAGACAATAATTAACTTAATTAATTGGGAATAAAATGTCAATGAAGGTAATTTTACTTGACAGTTCAAGTTTTTATTCTTATTTTGTAATGTAACTGGAAAAAAGTGTAATATTTAAGGGGTACAATTTTGACCAAAAAAAAGGAGAAAATGGTTGAATACATCCAATCTTATGGCAATTTTCAATTTTCATTGAGAATTCTTTTTTACTATATAAAAAGTTCACTATGATGACTCCCTCTGTTTTACTAGAGAGCCAACTATCCAGTATTTTCACAACATGCTAATTTAAGTATAATTAATAATAAAATAAAATAATATATATATATATATGTATATATACATTTTTGTACTTCTTATTGTGATTTTGATCTACAAAGAAAATGTGACTTTTCATCTGGCATGTTACAAAAACAAAAACGTATTATTAATTGGGATTAGGAATTATATTTTGGATTCCTCACATATATAATCACAGTATTTATTTTAGTTAATTTTTTTTTACTTTACAATAATACTTTAATTACTAGCCAAACCATATTTGCTTTGATAATAAATTTGTCCTATGTGTTGCATACATTCGTGCTCGAATAATCTGTTATGCTTTTTGCCTTTCAGTGCGAAGGTGCCACTAATGAAGATGGTAGAGGTCCAAGTATATGGGATTCTTATTGTACTAAAAAAGGTCTCTCTCTCTCTCTCTCTCTCTCTCTCTCTCTCTCTTCGCGTTCTTGTTTTGATTTTATTTTATAAATGCCAAGAAAAAACCTTTTTAGGTGTTACAAAAGTTTATTTATAGCACTATTGCATGTCAAGCAAATATTACAACAAGAATTTGTCACTTTTATAACTTCTTATAAAAGTAATAAAAGTACACGTGCCGGTTTTTCTGTGGTAAAAAAAATGTCATAAATTCAAGAGACAAAATATATCAAGATCAAACTTTGAATAACGGACAATATTTTTCTTTTCCTTGCTATGGTATATGCTCCGAAATTCAAGGAAGGGGGAACTTCATATTGAATTTTGAGTGGTACAATTTTTTTAATTTTGCATTCTCTCAATTAAATGGCAGGATTGTTGCTGGGGAATGCTATTGACCAATATCATCGATACAAGGAGGACGTAGCTTTGATGAAGTGGATGGGTTTAGACGCTTACAGATTTTCAATCTCGTGGTCCAGAATATTGCCAAGTAATAAGTTACTTTGTTCCTATATTTTCGTCAACACTCGATGCGAGTGCTATTTGCGTATAAGTAGTTAAAAAGAAACAGAAGTTATAAGTTATAAGTAGCGCAATGGTTGAGAGTCTTATTATTTTTCATGATTCAAAACTCATTACTTACGCTACAACTGAAACCTTTATTTGTAATATAAAAACTCGGGAGGGCAAAATTGAAAATCTAAAACAAAATCTAAAAACAAGTACAAAATCTTTCGTGATGTTAATCTATTTTATTTTCTCAATAATGTAATTATCAGATGGGAAAAAGAGTGGAGGTGTGAATGCTGCAGGAATAAAATATTACAATGACCTCATTGATGAGCTGCACAAAAATGGTATAGTACTCTACTATCTTTGCTTTCATGCGTAAAAATATACCATGAAAAGGTTTAATTATAAATTGAGAAATCATGAATCCGAGAAAATGATAATAGTTAACGTAAAATTTTCTAATTAATCTTATCTAGGTTGCACCTACGCCTATATGTACGTATATCGTATGAACAATTTTTTTCTGTTATCACAGGTATTGAACCTTACGTGACTCTCTTTCACTGGGATGTTCCCGAAGCTCTAGATGAAAAATATGGTGGCTTTCTAAGTCCTAAAATTGTGTAAGTAGCTGTCTAATTTTATTATCATTTTAATTAGAGGATTCAATTGTATGCACTTATATTCCGAAATTCATTGACTTGAGCACAAACTTTGTTTGATTTTTTTCTTATCAGTTATGATTCATTACTTCGTTTTAAACAGAGAGGATTTTAAAGATTTCGCGGATATTTGCTTCATGGAGTTTGGAAACAAAGTAAAACACTGGATTACTCTTAATGAGCCCTGGAGTTTTAGCGAAGGAGGGTACGCAACGGGTACACTTGCCCCCGGTCACGGTGATACTTCAGACACATCAATTTCCGCTGAAAGAACACCTGAAATTATAAAACTCTTTCTTGCACCATCTGCGCATTCTTTCAATCTAGTACGTCCTCACAAATTCGGAAATACAGCAATAGAGCCATATTTAGCGACGCACTACCAACTTCTTGCTCACGCAGAAGTTGTAAACTTGTACAGAACCAAGTATAAGGTGAAAATTTGTGTTAATATTTCACAATATACTAATATTTAGCTACGTTGAGATTTTATTTATTTAATTTTTTTTTGGTTTGCGATAGGAGGACCAAAAAGGAGATATTGGGCTTGCTCTTAATTTAGTGTGGGTTAAACCTTTGGATCCAAACTCCAAAAAGGACAAGGAAGCGAAAGGGCGAGCCCTTGATTTTATGTTCAATTGGTGAGTATTTGAACCAGAGCAATATATATATATAAAACAAACCACTTTAGCAAACGAATGTGTCCCTACTAACCACAATATTAGTTATGATTTTATTATGATTTCCTTCCACTGTCGTATATTTTGAAATACATTATCCAAAAAATGTGTACATATATATGATTCCGGAACTAGTATGGACCATTGCATACGTACTGGGACTTTTGGCGACAATTTTATATCACTAAAACATTGGGGAAATGTTTTTAGCGTTGAAAAATTGTAGCTAAAGATCCAATGCGTATGCACCGGCCCACGCCAAATCCTGGTTGTATGTATATATATATATTACTTGACTATTTTTGCAATTTCAGGTTTTTAGATCCAGTATTATACGGTCATTATCCTGCTCCCGTGCAAGAGGTAATGAAGAAACGCGGTCTTCCGTCGTTTACACAACAGGAATCCAAAATGTTGACTAAATCATTGGATTTTCTGGGAATAAATTACTACACTGCTAGTTATGTGCGTGATGCATCAGATGTCATAATTCCAGGAGGAAAAGAAAGTTACATTACGGATTCAAAGGTTGAATATCCTCCTAAATTTCTTCTTGGTGATGATTGGGGTGCTACTAATTGGCTTAAAGTATATCCAGAAGGAATTAAGGACACTTTGTGTTATGTCAAGGCCAAATATGGAGGTCCCATTTACATCACAGAAAATGGTAATGCACAAATTCATTGTGTTCTTTATTTTTTATATATTAATCAACAAAGTTTAATCTAAGGGTGGCAATTTATGAAAGGACACGATAACATGATTTGAACTTAATAGGGTTGAGTTCAAACAAGTTGGTGTCAAAATTGGGTCAAGCAAATTAACATGATCAATAAATGAGTCGGGTTAGGGTCCACCAGTGTAACACAAAAATAACACGTTTAAATTTAACGTGTAATCCAAGTAACACTAACCCGTATAACAATATTCGCTTAAGAAATATTATTATAGTTAAAGAAAACACTAAACCTCAACGTAAATACTCTTACTTTTTCTTATAAATATGTTAACCTTACATTATGATTCATTATAATTTGATGGTATGTAATTTAAAGATATTTTTTTTGGTGTGATGTAATTTATTTAAAATGAATTTTAATAATTTAGTAAACGGGTTATAAGTGTCAACCCATGTAACACGACACGAATTCACATAACACGGCACGATTGCCAGCCTAGCTAGTTTAATCGCACACGGCACACATAAATAAAATATTACTAATTAATTAAAGATAATTGAATTTGACGAAAACAAATACATCTTTCCAAAATTAGGAGGCAACTATATTCTTTTGAAACTTTTCAAATTAATTTCCCAAATTAGTTTATTTCGATGAGAAGTGTGGGAAATTCAGCTCAAAGTTGTTCCACGTGTGAGAGGGTATGTTGCGACTATAAATCTAACATCGATAATTCGAAGTCTCACATAGCAATATAAAAAGAATAATAGGCTACTTCACCACCATTTAACCCCTGTATTTAATATTATTTAATGCAGTAATTATTAACAATTCTTTGTTTGATTTTGAAGGGTATGGTGAGATGAATGATGACACTTTAAAACCTCATGAAGCCTTTAACGATGAAAAGAGGGTTTCCTACCACCATCAACACCTTTGTTATGTGGTTCAAGCCATTAATCAGTAAGTGTTTTAAATTAGTAGTCTCAATTTTTATTTTTATTTTAAATATCTACAAGTAATAATTTGATTTCTTATAATTATCATAGTTCTTGACATTTTACTAGGTTGATATTAGATTCCATTTAGATATATAGTGGGGAAAGGAAATAAATGCATTAATTTGTAGAAAATGAAATGGAATGCAAAAGAAAGAAATAAAAGGATTGTATTTAGCTTTGTTTGGATATATAATTATGGAAGGAAAAGAATGAAAACAACTTTGTTTGAAGAAGAAAAGAAAAATAAAATGAAAGGAATATATAAATACAAATATATATATATATATATATATTTCTTCCTTGTCTAAGAAGTGATCATTAATCCTCCATTTTCCTTCCCATTCTTTCAATCTACATAGATTGTTAGAGAAAGTGGAAATATTAATAAGGAAATTCCAAAATTTTAAATCGTAGAAAAAAAAATGAAGGATAGAAAAAGACAACTTAAAAGTGAAAATTGGGTATATATTTTATGCTTTCAATTATTAGGTACTATCACATATTATCGAGCCTCAAACACTTAAATTTGTGTTTTTCATCTCTTTGTAAATTTGTATTACACTTTGACCTCTGTATGTTGTTTTAAATTATTTATTGCAGGCACGAAGTCGACGTTAAGGGATACTTTTCCTGGTCATTGATGGACAATTTCGAATGGTCTGCTGGCTTTACAACTCGTTTTGGCAATATCTTTATTGATTTTAAAGATAATTTGAAGCGGTACCCTAAATTTTCTGCACATTGGTTCAAATTTATCCTCCGTAAAATTAGCACGAGCTCGGGTGGGCTTATTTCCGCAAATACTAGCCTAACTCGTTCCCTATATATGATCGAAAATGGATTTGTGGAAGAAGGAAAGAAGGATCTGGAATCCGATGTGAATTCCGACCAGGCACTTAGATCCGTGGAAGAAGGAAAGAAGGATCCGGGATCCGATGTGAACTCTGACCAGGCACTTGGATCGAAGAAGGAAAGAAGGATCCAGGATTCGATGTGAACTCTGACCCGGCACTTAGATCTTTGGTTGACCCGATAAATGCTGCCTAAAATCAAATATCAATATGTGTGTTACAATAAAATAAGGCCTTGTGCCTTTTAATTTGTGTGTGAGAAAATAAAATTAAGGTTTGTTTTAATTGCATATGCATCGGGTTATATGCCTCGTGCAATGTAAGTGTTATGATGTGGTTGTATCTTTAAATAATAGTTTGTATTTACAATAAAAGTCTCAAAACAACACTACCTGATAACAGGTCTTAAGAGACTGACTTTTACAGTCGCTTAAGACCTCTTCTCCGTCTCTTAAGTCTTAAGCGACTAACTGTAAGTCGCTTAACTATTGTCGCATAAACCTAGTGGCTGTAGTTCTTAAGCGACTAATAAATATGGGTCCGTCTCTTAGGAAACTCTTAAGCCACGAACCCAAACTCCGTCTCTTAAGGCTTAGGTGACTAAAGGAAATAGCTTAGTCGCTTAAGCTGGACTAGATTAAGAGACTGACAAAGCCATTGTTAGTCGCTTAAGCTAGTCCAGCTTAAACGACTGACAATGGCTTTGTTAGTCTCTTAAGCTAGTCTAGCTTAAGCGGCTAACAATGGCTTTTTCAGTCTCTTAAGCTTGGCAAGCTTAAGAGACTAACAATGGCTTTGTCAATCTCTTAAGCTAGGCCATCTTAAGCGACTAACAAGGCTTTCTCAGTCTCTTAAACTAGGTCACTTAAGAGACTGACAAAGCCTTGTCAGTCACTTAAGAGACTGACAAAGCCTTGTCAGTTACTTAAGCTGGCCACTTAAGCGACTGACAATTGCTATGTTAGTTGCTTAAGTGAAGAAGTACCATTCCACAAGCATGTACAATTCAAGCAACTTGCAAATTTGGAGAACCTTCAATTCAAATCAATTCACACCTATAATTCAAACCAATTCACAGCCAAAATTTTAATTCAAACCAATACGATTTCAACAACAAGTGTTCACATAGAAAGTTAACACAAATACAAGTGTATAATTCACAAACAACATACAAACATTAAATATAGTTTACTTAAAACATTAAAAACTTGTTCACGAAAAATACAAGTCTAATAACAAAAGTCGCGAAAATACAAATTTAGTTAAATAAACAAGTTCATCTCTAATTGGTATTCGAACCAGTCGCCGCCTCATGGGTCTCTTTAAGTTGCCTCTCCATCTCATGAATACCTGCATATTGTCCTCCAAGCTGGCAAATGCTCTCCTTTGCTGGCTTGAGCGCTGCATCAAGGACAATCGCAGCTCATTGTTGTCCTCGATTTGACTCAGCTCTTTGGATTTGCTACTCGGCTTCGGAGGCATCGTCAAATCCTGAAAAAGTTCTTATGTATCTTAAATATCTTGAATGACAATTAATATCACAGAAGAAAATAAGTTGCATTTTTGTCTATATCAAAGTTAAAATAAGACAAATCAATTCAACAGGATAAAAGACCAAATGCAATTTACAAGCTTGATATAAACATGTTCACAAAGATAAGGATGCGCACATAAATATAATTATAAGCAGGGTCACACAAACATAATTGAAATAAGAATAAAATTAAGTAGATACTCAATAGGGTACTCTCCTCTACCTTAAATCAAATATAAGTCGTCGACTGCGAACTCTTCCATTTTGTTTTTCTTTTTCTCTTATCTTTTCCTCTTATATTTTCTCTCTGTCTCTTGGCAAGAAAGAGCTTTGTCCCATTCTATTATTTTTTTTCTCCTTCTTTCTTTCACTCATTCCTGTAGCCTTGTTTTCTCTCTCCCTTCGATTAATTCCTTTTTCCTAGGTAATCTCTCTCAATTTCAATTTGCTTTTCCTCTCCACCCTTTTTTCCCTCTTTTTTTCCTCTAATTATTCTTAAATAAATAATGATTTAGGTTCTCGAATTTTCTAAGATTAATTAGAACAATAAAAATAAAAGAAATAAATTAAATTGTTAATAATTAATAATAATATTTTAAAACTAAGGTTTGCTCATATATATACTTATATGGAAGGAAGCAATTACACATCTCCTTCACCACTAAATGCCTTTGAAAAAAAAAATATATCTTAAACATTCAGTAACCGAGTACCAAAAATTTATCTATTTTAGGTTATGAATATTTGTCCTTACCTTTTTAGTAATTTTAGTTCTTCACTCATCTAGTCAAAAAATTTATAGATATATATATTTTTCTTTTTATAAATAGTGCACGTAGTATAACATAATAGTTGACTTGTTGCTCATAGATTTGAGAAGTTCATAAATATACCCACATAAAAGGAATCATAAAACCATTTTATGATTAGAAAACACAAACGTTAAGAATCAAAATTCACTTGCACATAAAATTAATAAGTTTCATAATAATTTGAGAGTAAAACAGCAATGTTGCAATCCATATAACGCAACACCACTCAAAAGGAATGACTCGACCAAGGTTGGGGTGCTTATCATATAATCTTTCTATCTCAAATTAATAGCCATTGAGGATAAAGCAATAGGTAATTAAGGTCCCAGTCCCAAAGGACTGCATTTTCCCAATTGAGATAAGGTCTGTTTGGAAAAGCATGGAGGAGTGTCAAAATAAATTTTCACTTACTAACATAACTATGAGAAAGACTTGTGGAAGGAATAGATTGAATACACATCTATGTACCAAACATTTCATATAATTATTATTTATATATATGTGTGTGAGATTTCATAACTACGTCACACTACTTAATAACTTTCAGAAATTAAGGCCAAGATTTAAAAACACATAACTTCACCATACAAGTTCCAAATTGAACTCATGAACCATGCATAGAAAGGTATGGAAGTCTACTTTCATTTGGAAGTAGTTTCAGTAGGAAATTCCAAGTATTCTAAGAGTTATGACCAAAATAGTGTGTGTTGTCCAGAAACTTCATCCTGAACATGTACCAACTTTAATGAAAAAACTGTATTAATTAGCATACAATTAGACATTCTACCATACATTTCCAAAGAGGTCTATATGTCTACTTTATAATGCACTTTACGATGCATCAAACAAAGTTTTGTACAATTATTTATCGCAACTTTTGTACAGCAGCACGAATCTTCCATAACACAACAATTTCATGTTTTCTAACTACTTGTTCCACATTTACAACCCAAAACTATCAACCAATATCAAGAGGGTTTCCTAAATTATACAATCAGTAATGAAAGATAAAGAGGAAAATGGAAAGGGAAGTACCTACCTACTTCTTAATCTCCATGCCGATGGCTAGCTTAGTGATTTTCCAAACTTGGTCTACTTCTTTGAATTTGCGAAAATCTCCAAATTGGAGACTAGAGCAAAATAACGGCTACTGTCTCATTAGCACTCCTATCATAAATATCAAACCAGGCCATTAGAACAACATTGAAGATTAACATGAGAAAAGGGGGAATTTATATGCTTGTGCACAAGTACATGAATTAACTAGAAAAAGTAAAGTGTCGACCTTGGTACCAGTTATATACGTTAAACATAAGAAAATTTAATGCCTTATTCTAGTCCAGCAATCATGAGAATTAAACAAGCTAGAAATAATACATGTGAGTTTATTTGTTCTTTGAGGCATTTCACCAAACAGATAAAATACAAACATTATACACACATATGCAGTTATATTCACATAGAAAGCATGTCAATAAAGTAACCTTGAAGCATAAAAATATACTACTAATGTTACAAACAAATCTATAAACATATATTTACTAAAATGCTGCTAATGCATCACCTTGCAGCAGCAATGGTATATTCGGCCCTTACACTTGAAGTATTTTTTTTAAAGAGATCTAAAATTACACCAGTGAAGCAACAAAATTCAAAAATTACACCACTTTATTATACATACAAGAAACTAATTAAGATATCATAATTCATACATACAAGAAACTAATTAAGATCAGTAAATCGTGCGAAAAAGAAACACACTACACTTGCATTCCCATTCAAACACACATGTATTCATAGGAAAAGACACATAAACTCTTCAAATCCAAATAAACATCTAAAATCCCTAAAACACCAGATTGTAGAGAAAAAAAGAAAATCCCAAATCTCACAAACAACAAACCCTTTTTTTAAGTTTTCTATTTCACAAACAAAAGAAAAACCCAAATCTCATAAAACCTTAGCTGTAACCCTCCAATCCTCTCATCATCCTCATCTCATCATCCAAGCTCTTGTAATCCTCATAAAGGGGTGTAATTTTCAAATTTTTTAGTTTAGAATCACAAAATAATAAATTAAAAAAGCCCTAAAATGACCTAACAAGATGAAGCAAATATATATATATACACGGAGAGAGAACCTTATTGTTGGGAGACAACGAAGGAGGAAAGGGTGATGGCTCGATGTGGTGCCGTGGTGGAGCAAAAGCAACAAAACTAAGGCTGCTGGTGGTGGAGGATCGGAGGTGGTGCTGTGGATGAGAGTGAGGGTGAGGGTTTTGAAGTGAAAGAGAGTTTGATATTTGGTGTGGCGTGGGTGGAGATTTGGAGGAGAGGAGCTGCAAGATGGCGATATGGTAGAGAGGAGCAGATCAGGGTTGAGTGATGGTGGAGATTAGGGGCTTGAAATTAGAAAAAGGGGGAGAGGGGGAATGAAAATTAGAGAGGGAATTTCTCTCCTGCGCTCATATTTGGGTCTCCACCTGAATTGAAATACTTAAGCCACTGGTACATATATAATCAGTCGCTTAAAAATTACTTAACCGACTGATATTGATCAATGTCAGTCACTTAACTGACCGAAAAATAAATAATTCTTTTCTTTATTTTTTGCTTTAAATAATCCATCAATTAACATACTTTTTTTTTATTTTCCTTTTACATAATAATAATAATAATAATAATAATAATAGAAAATAAAAAAATGCTGAAAAATATTATTTCTTAATTTACTAGGGTATATCCAGGCCATCCGGCACAGTGAAATAATAGAATAAAAAGAGTAATGTGTTCAAAATCTAAATAGATAAACATCATTAGTTTATTTCGACAAACATTAAGGGAAAATGGAAAAAAAAAAGAGCCAACAATGTATGGATTCTTAAATGTTACTCAATAATTTTTCTTTATTTTTTTTACATAATTTTATAGTCACGATGGATCTTGTTTAATTGATATTGATTAGTAGATTTTAAAAAATAAATTTTTATTAAATTTTAAATTTTTTATTTTAAGTTGTTGCATTTTTAGTATAGACAAAATTATTAGTTTGTGAGAGTTTATTGTGTGTAAATTATTGGTGTGAGTGTTTTAACTTTGATGTGACATCTTAATGTGTGTATAAAACTCATCTAAGGATGTAGAACTAATGCACACCGTAACATGCGTATCTTTAATCATTAGATCTTTATACTTTTTAAGTCAAACTTGATGTTTTATAATATAGATTGAAGTCGTGTGATGATAGAAAATGATAAAGAACGCTGAAGAGTAGAGGCAGCCCAAGGTCATAAAAAATAGATTTTAAACTTGAATCTAGAGCAATTACAAAGTATCAAAATAGAGTTATGGATTTAGTCAAAAATAAGATAATTGAAAAATAATACCATTTTCAATTCAAAAAAAAGAATAAGTATTAAATGGATTTCATTTCCTATTCATTTTTTGTTCTTTTGTAGCATTCCACTTGTAGCATCACCTTGCAGCAATAGTGGATATATGATATAGAATGCTGAAGAAGATTATTTATTTATTTATTTATTATAGCAATAGTGAAATCGATCTAAGAAATTACAAATCGGAACATGTCAATCATCATCATCATCATCCTCATCATCGCTTAAGACGTCATTGTTAAACCCTTATGTTTGAAGCTTTACCGTGTTGGTCCCATATAGTTTACTTCTCTATAATACCATTACCAGTCAAGCGCTTATACATGTCATTCACATTAAGCCACCGTTTATGGTTGCGACACTTTGTGCAAGGACACTTGTATAATTCAGTCAATTCATTAGTATTTTGTACTACAAAATCCAAGAATTTGAGTATCCCCAAAATGTAGGGGTCCAAACCTCTGCAGCACTGCATCAAACTCTTATCCATGTTTCCTAATATTTATTCACGAAGTATATATACATTATTTATTATAAAAAATTTAAAAAAATAATTAATAGATGTTAAATATATTGATTAGATTATCTTTACAAAAAAATAGAAAAACACTTAAATTATTTGTACTTTTATAGATATAGATATAGATTCATATATTTTATTAAAATTAAAACTTCTTTATATATATATATATATAAAATATAAAGAAGTCTTAATTTTAAGTATCAAATCCTTAATTTTTAAAGATTCATCATTTCCCTAATTTGTGTAGTATTGTATCATATAAAATACGTATTTGTGCTTCCTTGCTTATTATGAATGTTTTATGTTTAATTTATAATAATAACATATACGAACTTATTTGAAGCATTTGTCTTGTACATAAATCATCAAAGCACTTGAAAAGTATATAATCCTTTATTTAAATATCAAGAATAGTGTAATGAAATTATAATAATTTATATTATATTATATAATTTTCTTTTATATATTAATATATTTTTCTAATAAAAATATGTATAATAATAAATATATATATATATATATATATTAAATAAATATAGTATTATACATAATATTATATATATATAAATATTTAAATTAACACTAAAACTATATTTTCAACACTAAAACTACATTTTTAACACTAATTAACTCAATCTAGCTATTATGAACACAAAAGTTAGTAACAAATTAAGATGAATAAGAGAGATTATATTAACCTAGAGATCAAATACGAGGCAAGAACAAAGCCTTTGGTGATGGAAATGGTGATTTGCACCTCAAAATCGCCCAAATAGCCTTTTCTCCGACCAAAATGCATTATGAGGAAAGGCTTTATACTTAACTAAAAGAAAAGACACTTAGGCGACTGATAATGCATAGTTAGTTGCCTAAGTGAGATCTTAAGCAACTAATAATGTACAAACTCAGTCTCTTAAGCAGTCTGGTCAAAGTCCTTCGCCCTTGCCTAAAAATGTCAGTGGAGGCTTTTAAGTGATTGACATATGAATCTCAGTCGCTTAAGATCTCTTAAGCGACAAACATAGGTCAGTCTCTTAAGCGTAGTCACATAAGGTCTCTTAGGCGACTAAAAAAAAGTGGTCGCTGAAGTATTGTCGCTTAAGAGACTCCTAAGCGAATAATTAACTCTAGTTGCTTAAGTGTAGTCGCTTAAGCATGCTTAAGTGTTGGACTGTAATGTTAGTCGCTTAAGAAGTGCTTAAGCGACTGAACTCCAATATTAACATCATTTACACTATCAACAAAAGTTGTATTGTAAGATTCACGAAATGGAAAAGTATCACCCATGTTCCCTATTATTTATTCACGAAATATATATACATTATTATATATAAATATATTATTTATTATAAAAATTTATAAAAAAATTAATAGATGTTAAATATATTGATTAGACTATCTTCACGAAAAAAAAAGAAGAGAAAAAACTTAAATTATTTGTACTTTTATAGATATGGATATATAATGATATATTTTATTAAAATTAAGTTTATATTTATATATATATAAAGAAGTCTTAATTTTAAGTATCAAATCCTTAATTTTTAAAGATTCATCATATCCCTAATTAGTTTAGTATTATATCATATAAAATACGTATTTGTGCTTCCTTGCTTGTGAATATTTTATGTTTAATTTATAATGATAATAGATATGAACTTATTTGAAGCATTTGTCTTGTACCTAAATCATCAAAATCGCCCAAATAGCCTCTCCTCCGACCAAAATGCATTATGAGAAAAGGCTTTATAATAAATTAAAAGAAAAGACACTTAGGCGATTGAGAATGCATTGTTAGTCGCCTAAGTGAGATCTTAAGCGACTGATAGTGTGCAAACTTAGTCTCTTAAGAAGTTTTGTTCAAAAGTTTTTAAGCGACTAGCATATGAATTTCAGTCGCTTAAGATCTCTTAAGCGACTAATATAGGCCAGTCTCTTAAGTGCAGTCGCATAAGGTTTTTTAAGCGACGAACATAAGTCAGTCTCTTAAGTGTAGTCGCATAAGGTCTCTTAGGCGACTAACAAAGGGTGGTCGCTGAAGTGTTGTCGCTTAAGAGGCTCCTAGGCGACTAATTAAATCTAGTCGCTTAAGTGTAGTCGCTTAAGCATTCTTAAGCAACGGACTGTAATGTTACTCGCTTAAGCACATGTTAGTCGCTTAAGAAGTGCTTAAGCGACAAAAGAAAAAAAATCTGTCTCTTAAGATGATTTTTGGTGCAGTGCAATATGATTATGTAACCTAAATAATTGGGAATGATGGAATATGATGTGTAATTTATGTGCGAATTATAGTTTATAAGGATCTCTAACGATGTTTTTTTTAACTTAATTAAACCTTTAATCTCTCCCCTCTCAAACATTTATGTCAGTCAGTAGTACCGCTCAGCTTTTATCAAGAATCTCTCATTAGATGTGTTGGTTTTTGGGCCTATTGGTTTAGTCCAATAGGGACACCCATAGTGGGCCTTAGGATTTCAAAGCCCTTTAAGGCTAATGATATATATTTAGGTCTTTAGACCTAAATAAGATACATAATACACAACACAAATTTAGAGGCGGCCGTCATCTCTTCTCAAGCACATTCTAGGATTCCTTGTAAAGAGTACTTGAAGCTGTGGGCATAGTGGTAGTCGTTCGTGTAACGCTACACAACGCGAGTATCGTTCGTGTGACTACTATTGCTGTTGCTTTAATTATATATGTAAGGTCTTATCATTATTATCATGGCATACAGCAAGTACAATTTTTAATGCCACAGCCATGTTTGGGCAGTGGGTTATATTCCTTGTAAAAAAAAAAAAAAAGACTGTTCCGGCATGGGTTACTTTTTTTTTTCTGTTTTAAGAAAATAAAACAGTTTTTTTATTATTAGAAAATAAAACAGTTTTTTGTTTTTCTGTTTTTTTTGGAAAAACAGTTTTTTGATTATTAGAAAATAAAACAGTTTTGTTTTTCTGTTTTTTGGAAAAACAGTTTTTTTTTTATTAGAAAATAAAAACAGTTTTGTTTTTCTGTTTTTGGAAAAACAGTTTTTTTTATTTATTAAAAATAAAACAGTTTTGTTTTTTCTGTTTTTTGGAAAAACAGTTTTTTGATTATTAGAAAATAAAACAGTTTTTGTTTTTCTGTTTTTTGGAAAAACTGTTTTTTGATTATTAGAAAATAAAACAGTTTTGTTTTTCTGCTTTTTAGAAAAACAGTTTTTTTTTATTTATTAAAAATAAAACAGTTTTTGTTTTTCTGTTTTTTGGAAAAACAGTTTTTTTTTTATTTATTAAAAATAAAACAGTTTTGTTTTTCTGTTTCTTGGAAAAACATTTTTTTGTTTATTAAAAAATAAAACAGTTTTTGTTTTTCTGTTTTTTGGAAAAACAGTTTTTTTTATTTATTAAAAATAAAACAGTTTTGTTTTTCTGTTTTTTGGAAAAACA
The DNA here is from genome assembly GCA_021464415.1 of Lonicera japonica. Taxonomy (NCBI): domain Eukaryota; kingdom Viridiplantae; phylum Streptophyta; class Magnoliopsida; order Dipsacales; family Caprifoliaceae; genus Lonicera; species Lonicera japonica. The sequence goes on from CM038464.1 coordinate 66,431,004, forward strand.
GTTTTTTTATTAGAAAATAAAAACAGTTTTGTTTTTCTGTTTTTGGAAAAACATTTTTTTTTATTTATTAAAAATAAAACAGTTTTGTTTTTTCTGTTTTTTGGAAAAACAGTTTTTGGATTATTAGAAAATAAAACAGTTTTTGTAGTGTTTTTTTTGCTACGATACATGCAATTTTGATATTATTTACTGTTATATATATCATCATTGTGTTACGTGTTTTATCTATTTTATATATAGTGGGAGTGTAGTGGTAGCTTAAAGCTCCTATACAATTTTTTGCGTGTAATTTAAATTTTAATTTGATAATATCACATGATGGGGGAGATGATTTTGAGCGTAGCGATCTTTCGATCTCGTGTCATGTTTGAACTATTAAATTTTATTTAAGATTTGTGCTGCAAAATATTATGTGTGTTGTGCTGATAATAATATCCTTATTAAATATCCTTATTTTTGGCGCATAATTAGATGACTTCTAAGAGCATTGTTGCTGACTTGAACAAACGAGAGAAATTGGATGGTGACAATTATGATATTTGGCACCGTAAAATCCAATATCTCCTTGATGAGCAAGAGGTTTTGGAAACCTTAACCCAGTCTTATACTCCACCACCGGAGGATGGCAATGGTGCCCAACATCGGCGCGATCAAGAGGCCTACACTCAGTGGGTCAAGAAGGATTGTTGTGCGCGCTTTGTTATGCTTAGCAGCATGCACAATGACTTGATCAGCGCGTTCGAGGACTGTAAGACTGCTCAAGAAATGTGGGATGCCCTGAAAGTTAAGTATGGTTCCACTTCAGCTACTAGGTTGCGCGCGTTGACTTTGAAGTTTGACTCATATAAGATGCGCTCTAACACCCCGATGAAGTAGCATCTTAGACAGATGTCGACTATGATTCGCGAGTTGAAGGCAGCTGGGAACAACTTGAGCGATAAGCAGCAGGTTCAAGCTGGGATTCGTTCTCTACCTGATTCGTAGGAACATATGAGACTCAATATGACGCACAATGAAAATATCAAAACTTTTGATGATCTTGCGCGTCATTTGGAGTTAGAGGCGGAGCGCTTGGAAGCTGCTAAAGCTAATAATTCCTCTTATGTGGTTCACTCTGGTTTGCGCAAGGCATCTGGGTCTAAGCGCAAGAACCAAAATAATGGGAAAAGGAACGATGATGAACGTGCGCCTAAGAAGGCAAACTCTACCAAACGCAAGCGGGGCAAGCGTGGTGGTAAGAAGGGCAATGCCGACAAAGTATGTTTTAACTGTGGTAAGGAAGGTCACTTCGCTCGTGACTGCGCTGAGCCGAAGAAGGTACTCTCAAGTTCTAATTATCCTTTTGTTTATGTAACAAGTCATGTTATGGTAGCTCATCCTTCCTATGATTGGATTGTGGATTCAGGAGCGTCCGAACATGTCGTGAGGGATAGAGTTGGATATGTGGAGTACCGCCGAATACCAGCAGGAAGCAGAGTACTTTACGTGGGCAATGGAGAAGCTGTTCAGGTTATAGGTATTGGTACCTACAAGCTGTGCATGCGCGGTGGACGCGACTTATTGATCCATGATGTATTGTTTGCTCCTGATATTCGACGGAACCTTTTATCAGTTTCTACTTTGCTTAGGCTAGGATTTCGAGTAGTTTTCGAGAACAATAATGTTAGTATTTTGAATGGAACAATTTTTTATGGTAGTGGTTTTATTTCGGATGGATTATTTGTTTTGGATATTTGTTATTCAAGTAATAATAATTCTATTTCTTTTGTGACTTCTACTGATAATTCTACAATTTGGCATGCTAGACTTAGTCATATAGGCCAGGACAGAATGAATCGATTAGCTAAAGAGGGCTTATTAGGTCAGCTCGCTAAGGTTAGTTTGCCCAATTGTGAGCATTGCTTAGTAGGAAAGTCAACTAGAAAACCGTTTGGAAAGGCCACTAGAGCATCTTTTTCTTTGCAATTAGTACATTCAGACATCTGTGGCCCACTTAGTATGAGGGCAAGGCATGGTGCTAGCTATTTCATCACATTTATAGATGACTACACACGTTACGGTTATATATATTTGATCTCCCACAAGTCTGAAGCATTGGATTGCTTTAAGCGTTTTATGAGGTTGGTTGAGAATCAAAGTGGAAGGACCATTAAGGCTCTTCGTACTGATCGTGGACGTGAATATTTATCTGAGCTATTTAAGCAGCTCTGTGATGAAAAGGGTATTCAGAGGCAGTTAACTACTCCATATACTCCGCAACAAAATGGTGTAGCGGAGAGAAGGAATAGAACCCTTTTGGATATGGTTAGATCGATGATGGCGCAAGCTAACCTCCCAATATCTTTCTGGGGGGATGCTATCTTAGTTGCTGCCTACATCCTCAACCGTGTGCCTTCTAAATCTGTTTCATCAACACCTTATGAGCTTTGGATGGGCAGGAAGCCTGACTTAAGCCATTTGCGCCCATGGGGCGTGGCGGGATATGTTCACACTAGTTGTCATTCGCATGGGAAACTAGGCCCTAGGGCGCATAAGTGCATATTCATTAGATATTCTGAGGAATTTAAAGGATATGTGATGCTTGGTGAACAAGAAGATGGAACTGTTTCTGAGATTAAGTCACGAGATGTGGATTTTCTAGAGAAGGAATTCCCCAAGAGAGGGGATGTGGACAGAAACATAAAGTTGTTTGAAATGGTCGAATTGAATGAAGGTGTTTCAAATCCGAATAAGGATGTTGAGAGTGACTCGCTTCTTAGTGGGAGTGTGCAACCTCCTAGTGGGAGTGTCCCTCCATTAGAGAATGATTTCCAAAGTCCACACTTGCGTAGGAGCAATCGTGAAAGTATCCCACGTCGTCGTTTTGAGATTGAGGGGGCAACTTTCATGTGTACTCCGCAAGATGTAGATGAGCCTAGAAATTATCAGGAGGCTATCACATCCCTTGCTTTGAATGAATGGAAAGTTGCAATGATTGATGACATGGAGCCTATGAGGAAGAACAATGTCTGGGACTTAGTAGATCTTCCGCCGGGGCGAAAGACTATTGGAAACAAATGGATTCTAAAAGTAAAACGCAAGGCAGATGGTTCCATTGATAGGTATAAAGCTCGCCTTGTGGCGAAAGGCTACACCCAAAAGGAAAGCGTTGACTATGAGGAAACGTTCTCACCGGTAGTGAGGTTTGCCTCAATCCGTCTCATTTTAGCTATTGTCGCTCATATGGATTTAGAACTTTTTCAGATGGACGTTAAAACTGCATTTCTCAATGGAGAACTAGATGAGGAAATCTATATGGATCAACCTGTTGGTTTTATAACTAGCGGGAAAGAGCGCAAAGTTTGCAAGCTCAAACGATCCATTTATGGGTTGAAGCAGTCACCTAGACAATGGTACCTGAGATTTCATCAAGCCATTTCTTCAAATGGGTTTACGATGATCGAGGAAGACCATTGTGTGTACGTTAAACGTTCCGGGAATAGTTTATTGATTCTCTCTTTGTATGTAGACGACATACTATTAGCTGGTGTGAACACCCCAATCCACGACTCTCGTGCGAATACTGATTTTCTTTAAGCATCCTGCATTTAATCATGAATCATCATACATGCAGAAAGACTGATAGGAAAGACTCCAATTTTGGACGCGTTGGGAGTCTAAGATAACCCTTGTTGCCTCTTCACTTACTAGGACGGGGAAAGACTCCAATTTTCCGAGCGCTCCTGCGCATTTTTTATGAGCCAGCCGCACCCTCCTGTCGCACGCCCAACCGTACGGCTACCGCCCTACCGTACGGTTAGCACCTCCTAACCGCACCCCCTAGCCGCACGCCCAACCGTACGGTTGGCACCTCCTAACTGCACCCCCTAGCCGCACGCCCAACCGTACGGCTACCTGCCAGCCGTACGGCTGGCACACCCCTGTCGCACGCCCCAGCCGCACCCCATGCGGCTACCCCTGCGGTTGGCCTCTTTTGGAGCGTTTTTGGCGCAAATGTTGTTATAAATAGGACCCTTGGGATCCCATTTTGGGATCATCAACATTGAATAGGATTTTTGGTAAGTAGGAGCTTTGTCAAGGTCTCTAGAAAGTCATTTTTAGAGAAATTCTGAGAGAGAAGGCTAGTGAGAGAAAGCTTTAGAGAGAGAAAGCTTTAGAGAGAGAAAGCTCTAGAGAGAGAAAGCTCTAGAGAGAGAAGAAAGTCAAGGCAAAGTCCTCCTATCTTCTTCAAGCGCAGCAGGTATAACTTTCTACCAAATCCTTAATTTCAGTACTGCATTTAAATTCAATTTTAATACAGAAAATTAGATAACTTGCAAAGAAGTTCATTGCTTTCAAAACAAATCCTTTCTAAGTTTTACAAGAAATCTAAAACCTGTTTTGACACATTTTCAAAAACAAACAAAAATACAAAAACAGTTTCCAAAAGAATGGAACTACGAGACTCTGATTTCATTCTACGAATGAATACGTAGGCGCTCGCAAAGCTCGAGTCTGATTTCAAAATATTATTTTAAACTGAATTTATCCGGAAAGGACTATTCTGAAAACCATTCGAACTACTTGCAAGATATCTAAAATAGGAATTAGATGCATGATCCATTAGGAGACCGAAAGGGCGAATTGGGTGCCTAACACCTTCCCAATTCGTAACGTAGTTCCCGAACCCTAGCAAAGTCAATTTTCAAAATAAATCTCTGGTTTCAAACGTATGAGAGATAGTTCGTTTTCGAATTATCCTTCGTACGATCTTTTGTTTGTTTTCTCGTAAAACAAACTGGCGACTCTACAAAACACGTTTTTCAAATAAAACAGAGAACGAGGACTCTTTTCTCCTATCTCGGGTCGCGGGTCCGGATTCTCACAGTGGCGACTCTGCTGGGGAATGTCGAGAACTAAGCTCTATTATAATGGATCATATATTTAATTCCTGTTATTTATTAGATATAGGTCTTGTAAGCCTTAGTTCTAGGATAACATAGAAGCAATCTAGGTGGATACCCTGATGCCTTTATTTGCTAATTATGTGAGGGAAATCTTTTTCGTAATTAAAATTGTGTAAATTATAATAACAAACCCTAAAGCATTGATCAATAATGGACCGCCATATTGTTATTTTGCACGCACTCACGTCTTATCATGCATTTTCGCGAGTGTGAATTTACCCTATCAACCTCGGGACCAGAGTCGTGACTAGGCCGTGGACTTGCGGGTCTGCACTAGCCGAAAGCGCCTGGGACCACTCTCCTTGGCCAAGTACTTACCGAGGTATATAGAGTGACGAGAACACTCACGTACCCGGGATGTATATCAAAAGGTCTTTACACGTACCTGCGCTCTTGAGGTATATCGTAAGACCTGCCAAATAGGAGGGAGCCTTAAACCTTACCCTCTTCAACCACGCTTGCATATAGGGGAGTCAGCTTAGAACACAAAGATTTTCTGCATGGTTTTAATGACCAACAGTCGTGAGAATCTAGTGAGCGGAAGCCCTGATTCCATGAACAAAGCAACTCATGAGGAGAGATCTTCCCATATTTTCAAATGATTTTTCGAAAAACTCTTTTCAAAATGATTTCCCAAAACGATAGACGGTCAGGGAATCCATGGAATTCTATTCCTACCCTACCACTATACGGGACTCTCAAGTTGTCGCCGTTGGTCTGTTTTCGATCTCACCTAAAGAAAACTTTTTTGTGTGTTTTTTTTCGTCCCGATCGATGTATTTCTGGATAAGGTCCGGCAATTTCTAAATGATATATTGTTGTTATTTTCCGGGGGAATGCGCGCGATCGAATTTGTCCTTTTTTCCGCAGCAGCAGATATTCATCCTGGCCTCTGTGTGGGCTGGAAGAGATAGCACCGGGAGACTCGTCAGACCAGATTCCTCTGAAAACATGGATCAGAATACCCCGAACCGGAATGTGAACAACCAATTGAACAATGCAGCGGATCCGCCGCCCGGTCCTTTTTACCCAAACCCGGGAATGCCGCAGAATAATACTGTTGGGGGTCAGCCGTTACATCATACTCCATCTTTGAATGTTGATCCAAACCTAGCCAGTTCGAGTGGAAACGTGAATGTTCCATTACCAAATCCCGAAGATATGTATCGAATGTTGATGAACTTGAACCAAAGCATGACCATGTTATTAAGTGACAATAAAAATACTCGTGCCAAGTTGGACGAGTTGGCTAAAGGGCGCATGACAGAATCACCAAGAGAAACTCCGGTTATTCTACCACCACCACCGCCACTCTCAGTTCATACCGAAGTACCACCGCCATATGAACAGTTGAACCAACCCAAACCCATGCCTGATTGACGCAGCCCAATTAGCGCGTTGCGATAGAGCCCAAGTGCAGGCACGTCAAGTTGTAATATAGTCTCGGAAGTCCGAGTGTCGAACCACAGGGATAAGTGAAAAGGAATGGAATGGATTACGGATTAAATGGTTTTCTGATTCTTGTAAATTGAAATGGTTGTAGAACAACGAAAATATAAAACAGTTGTGAAAATTAATAAGAAAGCACTAAGGTAGGTGGAGGTTAGCGACGATTTAAGAAACGGTGATCATTAGCTCATACAAAGATTAGAACACAAGGATTCTCGAGAAATGGGGAATGTTGGTGTATCTCTCAATAGCAAAGGGTGCGACGCTAGGCGACTCATTCCCGAATTGAAGCTATATCAAGAGAGAGACAAACGACATACCACCAAAGACGAAGTTATCATTCCTACCTCTTAGCTACGGGTGTGAAGCAAGGCAACCCATTCCCGATGAAGCTAATCCGAGATAGATATGACAAACTCATCATAAAAAGATTTAACATCAAGCAAGTGTGGTAATCTCATGATTTAAAGAATGAAAATTAAAAAGTGAATCCTAACAATGAAACGGAATGAAGATTATGGGATAAATTTGTCAACTCATCGTTTATCACATATGGTAGAAAATAAAGAGTCTAAGTATCACATAAAGTGTAAGAAGCACTCAATATATCAATAAATGAATCAAAGATAAGCTAAACAAATTTAAAATCCATCTATGGAGTTTTGAGAGCTATTCATAATTTCTATGAAGAGGGAAAACTCCATGGATGGGGGAAAAAGACTACAAGCTTTCTAGAACCATATGAATATGTTGTATGCTCATTAACAACCAAGCACTAAATATACAAGGCATATAAAGTCTTACTTTATTATGAATATACCTAGAAAGCTTGTAACAATGGAGGAAATGAAGAAGAAAAGGATTTACAACTATTTCTCAATCTTTAAACATGGATTGAGCCATAAATCACCGAATATTATATCGCAAACAACCTCCGTAACCTTAGTAATAGACTACTCCATAATAGATGCAAGAACAAATATTATAGAAGAAGAAATCATTCTTACAAATTAAAAACTTACAAGAGAAATGAAGAACAACACCACAATGAGCTCTCTCCTCTCTCTACAACTCTAAGTGTGTTAAAAACTAGATAATCCCCTTCTCCTATGTAAAAGAAATAATATATATATTAAAAGGTAGAAAAATATCTAACTAAATATCTAAAATAGCTTGAACCACTAAAATAGCCCATTTTGGGTGTGAAATGGCCAAGTTGCCAGGGCCATGATCGATCATGGCCAACCCATGATCGATCATGGGGTCTTCTGCCTGAATATTATTTGCACCATGATCGATCATGGGATTCCATGATCGATCATGCTTCTGGAAATTCTCTAAATCAGCACTTTTGTAGCTTTTGGCTAGTAGTTGATCAATTCCTCGAAGGCCATTGCATCCTATGCCTATAAACACACAGAAACACAACAAAAGCACACCTAGCGGGACAATATTAGATACAAAACTCGCCAAGACACTAATCTCGAGATAAGTGGATAATTAGGCATAATTAAAGCAACAAACGCGTCATGCGACTCTGGGAAAGAGCTTATGCATGACAATATTATGCGTTTATCAACTCCCCTCAACTTATCTCTTGCTAGTCCCTTAGCAAGACAAAAATATATAATTACAAAAGCACTATGCTAAACAAAAAAAAAAAAAAAAAAAATTGTTAACTTCTAAGTTCCCAAAGAAGACGAGTTGCATCTAGTGAAGGTTTTCAGAAATGATACCTACAAACATTAGAAGTTTGATCATGATGAACGATGAGAATGAAGTTTCAAGTTTCAATTTGCAAAGCAAGAGGCATTACTATCAATTTTCCAGAATGACGGACTTTTGAATGATCATATAATTCGCCTATCTCCTTTAGAACACAATCCCATATTCTCCAATGCTCACATACTAGACTTCAATTCAAACAATTCAATATAAACACAAAGAATCATAAACATTCAAGAAGGAAGAGAGAACTTTTTCAAAAACAAAAACTCCAAGATTTGTCAATTCTAAGCACTTTCTTTATCTTTTCTTGGAAATTTTTGCTAAATTAGTTCAGGGCGGTTTTCATCTCTACGGGGGGCAGCGGTCTCACTTATGAAATTTTTCAAAATTACTGCTCATTCATTGGAGCTTGAAGGAAGCTATTCACCCTTTCCCATATGGTAACCTATACCCATCCATAATATTAGACAAAGAGACTTAAGATTTAGTCAAGTGAAGCTTTAAGTCAATATTATGATAAAAGTCATCCAAGTTGTCAAAGTGCTATGCTTTTGTCCTCTCATTGGAGGATCTTTTCGAAAGAGCTTCCATTATTTTTGGACAAAAATTTCTCTTCTCTCAATGAAAATAAATCTAAGTGTTATTACCGAATTGAAAACAACCGAAGCAATCTAGCATGTGGAGCATGAGAATATAACGGGATATGAGACTAAGTGGAGCAAGGCAATTTAGATTATCATTCAAATTCCTATCTAGATCAAAGAATTCATGCCAAAAGCTAATGAAACAATGGTCTTCATTGAACAAAGTCAATCAATCAATCATCACTTTTCAAACTTCTCAAAAAAAAAAATTCTACTACTCATGGAAATGAACAATAGCAAGCCAAACAAAATAAACACAAAATAACGTACCCCCCTCAACTTGAAACACACATTGTCCTCAATGAAAAGAGAACAAATAACAACGCACGGAAGGGCTACTTTGGCTTTGCTTCCCATGAGACAAAAATAAGACATAAACAAAAACTATTCACAAAACGGGTTAGAATTAGAATTCAAAAGCAAAAACCATAACATTCAATCATTAAAACCAAGTTTTAAAGTTAACATCATGTCAAAGTTCTAATACAACCCAAAAAGAAATAAAATAAAGCTAAGCGTAAATATAACTAATAAAAGAGTTTTCAGGATTTGGCAAATCGCATCACATGTCGGGAGGTGGGGGTGGGGGGAATCGACCGTACAACGCCTCGAACTGCTGGCGTATGAACTCCTGCTGAGCTGCCATCTGCTCTGCAACTCTTGCCTCGACTTGGGCTGCTATCTCTGCTTGAAGACGGTCCTGTCGCGATATCATAATCTCCACCCTCTCATTGACACCCGCGAATCCGGTGTGGATCAAGGCAGTCATTTGTTCAAACTGCTCTCTAATGAACTCCCTATTGTCATCCACAGGCCCAGAGCTTGCCCTTCTTCTACGCCTTGATGTACCCGGAACATCCGCTCCTGCTTCTTCAGCCCCTTCTTCTTCGCTATCACCCTGTTGTGGTGCGGCTGTGGAAGAACTCGGCCTGTTCCTCAGTTGACCAGCGGCTCGAGTTTGGGTGGACCTATTCAGCGGTGCCCTAGGCATTTTCTTCTCATCGTCGGCTCTCTCAATTACCCCCGCTCGCAAACAGACCTTAGTGATCAACGACCCAAATTTGATTGTTTCATTGTGGGCGACCAAATCGATGATTCGCGCTATTCGCCCAATGATATGACGCAACAAGCAGCAGCGCTTGTTCGTTGCTATGGCGTATAGTACATAAGCCTGAGACGGGTAAATGTGCTGGGTATGGGAAGTTGGGTCCAAAGCGTTGGCAATTACCAGCCAAAGAGTTCTAAATCCCTCACGTATGTGGCTCCTATCGAATTGATTCCCAATCCATTCTCTGGGTTCACCGGCTAGAAATGTGGCTAGATCGTTAGGCCTCGGCTCTAAATAGTTGGTAGTGTCCGAATAGGGGAGGTCATGAGCATTAGGTGGCAAAGCTGAGATTCCCGTAATCTCAGTCAAAACTTCGAGGTTAAACGGAACCGTTCTGCCTCGAACATGAGCGACATATGTATATGGTGTATCGGGAACTTGAATCAAACTTGCAATAAATTCACGACAAATGGTGAGATTACATTGAGTACCTGGTTGACGCAAGTAGTCAATCCATTCCGGATACCGCTCAAACGTTGCTCGCTGGGGGAAATCGTCCAGCGTACCGATGAATACCGGCCTCTCTATCACTACCGTCCTCGTTTTGAAGGCGTAGTTCCACCACTCAAATTCTTGACGGCTCCGAAATCCGCGATAGCCGCCTCTCGCGGCTTCAATGGTAAGCGGCTTAGTGGGAGGGTTTGAGGAAGACATAATGGAGGAGTGCTATGCTTTAAAGGAGGTGGAGAGGAAGAATTTGAAGCCTTGAGATGCTAGGGCTCGAAAATGGTGATGAGAGAGGGAAAAGGGGATTTTTGAGATGGGTTTGATGATTGGGGTTGGAAATTGAGGGATTTGAAGGTTGAATCTAGGTGGGGGTGGATGGAAATGGTGTTTAGAGAAGATTTAGGAAGAATGGGGGAGAAAGGGCTAGAGCTCGAAATGGATTTGGGAGAAGGGTTTGTGAGAAATGGGCGTGATTTTACGGTTCCCCTGTTTTAAGTCGCGGCCATGATCGATCATGGCCAACCCATGATCGATCATGGGTTGCTCTGCCCAGTCATTACTTTGTACAATGATCGATCATGGTATGACCATGATCGATCATGCTCCTCTCTGCCCAGCTGCTTCAATACCATGATCGATCATGGGATTTCATGATCGATCATGCTCTAGATTTCTTGAGAGAATTTCTACCATGATCGATCATGGTGAGGGCATGATCGATCATGGTCCAATCTGCCAGAAATTTTCTTTGCCTTCTTTGCTCTTCTACACCTCAATTCTTCCCCTCAACTTGGTTCAAACTTTCCCAATCACACCCGACTCTCCGATGGAAATTCCTGAAACTCAAACATACTAACAAAAACATTATTTACAAAATCGACCCATGCTTGTTAGGCATAGGTCGGTTCTTCGAGAGGGGTGGACTCCTCTCGAGGTGGGAATTCCAAAAACGGCTTAAGACGTTGACCGTTCACTTTGAACACGAAGCCGGTTTTGGGATCCTCAACTTCCACAGCCCCAAAAGGAAATACGTGTCGGACAACGTATGGGCCGGTCCATCGAGACTTCAACTTTCCCAGGAAGAGATGCAGACGAGTATCATAAACGAGAACTTTGTGCCCGAGTTCAAATTCTTTTCTCAGAATGGATTTATCATGAAAAATTTTTGCACGTTCCTTATTTATCTTCGCATTGTCATATGCATCTCTTCTCAACTCCTCTATTTCATCTAATTGCAACTTACGGTCAAGCCCAGCTTTCTCTAAATCATAGTTAACCATCTTAGTTGCCCAGTATGATTTGTGTTCCAACTCTACTGGCAAATGACATGATTTCCGTACACAATGCGATAAGGAGACATATCTAGAGTTGTTTTATACGCAGTACGGTAGGCCCAAAGTGCGTCGGTCAGTCTTAATGACCAATCCTTGCGATTCGGGTTTACCGTTTTCCTCTAGAATCTGTTTGATCTCCCTATTTGCCAACTCGGCTTGACCATTAGTTTGAGGATGATAAGCGAGCGATACTTTGTGATTTACAACCGTACTTTTGCATTAATGATTGAAACGGTTTATTGCAAAAGTGAGTACCGCCATCGCTTATTATTGCCTTGGGGTGCCAAAACGTGCAAGAATGTGTTCTTTCAGAAATCGGATCACCACTTTGTGGTCGTTTTTCTTGCACGCTTGGGCTTCCACCCATTTTGAAACATAATCTACGGCAACTAAAATGTAAAGGTTACCGTAGGAGGATGGGAATGGTCCCATAAAGTCGATGCCCCAACAGTCGAAGATTTCGATCATCAGAATTGGGTTGAGAGGCATCATATTCCTCTTGGAGATCCCTCCAAGCATTTGGCATCTCTGACATGCCTTGCAGAAGCGTTGTGCGTCCTTGAAGAGCGACGGCCAGTACAATCCGCTTTGCAAAATCTTAGGGTTGGTCTTCTTTGCTGAGAAGTGTCCTCCGCAAGCTTCGGAATGGCAGAAGGACAGAACTCTCTCCACTTCTTCGTCTGGGATGCCACCGTCGGATGATCTGATCCGCACAATATTTAAATAGGTACGGTTCATCCCAGTAAAATCGACCCACTTCGCTCAAGAACCTTTTTCTGTCTTGCGCAACCCATGACTTCGGTATCTTGTCGTCACCAGATAATTCACGATGTCTGCATACCATGGGAGTGTTGAGATTGCTAACAATTGCTCATCCGGAAACGAGTCTTGGATCGGGCTTTCTTCGGTGTTCGTGAAAGTGAGTCGAGATAGATGATCGCCACCACGTTCTCGACTCCCTTTTTGTCCTTGATGCTTAAATGAAATTCTTGCAACAAGATATCCATCTAAGAAGTCGCGGCTGGCATCCTTCTTTGTGAACAGGTACTTCAATGCCGCGTGATCCGTGAAGACAACGATGGGTGATCCTATCAAGTAGGATCGAAACTTGTCCAAGGCGAAGACAATTGCCAGGAGCTCTTTCTCTGTCGTGGTGTAATTCCATTTGCGCATCATTCAAAGTCCTACTTGCATAGTAAATTACACCCGGTTTCTTGTCTTTCCGTTGACCAAGAACCGCTCCAACTGCATAATCGCTCGCATCACACATGAGCTCGAAAGGCAAGCTCAATCCGGTGTCTGCATAATCGGCGCAGTGGTGAGCATATGCTTTAGAAGAGACAAAAGCTTCTTCGCACTTGGCATCCCATTCGAATGGTGCATCTTTGAGGAGTAAATTACACATTGGCTTGGAGATGGAACTGAAGTTCTTGATGAACCTCCTATAAAACCCGGCATGTCCCATAAATGATCGAGCATCTTTACATTCTTGGGTGTAGGAAGTTTAGAAATCAGTTCGATCTTTGCTTTGTCTACTTCAATTCCTTCCGATGAAAAGATGTGCCCCAATACGATTCCCTTGGTGACCATAAAATGCACTTCTCCCCAATTCAATATCAATTGCTTTTCCCACGCACTTTCCAGGACCTGTTCCAAGTTAGCTAAGCAATTGTCGAATGACTTACCATAGACGGTAAAGTCATCCATGAAAACTTCCAAAGTCCTTTCCACCATATCACTAAAAAAACTTAGCATACACCGTTGGAAAGTGGCCGGTGCATTACATACCAAAGGGCAATCTTCGATAAGCGAAGTAACCAAAGGGACATGTAAAGGTGGTCATTTCTTGATCATCTAGGTTCAATCTCAATTGATTGTACCCGAAAAAACCATCGAGGAAAAGTAATATTCATGGCCCGCTACTCTTTCTATAGTTTTGATCCAAAAAGGGTAGTGGGAAATGATCTTTACGAGTTGCCTCGTTGAGTTACGGTAGTCAATGCACATTCGCCACCCGGTGGTGACTCTCTTGCGGAATCAACTCGTTTGATTCGTTCTTGACTACCGTAAGACCTGATTTTTTCGGTACCACTTGAGTTGGACTAACCCATTAACTATCCGAGATTGGATAGATGATCTTTGCATCCAACAATTCAACACCTCGTTCCTAACCACTTTTTGCATGTTAGGATTCAACCGGCGTTGAAATTGTCTCGATGGTTTTGCCCCATCCTCCAAGTGAATTTTATGTGTACAAATCAAAGGGCTTATGCCTTGAAGGTCGGCCAGAGTCCACCCAAAGCTTTTTGTATTTACCAAGCAAATGGACTAACCTTACCTCTTGGTCATCCGAAAGTTCGGACGAGATGATAACAGGGTAAGTGTCTGAAGCTCCCAAAAAGCCATACTTCAAGTTGCTCGGCAATAGCTTAAGATCCATCTTTCCTTCGTGCGTTTTGGTGGACGACGATGTGTTTTCCCTCTCTCTCCGAAAATTCAACCTGTTTTTTTTTTTTTTTATTTTTATTAGATAAATTTTTTTTGTTGCACGAGTTTTTTTTTTTTTTTTTTTTTTCTTTGTTTTTTTTTTTTATTTTATCATTTTGTTTTTTTTTTTTTTTTTTTTTTTCTTTTTTTCTTTGTT